>CM055123.1:390757073-391197073 GCA_029206835.1 Rana muscosa
GAGGAAACTGAACTAATCGTCCACCGGGGGGTGGTTGTAGGGTGGTGGGGATCTGGGGGGGGGGGGGGTTGTAGGTATTGTAGGGTGGTGGGAAAGTGTGAGGAAACTGAATTGATCGTCCACCGGGGGGTGGTTGTAGGGTGGTGGGGATCTGGGTGGGGGGGTTTTAGGTATTGTAGGGTGGTGGGAAAGGGTGATGAAACTGAACTGATCGTCAACCGGGGGTGGTTGTAGGGTGGTGGGGATCTGGGTGGGGGGGTTGTAGGTATTGTAGGGTGGTGGGAAAGGGTGAGGAAACTGAATTGATCGTCCACGGGGGGGGTGGTTGTAGGGTGGTGGGGATCTGGGTGGTGGGGATCTGGGTGGGGGGGGGGTTGTAGGTATTGTAGGGTGGTGGGAAAGGGTGATGAAACTGAACTGATCGTCCATCGGGGGGTGGTTGTAGGGTGGTGGGGATCTGGGTGGGGGGGTTGTAGGTATTGTAGGGTGGTGGGAAAGGGTGATGAAACTGAACTGATCGTCCACCGGGGGGTGGTTGTAGGGTGGTGGGGATCTGGGTGGGGGGGTTGTAGGTATTGTAGGGTGGTGGGAAAGGGTGATGAAACTGAACTGATCGTCCACCGGGGGGTGGTTGTAGGGTGGTGGGGATCTGGGTGGGGGGGTTGTAGGTATTGTAGGGTGGTGGGAAAGGGTGAGGAAACTGAATTGATAGTCCACCACGTAAGGTGGGGGCTGGGAGTACTCCCCTAAGTGCAGGGAATTCTGTGAAACCCAGTGTCTCCAGATTTGATTGGCTCCTGGTACCTGACAGGGTCAAGCGTCTCCTGAGTAGAGAAGAGTTCAGGTATGTCCTGGTGCTTTTCTGAACCCACGCCACCAAGCCCACCAGGCAGCTGTCATCTGTAATGGACCAATCATCTGTGGCAAGGCATTGCCTACCCCAAAGCCACTTGTATACAAGGGGCCACTCGGTCACACAGATGAATGATCCATTACAGGTCACAGCTTCCTGATGGTCTCGGCCTAGTGGGTTTGGAAGAGCAACTGAACATGCTCAAGCTCATCTCATCTCATCAGGAGCCTGTCCTACCACCTACCAATTGTCACTCAGTGACCTGGAACTGTTGTGGGGGGTCTCATCCCGGGGGGTGGGATGGCCAGAATCGAAGTTTGGGTTTGGGACCCAAACCGTGCGACTTGACACATTGCCAGATGACGTCACTTGGTTTTTCTGCACAATGCCCCATAGACTAGTCCTGGGGGCTGAGTCTGAGGTCATTTTTTAATACCCGGCCATAAGACACCTAGTTATTTTTCTTTCACAGTATATGAACTTTTACCATTTTATGTTGGTATTTTTCACTCCACAGGACTAAGGGTGTGGGTTTTTGGGCCTACCCTGAAGCCTAGGGGGGATGTATGGCTATCAGGTTCATTACTCTCATGCCTTGGGAATCACTTCTCCAGAGATTCCATGTCCAGTACTTGATAGTCGGCTTCAGCTGACTGTGAGGAGAGGGGTCCACCCTGCTTTGGCTAGGTGAACTGGGCTTCTGCCCTTCTCAGGAGCTGTGCGCCCCAGGGGGGGGGGGGGGTCAGGGAAGAGACCCTTTCTCCTCAGGAGTAGAGATAAGCTCGGGTGTGTTCAGATTTTCTTCAGAACCTACATGGCCAAGCCCACCAGGAAGCGGTCACCTGTAACGAGTAAATCATCTGTGGACATGGCATTCTCCGCCCCTTGTATACATGCAGGAAATGCCCCCACCGTAGATGATTGGTTCATTACAGGTGACATCTTCCTGGTGGGCTCGGCCATTTGAGTTCTAAGGAGCATTCAAACATGCCAGGGCTCATCCGATTTCGGGAGAAGGATCAAGCGACACACCCATTGCACCTCTTTTGTGTGTGTTTCACATGCACTTTTTGTTGCACTTTGGAGTTTAGTTTTAGAGCATCAAACTTTATTTTATGACAGGTTATCTTTAGGCAAGTCAATACAAGCAGTGCTCCAGGTTTTAGGACACTTATGAAACTGCTGGGAAGAGTAAAGCCTCGTACACACGGTCAGATTTTTTGCCAACAAACTTTAAAATGAGCAAGTTTATAAAAAAATCCGACCGTGTGTACGCTCCATTGGACAAACTTTTTTGGTTTTCATCGGACAAATGTTCGGTCTGCAAAAGGACAAACTTTTCGGGAACAAAAGTCTGATGGAGCAAAGTCCGACCGTGTGTACAGAAATCCATCAGACTTTTGTCCGAAGGACAAATAAGCATGCCCAGAACCAATGTTAAAATCAACCAACAATAGCAAAAGTTGACCAAAGGGTGGCGGTAAAGGTGCAGAAAAGAGCAGAAAAACCACGTGATGTTGGAAAAGTTTTGGGAAAGTTTGCAGAAAAGTCCTGCCGTGTGTATGCTATGGGTGTGCCCGGCCAACTCCCTTTGGACAAAAATCCACAGAAAAGTTTGTTTGAAGTCCGACCGTGTGTACGAGGCTTTACATATGATGTGTTGAACAATCTCCCTCAATCTTGAGTCTGGAACTTTCGGTCTTCAGCGAAGTCGAATGAAGAATCAAAGGTGCAGCCATGTGTGTCCATTGAAGATAACAGAAGGTCTCCATGCTGAGAAAAGTTGTTGAAGGACAGCAAGCTCCTCCCACGTTGTCTGTAGATATCTTGTATGGCCAAAGTAGATCTTTTCACTCCCATTAGTCATTTTTGTGAGGAGTATAAGATACTTAGAAATTCTAGAAAAACAAATTCTTGGCTAAATGGCTGTAGCAGGGGGGGTGGACTTGAGATCACAGGTGCAGAAATTTTACTGCTGGGATATGACAGCAAATAGATGATTCAACTTTTCTGATTTGGATGGAGTAGTGATTTACCTTATTGATCTGTTATTCCTACCTCACAGCCTAAACTGAAGGTAAAAACAGTTGTACCAAACCACCTGGCTGAGGATGAGGGAGGAGCGGAGTCACATGACTGAAAGGATGTTAAATCTCACCCTGGAGATCATCTACCTGCTGACCGGAGAGGTGAGAAGGATTCTGGGAGGTCACATGACATCACTCTTATCTCTATTAATAAAACACAGACCTGACCAGAGAGGTGAGGAGGATTCTGGGAGGCCACATGACATCACTCTTATCTCTATTAATAAAACACAGACCTGACCGGAGAGGTGAGGAGGATTCTGGGAGGTCACATGACATCACTCTTATCTCTATTAGTAAAACACAGACCTGACCGGAGAGGTGAGGAGGATTCTGGGAGGTCACATGACATCACTCTTATCTCTATTAATAAAACACAGACCTGACCGGAGAGGTGGGGAGGATTCTGGGAGGTCACATGACATCACTCTTATCTCTATTAATAAAACACAGACCTGACCGGAGAGGTGGGGAGGATTCTGGGAGGTCACATGACATCACTCTTATCTCTATTAATAAAACACAGACCTGACCAGAGAGGTGAGGAGGATTCTGGGAGGCCACATGACATCACTCTTATCTCTATTAATAAAACACAGACCTGACCGGAGAGGTGAGGAGGATTCTGGGAGGTCACATGACATCACTCTTATCTCTATTAGTAAAACACAGACCTGACCGGAGAGGTGAGGAGGATTCTGGGAGGTCACATGACATCACTCTTATCTCTATTAATAAAACACAGACCTGACCGGAGAGGTGGGGAGGATTCTGGGAGGTCACATGACATCACTCTTATCTCTATTAATAAAACACAGACCTGACCGGAGAGGTGAGGAGGATTCTGGGAGGTCACATGACATCACTCTTATCTCTAGTAATAAAACAGACCTGGCCGGAGAGGTGAGGAGTATTCTGGGAGGTCATGTGACATCACTCTTATCTCTATTAATAAAACACAGACCTGACCGGAGAGGTGAGGAGGATTCTGGGAGGTCACATGACATCACTCTTATCTCTAGTAATAAAACAGACCTGGCCGGAGAGGTGAGGAGTATTCTGGGAGGTCACATGACATCACTCATATCTCTATTAGTAAAACACAGACCTGACCGGAGAGGTGAGGAGGATTCTGGGAGGTCACATGACATCACTCTTATCTCTATTAATAAAACACAGACCTGACCGGAGAGGTGAGGAGGATTCTGGGAGGTCACATGACATCACTCTTATCTCTATTAATAAAACACAGACCTGACCGGAGAGGTGAGGAGGATTCTGGGAGGTCACATGACATCACTCTTATCTCTAGTAATAAAACAGACCTGGCCGGAGAGGTGAGGAGTATTCTGGGAGGTCATGTGACATCACTCTTATCTCTATTAATAAAACACAGACCTGACCGGAGAGGTGAGGAGGATTCTGGGAGGTCACATGACATCACTCTTATCTCTAGTAATAAAACAGACCTGGCCGGAGAGGTGAGGAGTATTCTGGGAGGTCATGTGACATCACTCTTATCTCTATTAATAAAACACAGACCTGACCGGAGAGGTGAGGAGGATTCTGGGAGGTCACATGACATCACTCTTATCTCTATTAATAAAACACAGACCTGACCGGAGAGGTGGGGAGGATTCTGGGAGGTCACATGACATCACTCTTATCTCTATTAATAAAACACAGACCTGACCGGAGAGGTGAGGAGGATTCTGGGAGGTCACATGACATCACTCTTATCTCTAGTAATAAAACAGACCTGGCCGGAGAGGTGAGGAGTATTCTGGGAGGTCATGTGACATCACTCTTATCTCTATTAATAAAACACAGACCTGACCGGAGAGGTGAGGAGGATTCTGGGAGGTCACATGACATCACTCTTATCTCTATTAATAAAACACAGACCTGACCGGAGAGGTGAGGAGGATTCTGGGAGGTCACATGACATCACTCATATCTCTATTAATAAAACACAGACCTGACCGGAGAGGTGAGGAGGATTCTGGGAGGTCACATGACATTTCTCTTATCTCTATTAATAAAACACAGACCTGACCGGAGAGGTGGGGAGGATTCTGAGAGGTCACGTGACATCACTCCCAACTCTATTAAAACATATCTTTGGTTAAAATGTAAAATCATATATTCATTTCCACGGTGTATTTCAATTATTTCTAGCCTATTTCCATGAATCTGAACAATCTTGATGTTTGTGACCTTGCTTTGTGAAAAAAAACACACGTATACTTCCTGGAAATCTGTGACACGTAGTCACTATGCCCTGTGAGTAAGCATTGCTTACTCACCCATGTCACACATTTCACAGACCCTGTTTTTTAAACTACAGGGGTGACGTGACGAGGAGGTTCAGGCGGTGGAATCAGTACAGGAATCACTACTAGCAGGCATCAAGGTACCATGGGATATGTAGTCCTTAGAAATTGAAAGTAAACTGCAGAGGAGAAGCTGCAAAGCATGCTGGGAATCCAGGAAGTTGTGGAAAGAGATAGCCAGCAGACAGGCAGAACACACAACATAAAAGGAAATATTTAAAACATGCTTATATTGGATTGTCAAATATAACTTTTGTTTATATTGTTATTGCGATTATGTTGTTCTAGATCTCCTTTATTTATCAGGAGACTTATCATTATTTTAATCTCTTTAAATTTAGAATTATATAGCTTTTAAGTTATCCAGTGGGTTTGTTGCTTCCCGCTTGATGAAGGGCAAAAGCCCTTTTGTGGAGCCTCCATCTCACTCCCTGATACATGAGAGGAGAAACAGTGAGAAGGTTCAAAAAGCTACCAACGATATCATTGACCTCCTGACAAGAGAGGTGAGCGGTGCCGGGAATTCTGGGACATTATCCAGTAACAGGCAAGGGATGTGTCTGGATGGTGACTGTATCATTGTGTGTGTCAGGTTCCTATAAGGTGTGAGGACAGCACTGTGCCTTTCTCCATGGAGGAGTGGGAGTATATAGAAGGACACAAGGATCTCTACAAGGACGTCATCATGGAGAACCGGCCGCCCCTCACATCATCGGGTAAGAGGAGACTTTCATTTCTTGTAGAGGAGAGAAGAGTATTGAGGATCCACCTAGATACACACATCCTCTGATATAAAGACATAGAAACAATGTATTCAGTCAGTGTGTGTTTCCTACAGATGGATCCAGTAATGGGAACCCACCAGAGAGATGTCCCCGTCCTCTGTATTCCCGGGAGTCCACACAGGAACATCAGGAGATCCCTCAGGAGGATCAGGTACAAGGTTCTTCGCAAGTAAAATTTGGGGGAACAGAGGCAATGCCACATTGTATGACTTTATGGATTCACATTTTATTTTATGGACCTTGCATTTCTCTGTTGGGTAGCCCACATGTGTAAATTGTAGCAAGAACAACTTAACCACTTCAGCCCCGGCCAATTCTCACACATATGTAAAAATCAAAAAAAAATTTAGCTAGAAAAATTCTTATAACCCCCGAACATATATCTTTTTAGCAGAGGCCCTAGAGAATAAAATGGTGGGTGTTTTAATTTTCATTTTTTTTTTTTATGTGACGGGGTATTTGCACAGCGGATTTCAAGAGCAATTTATTTAATTAGAATTTTTGTTTGAATTTTAGTGCACACAAGCACTAAATAATACCCAATTTCCTGGTAAAACATAAAAGATGATGTTACGCTGAGTAAATAGATGCAGTACCAAACATGTCATTCCTGAAAACTAAGTACGCCCTGTGACAGCAGGAAGGTAAAGTCACCTGGTTGCATCCAGGGGGGTAGGTATATTTCTCCCAGATTCAGGCTTTATGCCGACTTATACAACTAGGGAGGGAGTTGATGAAGCCCAGCTGAGGCTAGTGGGCTCATGGATGATTCATACCTCTAGGGAGAGTGCTGGGCGTCGTGCAGGCAGGGAGTTGATGAGACCAGCTGAAGCTTGTCAGCTCGTTTAAGGCCTCTATAAAAACTCCCAGCTTCATTAGGTGTTTGCTCATGCCTGGACCCAGACCTGTGTGGACTGTCTAGGGAGAGTGAACCCCTGTGCGGTGAGACAAAGCCTGTGTGGCTATTTGTTTGGACATTTACTAAACCAGGGACTTAGGGACTAGGACAGCACCAGGCTGATCCCAGTTGTTAGTTAGGGAAACCTGCATGTTTAGTCAGAGGTCAAGCTGACCAGGATTTATTTTGTTTATGTTTCTTTTTGCTTTGCTGTGTTTTTGTCACTGTAAATAGAGAAATAAACCGCACCTTTTGATCTTGAAAACCACAACCTCCGTCTGCTGGGCCTGTTTTTGTGTGGGGAGCCCATCCAGGGGGTCACACACACCCGCTACCGAGCTAACCCCCTCACAGTTGGTGGAGAACCAGTGGCAGTTTTTTTTTAAGCCAGCATGGAGGAGATACTGAAACAGCTGGCTCTAGCAAATGCCAATCAACAGCAGACAAATGCAGGTTTGCAAAAGAGCCTTGCAGCTCAACAACAGAGCTTCGCAGCCCAGCAGCAATCTGAGGCCTGCTTCATAGACCTGTTGCAGAAGCAAGAGCAGAGACTACAACAACAGATGGAAGCAGTAATGCAGCAACGTCCGCAGACCAGTGAGGAAAGCCGTCCCACTAATACCGCGTCCTTTGGGGTGAGTCGTTTATTGACAAAAATGACTGGAGAGGATGATCCAGAGGTATTTTTGACCACATTTGAAAGGACTGCTGAAAGAGAAAAGTGGCCTGAGGAGCAGTGGGCTGGACTGGTGGCTCCTCTGTTAACTGGTGAATCGCAGAAAGCTTACTATGACCTAGAGCCTGACCAAGCAAAAGACTATGTGATGCTAAAAGCTGAAATATTGGCAAGGCTGGGTGTCACCCTGGCTGTCCGGGCTCAGCGTGTGCATAACTGGACTTTCCAGCTTGGAAAACCCCCCAGGTCTCAAATGTATGATCTCATTCACCTGAGCAGGAAGTGGCTACAGCCAGAGACTTTGTCCGCACCGGAGATTGTGGAACGTGTTGTGATGGATCGTTTCTTGAGAGCTCTTCCTACCGCCATTCAAAAGTGGGTAAGCCATGGAGACCCAGAAACGGCCGGTAAACTTGTGGATCGTGTAGAGAGATACTTGGCTGCAGAGAACCTGACGGCCTCTTCCAGAGACTCTCGGACTTTCCACCCTAAGACCAGACCATCCCCAGGGGCGGATAAGATGATTCCAAGGGGTGAGGGTGGAGAGAGTGAGAGGGTGGGAGCTCTGCCCAGGGTTTGGCGAGAACAGCCTCGGAAGTCGGGGGCTCAAGAGGCAGCCAAAAGGATTGTTTGCTACCGCTGCCAGCAAGCGGGACATATTGCAGCAAATTGCCCGGTTGTGGAGAAACCCATGCAATGTGACTTTCTGACGGACAGACGTCAGTCGCTGTGTGCGACAGTCGCATGCACTGCCATTCGGGGAACTGAGAAACATTTATGCAAAATGTGTATTAATGGTAGAAATGTTGTGGTATTACTGGATTCAGGTAGCCTTGTGACCCTGATAAAGGCTGAATTAGTTAAAACAGAGGTCTCTGGGAATAGCAAGGTAGCTGTTATTTGTGTGCATGGGGACACCCGAGAGTATCCAGTGACTACAGTGTGTTTCAAGACCCCCAAAGGTACCCTCTCTCATCCAGTGGGGTTAGTATCTCAACTACCGCATGATGCCATTGTGGGAAGGGATTTTCCGAAGTTCTGGGAACTGTGGGATGATCCTGAGCCCCCCACTGGTGCCCCTATGTACCAGGAAGGTGATAGCCAGAACTCCTCTGAGAGTGGTGAGGACTCTCCAGAATTTCCCTTGTCAGTATTGGCAGGCGAGACTCAAGAAACTGGAGAGGAGCCCACCTCCTCAGACGAAAACCTACCGTCTGTGGAGTTTTCTGATCTTGAGGTTCACAGGGAAAATTTTGCCACAGAACAGTTAAAAGACCCCGCCCTAATAAAGGCACGGGAAAACGTAGTGGAAATAGATGGCGAGTTAGTGAACCCAGATAATACCTGCACTTACCCATACTTCAGCGTAGAGAAGGACCTACTGTATCGGGTGGCAAAAAGGGCAGAAGAAACCGTTGAGCAGCTTGTGGTGCCCAAACCTTACAGGAAGTTGGTGTTGGAGTTGGCCCATGGGCACATTCTTGGAGGTCATCTGGGGACAGAGAAAACCCGAGAGAGGGTATTACAGAGATTCTATTGGCCTGGGGTGATGAAGGACATAGAAAATTATTGTTCCTCCTGCCCTGTGTGTCAGAGGTCGGCCCCGATGCCACATTTCCGTAGCCCGCTGGTCCCTCTACCCATCATTGAGGTCCCGTTTGAGAGGATCGCAATGGATTTGGTAGGTCCTATAATCAAGTCCGCTAGGGGGCACCAGTACATATTAGTTATAATGGACTATGCCACCCGTTATCCAGAAGCGATCCCTCTCCGAAATACCTCGGCCAAAACCATAGCCAAAGAGCTATCTCTTGTTTTTAGCCGGGTGGGTATTTGTAAAGAACTGCTTACGGACCAAGGTACACCCTTTATGTCCCGGGTTATGAAAGAGCTGTGTAAATTGTTCAAAGTGACGCAATTGCGTACGTCTGTGTATCACCCCCAAACCGATGGGCTGGTTGAAAGATTCAACAAAACCCTAAAACAAATGTTGAAGAAAGTGGTGGATAGAGATGGAAAGGATTGGGACTGTCTACTTCCTTATTTGATGATTGCTATTAGGGAGGTGCCCCAATCCTCTACGGGATTCTCCCCCTTTGAGTTACTGTATGGGAGACACCCAAGAGGGCTGTTGGATATTGCCAAGGAAACTTGGGAAAGTGAGAGTTCTCCCCACAGGAGTGTGATTGAGCATGTCGCCCTGATGCAAGATCGAATTGCACAGGTAATGCCCATCGTGAAGGAACATTTGGCCCAAGCGCAGTTGGCACAGCAGAGAGTGTACAACCGTGGAGCCAAGACCCGTACCTTTTCCCCGGGGGATAGGATATTGGTACTTGTCCCTACGGTTGAAAGTAAATTCCTTGCCAAATGGCAAGGCCCCTACGAGATAATGGAAAAAGTGAGCGAAGTGAATTACAAGGTCAGACAACCAGGAAGGCGAAAGCCCGAACAGATCTATCACGTTAATCTGTTGAAAGCCTGGAGGGATAGAGAGTCCCTAGTCGCAGAAACTTGGTCACCAGCTCAAACTGGTTGCGTGATTCCGGAGGTTGGAATAGCAGCCACCTTGTCACAACCCCAACAACAGGAGGTTAAGGAGTTTGTGCTTCGCAACAAGGAGGTGTTCTCTGAGCTGCCGGGACAAACATCTGGGGTAGAGCATGATATTATTACCCCGCCCGGTGAAAGGGTGAAGTTAAAACCCTATCGGATCCCAGAGGCCCGACGGGAGGCAATACGGGAGGAAGTACAGAAAATGCTGAACTTAGGGGTGATAGAGGAGTCCCAAAGTGATTGGTCTAGTCCCATTGTGTTGGTGCCTAAACCGGATGGGAGCTGGCGATTTTGTAACGATTTTCGTCAGTTGAACAAAATTTGACACCTACCCCATGCCACGTATAGATGAGTTGATCGACCGGCTGGGAACAGCCCGATACATGACGACTCTTGACCTCACAAAAGGGTATTGGCAAATTCCCCTGGCCAAGTCGGCCAAAGAGAAAACCGCATTTGTAACCCCAGACGGGGCGTTCCAATATAAGAGAATGCCGTTCGGGTTACAGAATGCGCCGGCCACATTCCAGCGGAAAATGGACCAGATACTGAGGCCCCATCGGAAGTATGCTGCGGCTTACCTGGATGACGTAATTGTCCATAGCACAGATTGGGCCTCACATCTGCCAAAAGTGCAAGCAGTCCTAGACTCTATCCGGGAAGCGGGGTTTACGGCTAACCCCAAGAAGTGTACCATTGGGCAGGAGGAGGCCAAATATCTTGGGTACACCATTGGCAGGGGAGTAATAAAACCCCAACTCAACAAAGTCGAGGCCATCCAGAGTTGGCCACGTCCCAACAGCAAGAAGCAGGTACGAGCCTTTCTGGGAATCGCGGGTTATTATCGGCACTTCATTCCCCACTTTGCTTCTAAGGCTGTGCCCCTAACCAACCTGACGAAAGGGAAAGGGTCGGTCATGATTAAATGTACCCCCGAGGCTGAGGCAGCATTCCAATTCTTGAAACAAGCCTTATGTAGCCAGCCAGTGTTGTACTCACCCGACTTCTCTAAAGACTTTTTCGTACAAAGTGATGCGTCAGATGTGGGGTTAGGAGCAGTATTGTCCCAGGTCTGGAACGGGGAAGAGCACCCAGTCATTTACCTCAGCAGGAAGTTGAAGTCCCATGAGGTAAATTACGCCACGGTTGAAAAGGAGTGTTTAGCGGTGAAGTGGGCTCTAGATTCCCTTCGGTACTATCTGCTAGGTAGGCACTTTGACATGGTTACGGATCACGCTCCGTTAAAGTGGATGGCTCAAAACAAGGAGACAAATAGAAGAGTAAATAGGTGGTTCCTGGCCCTACAGGAATTCAACTTCACAGTAAAGCATCGCCCTGGCGTTCAAATGGGGAATGTGGATGCTTTGTCTCGAGTACATGAATGCCTGATTGCTGGTGTTCCAACCCCAAGGTTAAAACAAGAGGGGGGGTATGTGACAGCAGGAAGGTAAAGTCACCTGGTTGCATCCAGGGGGGTAGGTATATTTCTCCCAGATTCAGGCTTTATGCCGACTTATACAACTAGGGAGGGAGTTGATGAAGCCCAGCTGAGGCTAGTGGGCTCATGGATGATTCATACCTCTAGGGAGAGTGCTGGGCGTCGTGCAGGCAGGGAGTTGATGAGACCAGCTGAAGCTTGTCAGCTCGTTTAAGGCCTCTATAAAAACTCCCAGCTTCATTAGGTGTTTGCTCATGCCTGGACCCAGACCTGTGTGGACTGTCTAGGGAGAGTGAACCCCTGTGCGGTGAGACAAAGCCTGTGTGGCTATTTGTTTGGACATTTACTAAACCAGGGACTTAGGGACTAGGACAGCACCAGGCTGATCCCAGTTGTTAGTTAGGGAAACCTGCATGTTTAGTCAGAGGTCAAGCTGACCAGGATTTATTTTGTTTATGTTTCTTTTTGCTTTGCTGTGTTTTTGTCACTGTAAATAGAGAAATAAACCGCACCTTTTGATCTTGAAAACCACAACCTCCGTCTGCTGGGCCTGTTTTTGTGTGGGGAGCCCATCCAGGGGGTCACACACACCCGCTACCGAGCTAACCCCCTCACAGCCCATAGAACGAACCCAAACTACGGTACCTAAAAATCTCGTGGGCCAACATCGCGGGCTCCCTGGACAGGTAAGTGTCCTCGTATTAAAAGTCAGCAGCTACAGTATTCGTAGCTGTTGACTTTTTTTCATTTTTGTTCCTCCTGAAGTGTATGACCAAATGTTTATTGACAGCCCATCCAAATCATTAAAGTGGAACTTTGTTCAGAAAATGAAGGCCTGCTAGATGACTTCAGGCTGGCCCCTTTTGCAGGCATAGCTGTGTAAAACATTAACCACTTCAGCCCCGGAAGTATTTACCCCCTTCCTGACCAGGCCACTTTTTGCGATTCGGCGCTGCTTCGCTTTAACTGACAATTGCGCGGTCATGCGACGTGGCACCCAAACAAAATTGATGTCCTTTCTTTCCCACAAATAGAGCTTTCTTTTGGTAGTATTTGATCACCTCTGCGGTTTTTATTTTTTGCGCCATAAACAAAAAAAGACCGACAATTTTGAAAAAATAAAAGCAATATTTTTAACTTTTTGCTATAATAAACATCCCCAAAAAAAATCTAAAAAAACTATTTTTTTCCTCAGTTTAGGCCGATATTTATTCTTCTACATATTTTTGGTAAAAAAAAAAAAAATCGCAATTAGCGTATATTGATTGGTTTGCGCAAAAGTTAAAGCGTCTGCAAAATAAGGGAAAGTGTTATATGGCATTTTTATTATTATTTTTTATTTTTTTACTAGTAATGGCAGCAATCAGCGATTTTTATTGGGACTGCAACATTATGGCGGACACATCGGACACTTTTGACACTATTTTGGGATTATTATCATTTATACAGCGATCAGTGCTATAAAAATGTACTGATTACTGTGTAAATGACACTGGCAGGGAAGGGGTTAACACTAGGGGGCGATCAAGGGGTTAAGTGTGTCCTAGGGAGTGATTCCAACTGGGGGGCGGGGATGGGCTACCACTGACATGACAGCGATCACTGCTTCCGATGACAGGGAGCAGTAGGTCCCTGTCATGTCACTAGGCAGAACAGGGAAATGCCTTGTTTTACATCTTCCCGTTCTGCCTCTCCGTGTCACGATCGCAGGCCACCGGCGAACATCGAGTTTGTGGGGCACGCTCGCGGAGTACGCAGCACACGGCAAATTAAAGTGGACACACAGGTACGCCCATTTGCCCACCGCTGCCATTGTGCCGACGTGTATCGGCGTGCAGCAGTCGGCAAGTGTCTATACTGTTTAACCGCTTGCCGACCAGCCGCCGTCATTATACTGCGTCAGGTTGGCACGGCTGTGCGAATCGCCATAGGTGTACGTCGGATGCTTTAAGAGCTCTAGAAGGCACGTGCGCGATGTCCGCCGACGACCCGCGATCGCTCCTCAGAGAGCCAGAACGGTGATCTGTCAGTGTAAACAGACAGATCCCTGTTCTGACAGGGAATTAGAGAGAGATCTTGTGTTCCTAGTGATCAGGAAACAATGATCTCTCTCTACTCCCGGTCAGTACACTCCCCCCACAGTTAGAAACACCTCCCTAGGACACAATTAACCCCTTGATCGCCCCTTAAAATTAACCCCTTCCCTGCCAGTGTCATTTATACAGTAATCAGTGTATAGTTTTCGCTCTGATCGCTGGATAAATGTCAGTGATCCCAAAAAAGTGTCCGATCTGTCTGCTGCAATGTCGCAGTCCCGATAAAAATTGCCAATCCCCGCCATTACTAGTAAAAAATAAAAAAAATTATAATAAAAATGCCCAAAATATATCCCCTATTTTGTAGACGCTATAACGTTTGCGCAAACCAATCAATATACGCTTATTGCGTTTTTTTTGTTTGTTTTTTTTACCATAAATATGTAGAAAAATACATATTGGCCTAAACTGATGAAGAATTTTTTATTTATTTTTTGGATATTTATTATAGCAAAAAGTAAAACTTTTTTTTTTTTTCAAAACTTATTTTTTTTGTTTATAGCGCAAAAAATAAAAACCGCAGAGGTGATCAAATACCACTAAAAGGAAGCTCTACTTGTGGGGGAAAAAAAGGACATACATTTTGGTTGTGTACAACATCGCACGACCGTGCAATTGTCAGTTAAAGCGACTCAGTGCCGTATTGCAAAAAATGGCCCGGTTATTAAGGAGGTAAATCCTTCTGGTCCTTAAAGCGGAGGTCCACCCAGAAATTTTTTTTAACACAAAATTCCTAAAAAAAATAGAAAAAAATGAATAGAAAAAAAATATATATATATACTCACCTGAAATGCCCATTGCTATGCGGAAGTCCCCTAATCTGCCTCTTCCTTTGCCTCGGTGGTTCTCCTTCTGCTTCCTCTTCTTGTGAATGGGGCGCGCTGCCATCTGGGAACTGTGTGTATCCCAGGAGGCAGCCGCCCATTCACAAAGCACCGCGCAAGTGGCACATGCGCAGTAGAAAACGGGCAGTGAACCCGTAAGGCTTCACTGCCTGTTTCCCTTAGTCGGAATGGAGGAGCCGGGACCTGCCAGGACTGAGTGATCGCCGTCAGGGGCCCAACATCGCGGGCGAGTAGGACAGGTAAGTGTCCTTAATAAAAGTCAGCAGCTACAGTGTTAGTAGCTGCTGACTTAAAAAAAAAAAAAATTGCGGGTGGAATCCCGCTTTAAGTGGTTAAAATCCAGTAATAGATGGTCTCGCTCAGCACATGCTCAGTTGATCCATTTTTAGGCACTGCTGAGTTTGTAGAGGCCCATCTGCTGACAGCCTTAAAGCGGAATTAAACCCTCCTATCTTTTACAGCCAAGGAAGCTTCTTCTGTTTGATCTGCAACTGCCATGGTGCTGCACATGTGATCAGTTATGACACCAACCATTTGATGGTTTGACAATTTGCTTGAGGACACAATCAAATATGACAGTTAGCAATCCCGGCATTCCAGTAATGTAACTTTTTTTTTAAACTGTTACATCAATGGGTTGAGTTCAACTTTATGATTTACTGCTGTTCAGGGGCTCTGGGCTTCAGCAAAATGGCAGCCTCCAGTAAGAAGAAGCAGGAGCCATGCTGGAGGCAATTTGCAGCACAGACCAATTTTGGTAGAGTAATTATTAATGTTGAAAAACATTAGTAAACACTCTTATATACACAATAAAGTGACTGGCCTCAGGTGATACACAGAGATTAAACAAATCCCCTTACATAAGTTGTATCTGTTTATCTGCAGCCTTCTCTTCTCTACATCCATTCAAAGTCCAGAATTTTTACAGCTTGACTGAGCTGTCAGAAAAAGGGGATGAAGAGCTGAAGTCACACTCTGCAGACAGCTGATTGGAGGGAAGAGACACACCCCATTCACACAGCACACAGGAACAGAGCTGAGGCTGTCAATCACAGGCTGTGTGCTGCAGGTCCCTCCCCTGTCACCTTTTTATCTCTCGGCGTCAGAAAAACTTGTCAGAAGTGTCTCATGCAGATAACAGAGGAACAAGGCAGCTGACAGAAATGACACTCTGGAGTGAGACAAGTACACACTATAGAGGGATATGCTTTGTTCATATTTCATGTCTGAGGTTTACAACCACTTTAACGCTCAGAAGATGTTTTGTTTAGGAACGGTGGCCACCACTCCAAGGACACTAGAAATGGGATTTCTCTGAAGTTTCTAATGCCAAGATATTCCAGCTGACGAGGTTTATCATACATGGTGTATCCTATGCTACACCAATATGTAGACTACAAGGGGCCATGTAGGGTCTGGCATGGCCAGGTGGCCCCAAACCTTGCTAAAGATATAATATACCTGGGCAGGTGGAGATCAGAAGACTTGACCAAGGCAACAAGGGTTCAGCTAGGCAAGCCAGCACTACAGCCAAATGAGAGAACATAGATTGGTGAGGTTTGGGCCAGGGCAAAACCTGAAGAGCTGTAAATCAGGCAACTATTTGAAAGGGTCAGATGGAAGTTGTAGTCCAGCAACAAACATAAAGCTGGTCCAGACAACAAAGATTCCATAATCATCTTCTTATAGTATTGCTTTGTGTTGCACAGGATGAAAATCCAATTCATTTTAAAGAGGAAGCAAGTGAGCCGTATGTGATGGGTGATGAGCCGTATGTGATGGGTGATGAGCCGTATGTGATGGGTGATGAGGCATGTAAAGAGGAGGAAATTTCTCCAGAGATCAGCACAGGTGAGTAATAAACCCTAAATCCAAAGAGTCCCAACCTCTCGTTTCCGACTCTGCTCCTCACCGGCCAAAAAACATAACCAGTCTCCATACCCTGCCCTTTCCCAATATCTGGTGCTTAGTGTGAAGCCCAAAAAACTGGATATATACAAGTAAATTGGGCAAGTAGACTTGGCAGTCTTTGGCGGTTGCTGTTATGGATGTGCTCGTACCCTACAGTAGAAAATGGTATCAGTTGTAGCTTTCATGGCCATTCAGTAGTTGGTATCTCTTGGACTCAGGGGTTAGCTGCACCTTTTACTTTAGATGATTATTGCACTTCAGTAGAAAGCCATGTACCGTATATACTCGAGTATAAGCCGAGTTTTTCAGCACATTTTTTTGTGCTGAAAATGCCCCCCTACTCAAGTCACCTTTTTGCGCCTGATCTCCCGGACTTTGGGGACCCGGTACCGGCCGGCCATAGGTCCCCTGGATCCCAAATGTAGCCCCACTCTTCCTCTACAAGTGTGCAAAGTTTGTTGTCCAGGGGACCTACGGCCGGGGAGCACCGATTTTTCAAAGCCAGGCACCCCTTCCATAGGCTCCCATGTTAAACGGTAATTTCTCTGGTGAATTTGGGGACGCAGTACTGGCCGGTCGTAGGTCCCCTGGACCCGAAACTTGGCACACATGTAGCCCCATTTTTCCTCTACAAGTGTGAAAAGTTTGTTGTCTGGGGGACCTACGACCGGGGAGCACCGATTTTTCAAAGCCGGGCACCCCTTCCATAGACTCCCATGTTAAACGTTAGTCTAGTCATGGGCACAGTGAGGCATGGGCACAGTGAGGCGTGTACATGGACACAGTGAGGCAAAGTGAGGCACAGTGAGGCATGCAGATGGACACCCTAGGCTTATACTCGAGTCAATACGTTTTCCCATTTTTTTTTGTGGTAAAATTAGGTGCCTCGTCTTATATTCGGGTCGGCTTATACTCAAGTATATACAGTATCTCCCGAGTTCCAAACTTAAATGACCAAGGGCAGGATGCAAAGCAGTTTCACAACCCAGTATTGGTTTAGCTCAGCCATTCTCAACCAGGGTTCCCCCAGAGGTTGCTAGGGGTTCCTTGAGTTGTGGCTGGTTGATCTCCCATCTGATAGTGCCTGGATAATCCTGCTACCAACACCACTTGGTACTTACCAGAGTGTCAATCTGACCACCACTTTATCTTCCCCCCGACCATCAATGTAAGGTGCCTTCTTCTAGGGCCGAAACAACTAATCGATTAATCGACAACTAATCGATTATGAAATTAATCGATTACTATTTTCATAATCGGCCAGTAACATAATGGGGTTAAAAAAAAACTAAAATGAGCCCTTTACAGTACAAAGAGCAAATCTCTACTGTAAATATTACTTTCACTGTCCCACAGTAAAAAATGAACCCTTTACAGTAGCGATTATTTGCTCTTCTTGTACTAATTTTAGTTTTTTTAACCCCCATTATGTTACTAAACATCTCAGGCCCGGGTCACACCTCTGGGTTTTTTTCGTGCTTTTTGCAGAAACACACTACAGGTCATTTACATGGTTTCCTATGGGACACATTCACATCCATGATTTTTTCAGCTGCTGCGTATTTGGAAAGGACAAGGACTTTTTTTAACGCAAAACGGTGCTATTTTTGTTTTTTTGGTTCAATATACTTCAATAGAAAAGCATGTAATAATGTGTTTTTGCGGCAAATTGTGATTTTTAGTCTGCCCAACAACAAATTGGCCAAATTTTTTTTTTTTAAATGCAGCAAAATTACCTTTTTTTTTTTTTTTTTACGGTTATTAACTGATTAATCGAAACAATAATCGACCAACTAATCGATTATGAAAATAATCGTTAGTTGCAGCCCTACCTTCTTCCCAATGACACCCAATGAATTAATTATAGCAGGGATTCCCTCCGATCTGAAACTAGTTCCAAGGTGTCAGGACTTGGATCACCTGCTGGTGGCACTGTGACTCCCAGGGTGGAGGGTTGTAATTCCAGTGTCCACCAGCAGGTGTCTCCCAGCAGCCAGCATTCCGTGAGGGTCACCTACTGGGGGACACTGGAACAACTCCTCCACCCAGGGGACCACAGTGCCACCAGCAGGTGATCCAGGTCCTGACACAAGGGTTCCTCTGTGGCAGGGGTGTCAAACTCAGTTTCATTGCAGGCCGCATCAGCATTATGGCTGCCCTCAAAGTATGACTAGATGTCAAGAGTACCCCCCCCCCCCTTACACCAGATGTCAAGAGCCCTCTGACCATCACAGTGCACCCCCCTTACCTGCTTCCAGGAAGAAGTTGGGTGCATAGCTGGGAAGCAGAAAGTACAGGGTCTGGAGGAGGACCAGAGGAGGGCTGGAGTCAGCTGCTGAAACCAGGGGAGGTGGAGGCACATGATCTGTAGAAGGAGTTCCGACCTCCTCTCTGCTGCCGACTGGGGGGTGCTGCAGCTTCAGGAGAGGTGCAAGGGCCACATGATTTGGCCTGGCGGGCCACATATAGCCTTGTTTTTAACACATGTGCTCTAGGGTATAAAGGTTGAAAAAGGCTTGTTTAGCCTATAACTGTTTGCCTTCTGTCTTTTATTTCCTCCAGATGGACAGTATAAAAGGAACCCTCCAGAGAATTATTTGAGCATCTCTTCCGATGTTGTAATTGAAGATGATGAAGTCACATATGACTCTTCAGAACACCAAATTTCTGTAAATTCCCACCCAGTACTAAACATTGAAGATCCTTCATCTGATCCCCCCTTACATGAGGAGCACTATCCTGATAACTCATTCCCGGGACCACACAAAGCCAGTAGATTGACTGAGACGGTCCTTTACTCTGAATATGATGAATGTTTTATCGAAAGAGCAAAATTCCTCTCACACCAGAACCTTAGTGGTGAGCTGTTTTCATGTTCGCAGTGTGGAAAAAGTTTTTCCCAGAAAGCAGACCTTAAAAAACACAAAATCGGTCACGCAGCAGTGAAGCCGTACTCATGTTCCGATTGCGGGAAACGTTTTACTCGGAAGTCGTCTCTCAGTACACACGAGAAACTCCACAGCAGCGTGAAGCCGTATTCCTGTTCACAATGCGGGAAGAGCTTTACCGACAAATCCATTTTTCACATTCACCAGAGGGTCCATACGTCCGAGAAGCCCTTTTCTTGTCCTGAATGTGGGAAATGTTTCGCCCAGTCAGGGAATCTTTCCGCACATCAGAGGATACATACGGGAGTGAAGCCATTTTCCTGTTCTGAATGTGGCGAACTCTTCTCCCGCAAATCGTCTCTGGTGCGGCATAAAAAGCTCCACTCCGGAGACAAACCGTTCTCGTGCTTAGAATGTGGAAAGTGTTTTATCCAAAGGGGGACTCTTATGTTGCATCAGAGGACTCACACGGGGGATCGTCCATATCCGTGTTCTGAGTGCGGAAAACAGTTTGTAAAGAGAACTTCTTTGATGGCACACCTCAATTCCCACTGGAGGAAAGAGCTTCCCACATTAGGATATGCAGCTGAGTAATCTGTATGTGTATGGGCCTCTTTTAGTGTCATAATCGACAAGAGGAATAGTCGGCACCCTGGTTAAATTACGGTCTTTCTTTATTGAATTACATGAGTTACAGCTTTAAAAACACCCAACATGTTTCGTCCATCAGGCCTTAGTTAAAGCTCAGTCTTTTTTAGTTTCATATTTCATTCTGTTTGCAAATGTGGAAGGAAGTGGGGTCAGCTGGTTATCTGTTTTTTTGTTTTTTATTGGTTATTGTAGTTATTCCATCACATTCTTGTTTTGTTTTAAACCCGCAACGTGGTACAGATTTATTCCATCCTTTTTTTTAATGCTACTGCCTTTTTTTGGTTAGGTCAGGGGTCTCCAAGCATTCTAAGCAAAGGGCAGTTTACTGACCTTCAGTTCAGACTTTAAGGGGGGGGGGGGGCGTACTCTGGCCATTGGGAGTAGAAATTGTCCTGGTGTCAGTGGAAGTAAACAATAAATCTTTGGTATTAGGGGGAGGAATAGCACCCCATCGCTGGTGTCAGTGGGAGGAATAGTGCCCCATTATTAATGTCAATGGGAAAAATAGTGCCCTATCGTTGGTGTTAGTTGAAGGAATGGTGCCCCATTACTGGTGTCAGTGGGAGGAATAGTGCCTCATCATTGGTGCCAGTGGGAGGAATAGTGTCCCATCATTGGTGTCAGTGGGAGGAATAGTGTCCCATCATTGGTGTCAGTGGGAGGAATAGTGTCCCATTATTGGTGTCTGTAGAATGAATAGTTTCCCCTCGTTGGTGTCAATAGGAGGAATAGTATCCCATCATTGGTGTTAGTGGGAGGAATAGTGCCCCATTGATGGTGGTAGTGGGAGAAATAGTGTCCCATCATTGGTGTCAGTGGGGGTAATAGTGTCCCATCGTTAATGACAGTGGGAGGAATAGTGTCCCATCATTGTTGTCAGTGGGAGGAATATTGCCCCATTTTTTGGCATCAGTGGCAGGAATTATGCTCCATTGTTAATGTCAGTGGGAGGAATAATGCCCCAAGGGCCAGGTAAATGGAATTAAGGGACCACAGTTTGGAGACCACTGCGTTAGTGCAATGAGCAGTAAGAAAAAAATCTAAAAATGTTGGGAAAGTGGAAAGAAAGCACTACAGCCCAAGGGATTAGTTCTCTTGAAAATGATAGTTTAGGTTATGTGGGTGTAATTTTATTATAACCCTTGAAGACTCTAATTGCTCTGCTTAGCTGAAGAAGCCTTCATGGAGGAGGGTTATAAAGACGGGTGGAAGACAAGAACAATTGCAGAGAGATAATTAAAGGGGTTGTAATTAAAGGGGGTTGCCGGCTGTATCACGGGAGCGCCGGCAAGAACTAACCCCCATGGGAGAGAGCTTGCATGAAGGGGGATATTTCTTGCAGGGAGGAGCCGAGACAGCCGCCGAGGGACCCCAGAAGACCAAGTTCGGGGCCACGCTGTAAAACGAGCTGCACAGTGGAGGTAAGTATAACATGTTTGTTATTAAAAAAAAAAAAAAAATTATCCTTTACAACCCCTTTATCTTCAAGGTTTCGTCAGTCTATCTGCACACACCCAGACTGATCATTTTTAAAATACAACAAAATGATCTGCTATTTCTGTCTCTGTGTTATTTTCTGGACAGATTCAAATCACTTCCCTTACATACTTTTCAAATAGGGTAACGATTGTATTTACAAACATCCTTACTACCCTCAGCACTAAAATATTAACCTAATAAATTCATAAACTTCTGTAATAATTTGTCTAGTTTTTTTTATAATAATGATTCCTTGCTCACACCATTGGTTGCCTACAAAAGTCAGAAGGGCGAGGAAAGGAAGGGGGGGGTGAGCTGGTGCATAGAGATAAACATTATCTCTGGGCCCTTCAGAACTTGTTGTGCAGAATTGAGGCCCTGTAAGCTAGCAGTGGGAGAGTAAAGACAAGGAGCTCTAGCAGTCTTTTATTACTTGTTCTTATGCCGCGCACACACGATCGGAATTTCCGATAAGAAAAGTTCGATGTGAGCTTTTGGTTGGAAATTCCGACCGTGTGTAGGCTCCATCAGACTTTTTCTGTCAGAATTTCTGACAACAAAAATGAGAGCTGGTTCTCAATTTTTCCGACAAGAAAAGTTCTTGTCGGAAATTCCGATCGTCTGTATGCAATTCCGACGCACAAAAAAACATGCATGCTCAGAATCAAGCAGAAGAGCCAAACTGCCTATTGAACTTTATTGATCTCGGCTCGTCGGTTGGAATTTTGTGTGACCGTGTGTATGCAACACAAGTTTGAGCCAAGATTCCATCGGAAAAAAAATCCACGTTTTTCTTGTCGGAATTTCCGATCGTGTGTACGTGGCATTAGTCTGGCTGTAGCATGTCTTCAATCTCCAACCACACCAGAGGATGTCTCTGAGCCCCAACCACACCCGAGCACATCTCTGAGCCCCAACCACACCGAGCACATCTCTGAGCCCCAACCACACCCGAGCACATCTCTGAGCTCCAACCACACCCGAGCACATCTCTGAGCTCCAACCACACCCGAGCACATCTCTGAGCCCCAACCACACCGAGCACATCTCTGAGCCCCAACCACACCCGAGCACATCTCTGAGCTCCAACCACACCCGAGCACATCTCTGAGCTCCAACCACACCCGAGCACATCTCTGAGCTCCAACCACACCCGAGCACATCTCTGAGCTCCAACCACACCCGAGCACATCTCTGAGCTCCAACCACACCCGAGCACATCTCTGAGCCCCAACCACACCCGAGCACATCTCTGAGCTCCAACCACACCCGAGCACATCTCTGAGCCCCAACCACACCCGAGCACATCTCTGAGCTCCAACCACACCCGAGCACATCTCTGAGCTCCAACCACACCCGAGCACATCTCTGAGCTCCAACCACACCCGAGCACATCTCTGAGCTCCAACCACACCCGAGCACATCTCTGAGCCCCAACCACACCCGAGCACATCTCTGAGCCCCAACCACACCCGAGCACATCTCTGAGCCCCAACCACACCCGAGCACATCTCTGAGCCCCAACCACACCCGAGCACATCTCTGAGCTCCAACCACACCCGAGCACATCTCTGAGCTCCAACCACACCCGAGCACATCTCTGAGCTCCAACCACACCCGAGCACATCTCTGAGCCCCAACCACACCCGAGCACATCTCTGAGCTCCAACCACACCCGAGCACATCTCTGAGCTCCAACCACACCCGAGCACATCTCTGAGCTCCAACCACACCCGAGCACATCTCTGAGCTCCAACCACACCCGAGCACATCTCTGAGCCCCAACCACACCCGAGCACATCTCTGAGCTCCAACCACACCCGAGCACATCTCTGAGCTCCAACCACACCCGAGCACATCTCTGAGCTCCAACCACACCCGAGCACATCTCTGAGCTCCAACCACACCCGAGCACATCTCTGAGCTCCAACCACACCCGAGCACATCTCTGAGCTCCAACCACACCCGAGCACATCTCTGAGCTCCAACCACACCCGAGCACATCTCTGAGCCCCAACCACACCCGAGCACATCTCTGAGCCCCAACCACACCCGAGCACATCTCTGAGCTCCAACCACACCCGAGCACATCTCTGAGCTCCAACCACACCCGAGCACATCTCTGAGCTCCAACCACACCCGAGCACATCTCTGAGCCCCAACCACACCCGAGCACATCTCTGAGCCCCAACCACACCCGAGCACATCTCTGAGCTCCAACCACACCCGAGCACATCTCTGAGCTCCAACCACACCCGAGCACATCTCTGAGCCCCAACCACACCCGAGCACATCTCTGAGCTCCAACCACACCCGAGCACATCTCTGAGCTCCAACCACACCCGAGCACATCTCTGAGCTCCAACCACACCCGAGCACATCTCTGAGCCCCAACCACACCCGAGCACATCTCTGAGCTCCAACCACACCCGAGCACATCTCTGAGCTCCAACCACACCCGAGCACATCTCTGAGCTCCAACCACACCCGAGCACATCTCTGAGCCCCAACCACACCCGAGCACATCTCTGAGCCCCAACCACACCCGAGCACATCTCTGAGCTCCAACCACACCCGAGCACATCTCTGAGCTCCAACCACACCCGAGCACATCTCTGAGCTCCAACCACACCCGAGCACATCTCTGAGCCCCAACCACACCCGAGCACATCTCTGAGCTCCAACCACACCCGAGCACATCTCTGAGCTCCAACCACACCCGAGCACATCTCTGAGCCCCAACCACACCCGAGCACATCTCTGAGCTCCAACCACACCCGAGCACATCTCTGAGCTCCAACCACACCCGAGCACACCTCTGAGCCCCAACCACACCCGAGCACATCTCTGAGCTCCAACCACACCCGAGCACATCTCTGAGCTCCAACCACACCCGAGCACATCTCTGAGCTCCAACCACACCCGAGCACATCTCTGAGCTCCAACCACACCCGAGCACATCTCTGAGCTCCAACCACACCGAGCACATCTCTGAGCCCCGAGCACATCTCTGAGCTCCAACCACACCCGAGCACATCTCTGAACCCCAACCACACCTGAGCACATCTCGGAGCCCCAACCACACCTGAGCACTGAGCTCCAACCACACCTGAGCACATCTCTGAGCCCCAACCACACCTGAGCACATCTCTGAGCTCCAACCACACCTGAGCACATCTCTGAGCCCCAACCACACCTGAGCACATCTCTGAGCCCCAACCACACCTGAGCACTGAGCTCCAACCACACCTGAGCACATCTCTGAGCTCCAACCACACCTTAGCACATCTCTGAGCCCCAACCACACCCGAGCACTGAGCTCCAACCACACCTGAGCACATCTCTGAGCCCCAACCACACCCGAGCACATCTCTGAGCCCCAACCACACCTGAGCACATCTCTGAGCCCCAACCACACCTGAGCACATCTCTGAGCTCCAACCACACCCGAGCACATCTCTGAGCTCCAACCACACCCGAGCACATCTCTGAGCTCCAACCACACCCGAGCACATCTCTGAGCCCCAACCACACCCGAGCACATCTCTGAGCTCCAACCACACCCGAGCACATCTCTGAGCCCCAACCACACCCGAGCACATCTCTGAGCCCCAACCACACCAGAGCACATCTCTGAGCTCCAACCACACCCGAGCACATCTCTGAGCTCCAACCACACCCGAGCACATCTCTGAGCTCCAACCACACCCGAGCACATCTCTGAGCTCCAACCACACCCGAGCACATCTCTGAGCTCCAACCACACCCGAGCACATCTCTGAGCTCCAACCACACCCGAGCACATCTCAGCCCCAACCACACCCGAGCACATCTCTGAGCTCCAACCACACCGAGCACATCTCTGAGCCCCGAGCACATCTCTGAGCTCCAACCACACCCGAGCACATCTCTGAACCCCAACCACACCTGAGCACATCTCGGAGCCCCAACCACACCCGAGCACATCTCTGAGCTCCAACCACACCCGAGCACATCTCTGAGCTCCAACCACACCCGAACACATCTCTGAGCTCCAACCACACCCGAGCACATCTCTGAGCTCCAACCACACCCGAGCACATCTCTGAGCTCCAACCACACCCGAGCATATCTCTGAGCTCCAACCACACCCGAGCACATCTCTGAGCTCCAACCACACCCGAGCACATATCTGAGCTCCAACCACACCCGAGCACATCTCTGAGCCCCAACCACACCCGAGCACATCTCTGAGCTCCAACCACACCCGAGCACATCTCTGAGCTCCAACCACACCCGAGCACATCTCTGAGCCCCAACCACACCCGAGCACATCTCTGAGCTCCAACCACACCCGAGCACATCTCTGAGCCCCAACCACACCCGAGCACATCTCTGAGCTCCAACCACACCCGAGCACATCTCTGAGCCCCAACCACACCCGAGCACATCTCTGAGCTCCAACCACACCCGAGCACATCTCTGAGCTCCAACCACACCCGAGCACATCTCTCAGCTCCAACCACACCCGAGCACATCTCTGAGCTCCAACCACACCCGAGCACATCTCTGAGCTCCAACCACACCCGAGCACATCTCTGAGCCCCAACCACACCTGAGCACATCTCTGAGCCCCAACCACACCTGAGCACTGAGCTCCAACCACACCTGAGCACATCTCTGAGCTCCAACCACACCTTAGCACATCTCTGAGCCCCAACCACACCCGAGCACTGAGCTCCAACCACACCTGAGCACATCTCTGAGCCCCAACCACACCCGAGCACATCTCTGAGCCCCAACCACACCTGAGCACATCTCTGAGCCCCAACCACACCTGAGCACATCTCTGAGCTCCAACCACACCCGAGCACATCTCTGAGCTCAAACCACACCCGAGCACATCTCTGAGCTCCAACCACACCCGAGCACATCTCTGAGCCCCAACCACACCCGAGCACATCTCTGAGCCCCAACCACACCCGAGCACATCTCTGAGCTCCAACCACACCCGAGCACATCTCTGAGCTCCAACCACACCCGAGCACATCTCTGAGCTCCAACCACACCCGAGCACATCTCTGAGCTCCAACCACACCCGAGCACATCTCTGAGCTCCAACCACACCCGAGCACATCTCTGAGCTCCAACCACACCCGAGCACATCTCAGCCCCAACCACACCCGAGCACATCTCTGAGCTCCAACCACACCCGAGCACATCTCTGAGCTCCAACCACACCCGAGCACATCTCTGAGCTCCAACCACACCCGAGCACATCTCAGCCCCAACCACACCCGAGCACATCTCTGAGCTCCAACCACACCGAGCACATCTCTGAGCCCCGAGCACATCTCTGAGCTCCAACCACACCCGAGCACATCTCTGAACCCCAACCACACCTGAGCACATCTCGGAGCCCCAACCACACCTGAGCACTGAGCTCCAACCACACCTGAGCACATCTCTGAGCCCCAACCACACCTGAGCACATCTCTGAGCCCCAACCACACCTGAGCACATCTCTGAGCTCCAACCACACCTGAGCACATCTCTGAGCCCCAACCACACCTGAGCACATCTCTGAGCCCCAACCACACCTGAGCACTGAGCTCCAACCACACCTGAGCACATCTCTGAGCTCCAACCACACCTTAGCACATCTCTGAGCCCCAACCACACCCGAGCACTGAGCTCCAACCACACCTGAGCACATCTCTGAGCCCCAACCACACCCGAGCACATCTCTGAGCCCCAACCACACCTGAGCACATCTCTGAGCCCCAACCACACCTGAGCACATCTCTGAGCTCCAACCACACCTGAGCACATCTCTGAGCCCCAACCACACCTGAGCACTGAGCTCCAACCACACCTGAGCACATCTCTGAGCTCCAACCACACCTGAGCACATTCGGAATTCCGAATTTCCAAAAAATCGAATAAAACAAAAACGAAAAAAACAATTTTTTCGAATTTCCGAAAAAAGAAAAAAAACAATTTCAGATTTTTGGAAATGCAAAAAATTCGGAATTCGGGAATTCAACTTTCCAAATTTCCCATTTTCGAATTTTAGATTTTCAAATTTCGAATTTTCGAATTTCGAAAATTTCGGAATTAACGAATTTCTCTAAATTCGTGAAAAACTAATTAGAAACTAAACAAATTGCCTAGTCCCCAGTCTCCAACCACACTTGAGCATATTTCTGAGCCCCAAGCATACCTAAGCATGTACACTGTCTCCAACCACAGGTGAGCATACCTCAGCATTCCTACTATAGATGAGCATTTCTACAGTCTCAAATGACACCGGAGCATATATTTGAGCTCCAATCACACCTAAGCATGTCCACATTCTTCAACCACACATTGTCATATCTTTAAGCTCCAATTACACCTCAAAATATCTCTGAGCTCCAACCACACCTGAGCATGCCCACAGTCTCAATCCACACCGAAACATGTCACCAGTATCCAAACACATATAAGCATGTTCACAGTCTTCAACCACACTTGCCCCAAGTCTCCGACCATTTCTTGGCATATCTATGAGTTCCATCCACACCTGAGCATTTCCTCAGTCTCCAACCACACCGGAGCATAATTCTGAGTCCCAACCACACCTAAGCATGTACACCGTCTCCAACTACAGTTGAGCATACCTCTGTATTACTACTATACCTGAGAATTTCTACAGTCTCAAACCACACCTGAGTATATCTCTAAGCTTCAACCACAGCTAAGAATATCTCTGAGCTCCAACCACACCTGAGCATATCCACAGACTGAAACACGTTACCGGTATCCAACCACACCTGAGCATATCCACAGACTGAAACACGTTACCGGTATTAAACCACAATTTAGCATGTTCACAGTCTTCAACCACACCTTAGCATAGCTCTACGCTCCAACGTCCCTAATCGCCAACGTCCCTAATCAATATGTCTGAGCTCTAACCACACCTGAGCATGTCTCCAGTCTCCACCAATACCTGAGCATATTTCTGAGCTCCAACTACACCTAGGCATGTCCCCAGTCTCCAACCACACCTTCTGTTATCTCTGAGCTCCAAATACACCCAAGAACATCTCTGTGCTTCAA
Organism: Rana muscosa; assembly: GCA_029206835.1. Taxonomy (NCBI): domain Eukaryota; kingdom Metazoa; phylum Chordata; class Amphibia; order Anura; family Ranidae; genus Rana; species Rana muscosa. Next base: position 390,785,653 of record CM055123.1, read on the forward strand.
TTACATCTAAGCTTGTTCAGTCTCCATCCACATCTGAGCATCTTCCTAATGGTCAACCCTACCTGAGTATGTCTCTGGTCTACGAGCACAGCTGAGCATGTCCCCAATCACACAGAAACATGTTTGTGGTCCCCAACCACACTTGAGCATGTCCCCACTCACCAACCACACCAACACAAAGACATAAAATGTGAATTCTGCTGAAGGAGGGGAGGATAACACTATGTACTTTCTGGTGGGTGGAAGAAATTCCTGTCATCCTTTTTCTTAGAAGCGTAGAGATCTTTAAGTGTAGATCCTGATTGGCTGCTGTTGACATCCCCACTTTTACCCCATTTGTCATATTTCATCCTTAACCACTTCAATACCAGACCAGGGGCGGATCCAGAGTCTAGTCTCGGGAGGGGCACTGCCAGAAAATATATTTTTTTGCGGGCAATTTATCGGGAAAATGGCTGGTGTTAGCGCTTCAATCATCCTGGCACCATGGTTGTTATGGTGTCAGGATGATTGAAGCGCATTATTTATATTATTACATTATAATAAAAAAATGAAATCATTCAACTCACCATAATGCAGAATCAGTGGGAGCCCCGAGTGTGTCACTTGCCACCAGATGCGGATTGTCACTTGCCACGTCACCTGCTACACATTGCGGATTGTCACTTGCCTGCCACCAGATGCAGATTGTCACTTGCCACTTTACTTGCCACAAGTTGCGAATTTGTCACTTGCCACGTCGCCTGGCACACGTTGCAGGTTGTCGCTTTCCTGCCACCAGATGCAGATTGTCACTTGCCACGTCACCTGCCACACATTGCGGATTGTCACTTGCCACGTCACCTGCCACAAGTTGCGGATTGTCACTTGCCACATCACCTGCCACACCTTGCGTATTGTCACTTGCCACATCACCTGCCACACCTTGCGGATTGTCACTTGCCACGTCACCTGCCACACCTTGCGGATTGTCACTTGCCACATCACCTGCCACACCTTGCGGATTGTCACTTGCCACGTCACCTGCCACACGTTGCGGATTATCACTTGGCACATCACCTGCCACACCTTGCGGATTGTCACGTCACCTGACACACCTTGCGGATTGTCACTTGCCACAAGTTGCGGATTGTCACTTGCCTGCTAAGGTGGTGTTTTGCTTGTCAGAGTCAGGCAGCAGAGAGATGATGTAATCTCTCTGCTGCCTGCACAGTGAGGGAGGAAGTTACTGCAGGAATGCAGGGCGGGTGCGGGGCGGTGAGAGATTATGCCATCTCTCTGCTCCCCCGCCCGACGGCTCATTAATTGGCCGCCCCGCTGACCGCCCACTCTCTCACCCACTGCCGAGGCCGAGCCACCCACCCGCTCACACACCACGCTACCTGGCAGCTCACTCTGTCTGTCACCCACGGAGCTGCCCACTCTGTCACCCGCCCGCTGAGCCGCCTGCTCAGACTCTCACCCGCCCGCAACTAATTTCTCGGGGGTGGCAATTGCCCATTTGCCCCCCCCTGGATCCGCCCCTGTACCAGACACTTACCCCCCTTCCTGCCCAAGCCAGCTTTCAGCCAGCTTCTTTTGTTTCCGTAATAAAATTTTGTAAATAAGTAAGTTTTCTCCTTTACTGATGCGCACTGATAAGGCGGCACTGATGGGGACTGATAAGGCGGCACAGATGAGGTGGCACTGACAGTCACTGACAATGGGCACTGATGTGTGGCACTGATATGCAGCACTGGTGGGCATTGATAGGCAGCACTGATGGGCACTCATTGGTGGCACTGGTGGGCACTGATAGGCGACACTGATGGGCACTAAAAGGCTGCACTGATGGGTACTTATGAGTGGCACTGATAGGCGGCACTGATACGTGGCACTGATGGGCACTGATATGCGTCACTGATAGATGGCATTGATAAGCATCCCTTCTGGCACTGGCAGGCATTGTGGTTGGGCACTGAGTGGCAGCTGCCTGGGCATTGATTGGCATTTCCCTGGTGGTCTAGGGAGCATACCTGGTGGTCCAGTGGGGTGGCCATCCTGGTGGTCCTGGGCTGGCATCCGAGGGGGGGTGGTGCGCTGGTAAACTATCAGCACAGACCCCCCCCTGTCAGGAGAGCAGCCGATCGGCTCTCTTCTACTCCCATCTGTCAGACGCGAGTGAGGAAAAGCCGATCAACGGCTCTTCCTGTTTATATCGTGATCAGCTGAGATCGGTGTAGTGGTGTGTCAGACTGACACACCGCACCACCGATCGCCGCAATGGGCTCCCCCACGGGCGCGCGGCGGCTGTTATCCTGCTGGACGTCATATGACGTCCAGTCAGGTTAATGCAACCACCGCCCGGCCGTCATTCTGCTATAGGACGGGCGGTAAGTGGTTAAAGTGGAACTAAACTCTCCTATCCCTTTCAGCCAAGGAAGCTGCAATCTTAGCCTCTGTTTAATCTACAACTGCCATGATGCAGCACATGTGATCATTTATGACCAGTGGTGGCTGGTGATATATATATTTTTTGGGCGGGGGGGGGCGGCAAATAGTGCACAGCCAGTCACCCCCCCCCCTCGGTCGGTCACGCACAACACTTACCCCGGGCAGCACCTCCCTCTGGGCGAGGGGTGCCCAGCTTCCCCTACCTCTCCTCCTCTGCATCACGGCAGTGTCCTCGGCGTGCGTCTCCTCCTCGGCATCACGATGGTGTCCCCCCGTGTGTCTCCTCCCTCGTTCAATAGGGTAACATCTCCTTTCGACCAATCGGGAAACTGGTCTCAGGACCCGCTGTCTGATTGGCCGGAAGGCAGAATCAGTGTGACAATAGCGAATATTCATTTGCTATCGTCACACAACTGGGTGGGCTTTGGGCACAGTACTCCTTTTATGAAGCCTATGAGAGCCCCTATGGAATCCATGCATCCGGCACCCTGCATGAAGATCAGGGGGCTGGACACATGGAAGGTGGGGGGGCCTATGCGCCCCCTATTGGTGGGCCACAACTGGAGATGACACCAGCCATTTGATGGTTTGACAGTCTGGTTGAGAGCGCAACCAAAGTGACAGTTACATTCCCGGTGTCTTGTCACATTGCCTGTGTTTTGTCACATTCGGCTCCCCATCACAGATTGCTCCGGAAGTGACGTTCCATCTCCGCCATCTTGCTACACCCCACACTCCTGCACAGTAATGATAGAGTGAGAAGGGGGCAAGCGGACATCTTGTTACACCCACCGGAGTTTTAGATTTCACAGTTATTTTCAACACAAAACGGAGCTTATATGCTTCAATACAGTATTTGGAAATCTATCATTACTGTGCAGGAGTGTGGGGTGTAGCAAGATGGCGGAGATGGAACGTCACTTCCGGAGCAATCTGTGATGGAGAGCCGAATGTGACAAGACACCGGTGACACAGCTGATGGCGGGCTCGACTGCGCATGCGCGGCTTCACCGCACCTATACCGCGCATGCGCAGACGCTCATTTCGGTCCATGAAAATTCTGGACTCGAGCGGGCGGGCGGAGGCGTTGCGAATTGCTCAAAACCTCCGCTCTCTACTATCCTCACCCTCCATCCCAGCCTCCGCTCTCTACTATCCTCACCCTCCATCCCAGCCTCCGCTCTCTACTATCCTCACCCTCCATCCCAGCCTCCGCTCTCTACTATCCTCACCCTCCATCCCAGCCTCCGCTCTCTACTATCCTCACCCTTCATCCCAGCCTCCGCTCTCTACTATCCTCACCCTCCATCCCAGCCTCCGCTCTCTACTATCCTCACCCTCCATCCCAGCCTCCGCTCTCTACTATCCTCACCCTCCATCCCAGCCTCCGCTCTCTACTATCCTCACCCTCCATCCCAGCCTCCGCTCTCTACTATCCTCACCCTCCATCCCAGCCTCCGCTCTCTACTTTCCTCACCCTCCATCCCAGCCTCCGCTCTCTACTATCCTCACCCTCCATCCCAGCCTCCGCTCTCTACTTTCCTCACCCTCCATCCCAGCCTCCGCTCTCTACTATCCTCACCCTCCATCCCAGCCTCCGCTCTCTACTTTCCTCACCCTCCATCCCAGCCTCCGCTCTCTACTATCCTCACCCTCCATCCCAGCCTCCGCTCTCTACTTTCCTCACCCTCCATCCCAGCCTCCGCTCTCTACTATCCTCACCCTCCATCCCAGCCTCCGCTCTCTACTATCCTCACCCTCCATCCCAGCCTCCGCTCTCTACTTTCCTCACCCTCCATCCCAGCCTCCGCTCTCTACTATCCTCACCCTCCATCCCAGCCTCCGCTCTCTACTTTCCTCACCCTCCATCCCAGCCTCCGCTCTCTACTATCCTCACCCTCCATCCCAGCCTCCGCTCTCTACTATCCTCACCCTCCATCCCAGCCTCCGCTCTCTACTATCCTCACCCTCCATCCCAGCCTCCGCTCTCTACTTTCCTCACCCTCCATCCCAGCCTCCGCTCTCTACTATCCTCACCCTCCATCCCAGCCTCCGCTCTCTACTTTCCTCACCCTCCATCCCAGCCTCCGCTCTCTACTATCCTCACCCTCCATCCCAGCCTCCGCTCTCTACTTTCCTCACCCTCCATCCCAGCCTCCGCTCTCTACTATCCTCACCCTCCATCCCAGCCTCCGCTCTCTACTTTCCTCACCCTCCATCCCAGCCTCCGCTCTCTACTATCCTCACCCTCCATCCCAGCCTCCGCTCTCTACTATCCTCACCCTCCATCCCAGCCTCCGCTCTCTACTATCCTCACCCTCCATCCCAGCCTCCGCTCTCTACTTTCCTCACCCTCCATCCCAGCCTCCGCTCTCTACTATCCTCACCCTCCATCCCAGCCTCCGCTCTCTACTTTCCTCACCCTCCATCCCAGCCTCCGCTCTCTACTTTCCTCACCCTCCATCCCAGCCTCCGCTCTCTACTATCCTCACCCTCCATCCCAGCCTCCGCTCTCTACTTTCCTCACCCTCCATCCCAGCCTCCGCTCTCTACTATCCTCACCCTCCATCCCAGCCTCCGCTCTCTACTATCCTCACCCTCCATCCCAGCCTCCGCTCTCTACTTTCCTCACCCTCGATCCCAGCCTCCGCTCTCTACTATCCTCACCCTCCATCCCAGCCTCCGCTCTCTACTTTCCTCACCCTCCATCCCAGCCTCCGCTCTCTACTTTCCTCACCCTCCATCCCAGCCTCCGCTCTCTACTATCCTCACCCTCCATCCCAGCCTCCGCTCTCTACTATCCTCACCCTCCATCCCAGCCTCCGCTCTCTACTATCCTCACCCTCCATCCCAGCCTCCGCTCTCTACTATCCTCACCCTCCATCCCAGCCTCCGCTCTCTACTATCCTCACCCTCCATCCCAGCCTCCGCTCTCTACTATCCTCACCCTCCATCCCAGCCTCCGCTCTCTACTATCCTCACCCTCCATCCCAGCCTCCGCTCTCTACTATCCTCACCCTCCATCCCAGCCTCCGCTCTCTACTATCCTCACCCTCCATCCCAGCCTCCGCTCTCTACTATCCTCACCCTCCATCCCAGCCTCCGCTCTCTACTTTCCTCACCCTCCATCCCAGCCTCCGCTCTCTACTATCCTCACCCTCCATCCCAGCCTCCGCTCTCTACTTTCCTCACCCTCCATCCCAGCCTCCGCTCTCTACTATCCTCACCCTCCATCCCAGCCTCCGCTCTCTACTTTCCTCACCCTCCATCCCAGCCTCCGCTCTCTACTATCCTCACCCTCCATCCCAGCCTCCGCTCTCTACTATCCTCACCCTCCATCCCAGCCTCCGCTCTCTACTATCCTCACCCTCCATCCCAGCCTCCGCTCTCTACTTTCCTCACCCTCCATCCCAGCCTCCGCTCTCTACTATCCTCACCCTCCATCCCAGCCTCCGCTCTCTACTTTCCTCACCCTCCATCCCAGCCTCCGCTCTCTACTATCCTCACCCTCCATCCCAGCCTCCGCTCTCTACTATCCTCACCCTCCATCCCAGCCTCCGCTCTCTACTATCCTCACCCTCCATCCCAGCCTCCGCTCTCTACTTTCCTCACCCTCCATCCCAGCCTCCGCTCTCTACTATCCTCACCCTCCATCCCAGCCTCCGCTCTCTACTTTCCTCACCCTCCATCCCAGCCTCCGCTCTCTACTATCCTCACCCTCCATCCCAGCCTCCGCTCTCTACTTTCCTCACCCTCCATCCCAGCCTCCGCTCTCTACTATCCTCACCCTCCATCCCAGCCTCCGCTCTCTACTTTCCTCACCCTCCATCCCAGCCTCCGCTCTCTACTATCCTCACCCTCCATCCCAGCCTCCGCTCTCTACTATCCTCACCCTCCATCCCAGCCTCCGCTCTCTACTATCCTCACCCTCCATCCCAGCCTCCGCTCTCTACTTTCCTCACCCTCCATCCCAGCCTCCGCTCTCTACTATCCTCACCCTCCATCCCAGCCTCTGCTCTCTACTTTCCTCACCCTCCATCCCAGCCTCCGCTCTCTACTTTCCTCACCCTCCATCCCAGCCTCCGCTCTCTACTATCCTCACCCTCCATCCCAGCCTCCGCTCTCTACTTTCCTCACCCTCCATCCCAGCCTCCGCTCTCTACTATCCTCACCCTCCATCCCAGCCTCCGCTCTCTACTATCCTCACCCTCCATCCCAGCCTCCGCTCTCTACTTTCCTCACCCTCCATCCCAGCCTCCGCTCTCTACTATCCTCACCCTCCATCCCAGCCTCCGCTCTCTACTTTCCTCACCCTCCATCCCAGCCTCCGCTCTCTACTTTCCTCACCCTCCATCCCAGCCTCCGCTCTCTACTATCCTCACCCTCCATCCCAGCCTCCGCTCTCTACTATCCTCACCCTCCATCCCAGCCTCCGCTCTCTACTATCCTCACCCTCCATCCCAGCCTCCGCTCTCTACTATCCTCACCCTCCATCCCAGCCTCCGCTCTCTACTATCCTCACCCTCCATCCCAGCCTCCGCTCTCTACTATCCTCACCCTCCATCCCAGCCTCCGCTCTCTACTATCCTCACCCTCCATCCCAGCCTCCGCTCTCTACTATCCTCACCCTCCATCCCAGCCTCCGCTCTCTACTTTCCTCACCCTCCATCCCAGCCTCCGCTCTCTACTATCCTCACCCTCCATCCCAGCCTCCGCTCTCTACTTTCCTCACCCTCCATCCCAGCCTCCGCTCTCTACTATCCTCACCCTCCATCCCAGCCTCCGCTCTCTACTTTCCTCACCCTCCATCCCAGCCTCCGCTCTCTACTATCCTCACCCTCCATCCCAGCCTCCGCTCTCTACTTTCCTCACCCTCCATCCCAGCCTCCGCTCTCTACTATCCTCACCCTCCATCCCAGCCTCCGCTCTCTACTTTCCTCACCCTCCATCCCAGCCTCCGCTCTCTACTATCCTCACCCTCCATCCCAGCCTCCGCTCTCTACTTTCCTCACCCTCCATCCCAGCCTCCGCTCTCTACTATCCTCACCCTCCATCCCAGCCTCCGCTCTCTACTTTCCTCACCCTCCATCCCAGCCTCCGCTCTCTACTATCCTCACCCTCCATCCCAGCCTCCGCTCTCTACTATCCTCACCCTCCATCCCAGCCTCCGCTCTCTACTATCCTCACCCTCCATCCCAGCCTCCGCTCTCTACTTTCCTCACCCTCCATCCCAGCCTCCGCTCTCTACTATCCTCACCCTCCATCCCAGCCTCCGCTCTCTACTTTCCTCACCCTCCATCCCAGCCTCCGCTCTCTACTATCCTCACCCTCCATCCCAGCCTCCGCTCTCTACTATCCTCACCCTCCATCCCAGCCTCCGCTCTCTACTATCCTCACCCTCCATCCCAGCCTCCGCTCTCTACTTTCCTCACCCTCCATCCCAGCCTCCGCTCTCTACTATCCTCACCCTCCATCCCAGCCTCCGCTCTCTACTTTCCTCACCCTCCATCCCAGCCTCCGCTCTCTACTATCCTCACCCTCCATCCCAGCCTCCGCTCTCTACTTTCCTCACCCTCCATCCCAGCCTCCGCTCTCTACTATCCTCACCCTCCATCCCAGCCTCCGCTCTCTACTTTCCTCACCCTCCATCCCAGCCTCCGCTCTCTACTATCCTCACCCTCCATCCCAGCCTCCGCTCTCTACTATCCTCACCCTCCATCCCAGCCTCCGCTCTCTACTATCCTCACCCTCCATCCCAGCCTCCGCTCTCTACTTTCCTCACCCTCCATCCCAGCCTCCGCTCTCTACTATCCTCACCCTCCATCCCAGCCTCCGCTCTCTACTTTCCTCACCCTCCATCCCAGCCTCCGCTCTCTACTTTCCTCACCCTCCATCCCAGCCTCCGCTCTCTACTATCCTCACCCTCCATCCCAGCCTCCGCTCTCTACTATCCTCACCCTCCATCCCAGCCTCCGCTCTCTACTTTCCTCACCCTCCATCCCAGCCTCCGCTCTCTACTATCCTCACCCTCCATCCCAGCCTCCGCTCTCTACTTTCCTCACCCTCCATCCCAGCCTCCGCTCTCTACTATCCTCACCCTCCATCCCAGCCTCCGCTCTCTACTTTCCTCACCCTCCATCCCAGCCTCCGCTCTCTACTATCCTCACCCTCCATCCCAGCCTCCGCTCTCTACTATCCTCACCCTCCATCCCAGCCTCCGCTCTCTACTATCCTCACCCTCCATCCCAGCCTCCGCTCTCTACTTTCCTCACCCTCCATCCCAGCCTCCGCTCTCTACTATCCTCACCCTCCATCCCAGCCTCCGCTCTCTACTTTCCTCACCCTCCATCCCAGCCTCCGCTCTCTACTATCCTCACCCTCCATCCCAGCCTCCGCTCTCTACTTTCCTCACCCTCCATCCCAGCCTCCGCTCTCTACTATCCTCACCCTCCATCCCAGCCTCCGCTCTCTACTATCCTCACCCTCCATCCCAGCCTCCGCTCTCTACTATCCTCACCCTCCATCCCAGCCTCCGCTCTCTACTTTCCTCACCCTCCATCCCAGCCTCCGCTCTCTACTATCCTCACCCTCCATCCCAGCCTCCGCTCTCTACTTTCCTCACCCTCCATCCCAGCCTCCGCTCTCTACTATCCTCACCCTCCATCCCAGCCTCCGCTCTCTACTATCCTCACCCTCCATCCCAGCCTCCGCTCTCTACTATCCTCACCCTCCATCCCAGCCTCCGCTCTCTACTTTCCTCACCCTCCATCCCAGCCTCCGCTCTCTACTATCCTCACCCTCCATCCCAGCCTCCGCTCTCTACTTTCCTCACCCTCCATCCCAGCCTCCGCTCTCTACTATCCTCACCCTCCATCCCAGCCTCCGCTCTCTACTTTCCTCACCCTCCATCCCAGCCTCCGCTCTCTACTATCCTCACCCTCCATCCCAGCCTCCGCTCTCTACTTTCCTCACCCTCCATCCCAGCCTCCGCTCTCTACTATCCTCACCCTCCATCCCAGCCTCCGCTCTCTACTATCCTCACCCTCCATCCCAGCCTCCGCTCTCTACTATCCTCACCCTCCATCCCAGCCTCCGCTCTCTACTTTCCTCACCCTCCATCCCAGCCTCCGCTCTCTACTATCCTCACCCTCCATCCCAGCCTCCGCTCTCTACTTTCCTCACCCTCCATCCCAGCCTCCGCTCTCTACTTTCCTCACCCTCCATCCCAGCCTCCGCTCTCTACTATCCTCACCCTCCATCCCAGCCTCCGCTCTCTACTATCCTCACCCTCCATCCCAGCCTCCGCTCTCTACTTTCCTCACCCTCCATCCCAGCCTCCGCTCTCTACTATCCTCACCCTCCATCCCAGCCTCCGCTCTCTACTTTCCTCACCCTCCATCCCAGCCTCCGCTCTCTACTATCCTCACCCTCCATCCCAGCCTCCGCTCTCTACTTTCCTCACCCTCCATCCCAGCCTCCGCTCTCTACTATCCTCACCCTCCATCCCAGCCTCCGCTCTCTACTTTCCTCACCCTCCATCCCAGCCTCCGCTCTCTACTATCCTCACCCTCCATCCCAGCCTCCGCTCTCTACTATCCTCACCCTCCATCCCAGCCTCCGCTCTCTACTTTCCTCACCCTCCATCCCAGCCTCCGCTCTCTACTTTCCTCACCCTCCATCCCAGCCTCCGCTCTCTACTATCCTCACCCTCCATCCCAGCCTCCGCTCTCTACTTTCCTCACCCTCCATCCCAGCCTCCGCTCTCTACTATCCTCACCCTCCATCCCAGCCTCCGCTCTCTACTTTCCTCACCCTCCATCCCAGCCTCCGCTCTCTACTTTCCTCACCCTCCATCCCAGCCTCCGCTCTCTACTATCCTCACCCTCCATCCCAGCCTCCGCTCTCTACTTTCCTCACCCTCCATCCCAGCCTCCGCTCTCTACTATCCTCACCCTCCATCCCAGCCTCCGCTCTCTACTATCCTCACCCTCCATCCCAGCCTCCGCTCTCTACTTTCCTCACCCTCGATCCCAGCCTCCGCTCTCTACTATCCTCACCCTCCATCCCAGCCTCCGCTCTCTACTATCCTCACCCTCGATCCCAGCCTCCGCTCTCTACTATCCTCACCCTCCATCCCAGCCTCCGCTCTCTACTTTCCTCACCCTCCATCCCAGCCTCCGCTCTCTACTATCCTCACCCTCCATCCCAGCCTCCGCTCTCTACTTTCCTCACCCTCCATCCCAGCCTCCGCTCTCTACTATCCTCACCCTCCATCCCAGCCTCCGCTCTCTACTTTCCTCACCCTCCATCCCAGCCTCCGCTCTCTACTATCCTCACCCTCCATCCCAGCCTCCGCTCTCTACTATCCTCACCCTCCATCCCAGCCTCCGCTCTCTACTATCCTCACCCTCCATCCCAGCCTCCGCTCTCTACTTTCCTCACCCTCCATCCCAGCCTCCGCTCTCTACTATCCTCACCCTCCATCCCAGCCTCCGCTCTCTACTTTCCTCACCCTCCATCCCAGCCTCCGCTCTCTACTATCCTCACCCTCCATCCCAGCCTCCGCTCTCTACTTTCCTCACCCTCCATCCCAGCCTCCGCTCTCTACTATCCTCACCCTCCATCCCAGCCTCCGCTCTCTACTTTCCTCACCCTCCATCCCAGCCTCCGCTCTCTACTATCCTCACCCTCCATCCCAGCCTCCGCTCTCTACTATCCTCACCCTCCATCCCAGCCTCCGCTCTCTACTATCCTCAGCCTCCATCCCAGCCTCCGCTCTCTACTTTCCTCACCCTCCATCCCAGCCTCCGCTCTCTACTATCCTCACCCTCCATCCCAGCCTCCGCTCTCTACTTTCCTCACCCTCCATCCCAGCCTCCGCTCTCTACTATCCTCACCCTCCATCCCAGCCTCCGCTCTCTACTATCCTCACCCTCCATCCCAGCCTCCGCTCTCTACTATCCTCACCCTCCATCCCAGCCTCCGCTCTCTACTTTCCTCACCCTCCATCCCAGCCTCCGCTCTCTACTATCCTCACCCTCCATCCCAGCCTCCGCTCTCTACTTTCCTCACCCTCCATCCCAGCCTCCGCTCTCTACTATCCTCACCCTCCATCCCAGCCTCCGCTCTCTACTTTCCTCACCCTCCATCCCAGCCTCCGCTCTCTACTATCCTCACCCTCCATCCCAGCCTCCGCTCTCTACTTTCCTCACCCTCCATCCCAGCCTCCGCTCTCTACTATCCTCACCCTCCATCCCAGCCTCCGCTCTCTACTATCCTCACCCTCCATCCCAGCCTCCGCTCTCTACTATCCTCACCCTCCATCCCAGCCTCCGCTCTCTACTTTCCTCACCCTCCATCCCAGCCTCCGCTCTCTACTATCCTCACCCTCCATCCCAGCCTCCGCTCTCTACTTTCCTCACCCTCCATCCCAGCCTCCGCTCTCTACTTTCCTCACCCTCCATCCCAGCCTCCGCTCTCTACTATCCTCACCCTCCATCCCAGCCTCCGCTCTCTACTATCCTCACCCTCCATCCCAGCCTCCGCTCTCTACTTTCCTCACCCTCCATCCCAGCCTCCGCTCTCTACTATCCTCACCCTCCATCCCAGCCTCCGCTCTCTACTTTCCTCACCCTCCATCCCAGCCTCCGCTCTCTACTATCCTCACCCTCCATCCCAGCCTCCGCTCTCTACTTTCCTCACCCTCCATCCCAGCCTCCGCTCTCTACTATCCTCACCCTCCATCCCAGCCTCCGCTCTCTACTTTCCTCACCCTCCATCCCAGCCTCCGCTCTCTACTATCCTCACCCTCCATCCCAGCCTCCGCTCTCTACTATCCTCACCCTCCATCCCAGCCTCCGCTCTCTACTATCCTCACCCTCCATCCCAGCCTCCGCTCTCTACTTTCCTCACCCTCCATCCCAGCCTCCGCTCTCTACTATCCTCACCCTCCATCCCAGCCTCCGCTCTCTACTTTCCTCACCCTCCATCCCAGCCTCCGCTCTCTACTTTCCTCACCCTCCATCCCAGCCTCCGCTCTCTACTATCCTCACCCTCCATCCCAGCCTCCGCTCTCTACTTTCCTCACCCTCCATCCCAGCCTCCGCTCTCTACTATCCTCACCCTCCATCCCAGCCTCCGCTCTCTACTTTCCTCACCCTCCATCCCAGCCTCCGCTCTCTACTATCCTCACCCTCCATCCCAGCCTCCGCTCTCTACTTTCCTCACCCTCCATCCCAGCCTCCGCTCTCTACTTTCCTCACCCTCCATCCCAGCCTCCGCTCTCTACTATCCTCACCCTCCATCCCAGCCTCCGCTCTCTACTTTCCTCACCCTCCATCCCAGCCTCCGCTCTCTACTATCCTCACCCTCCATCCCAGCCTCCGCTCTCTACTATCCTCACCCTCCATCCCAGCCTCCGCTCTCTACTTTCCTCACCCTCGATCCCAGCCTCCGCTCTCTACTATCCTCACCCTCCATCCCAGCCTCCGCTCTCTACTTTCCTCACCCTCCATCCCAGCCTCCGCTCTCTACTTTCCTCACCCTCCATCCCAGCCTCCGCTCTCTACTTTCCTCACCCTCCATCCCAGCCTCCGCTCTCTACTATCCTCACCCTCCATCCCAGCCTCCGCTCTCTACTATCCTCACCCTCCATCCCAGCCTCCGCTCTCTACTATCCTCACCCTCCATCCCAGCCTCCGCTCTCTACTATCCTCACCCTCCATCCCAGCCTCCGCTCTCTACTATCCTCACCCTCCATCCCAGCCTCCGCTCTCTACTATCCTCACCCTCCATCCCAGCCTCCGCTCTCTACTATCCTCACCCTCCATCCCAGCCTCCGCTCTCTACTATCCTCACCCTCCATCCCAGCCTCCGCTCTCTACTTTCCTCACCCTCCATCCCAGCCTCCGCTCTCTACTATCCTCACCCTCCATCCCAGCCTCCGCTCTCTACTTTCCTCACCCTCCATCCCAGCCTCCGCTCTCTACTATCCTCACCCTCCATCCCAGCCTCCGCTCTCTACTTTCCTCACCCTCCATCCCAGCCTCCGCTCTCTACTATCCTCACCCTCCATCCCAGCCTCCGCTCTCTACTATCCTCACCCTCCATCCCAGCCTCCGCTCTCTACTATCCTCACCCTCCATCCCAGCCTCCGCTCTCTACTATCCTCACCCTCCATCCCAGTCTCCGCTCTCTACTTTCCTCACCCTCCATCCCAGCCTCCGCTCTCTACTATCCTCACCCTCCATCCCAGCCTCCGCTCTCTACTTTCCTCACCCTCCATCCCAGCCTCCGCTCTCTACTATCCTCACCCTCCATCCCAGCCTCCGCTCTCTACTTTCCTCACCCTCCATCCCAGCCTCCGCTCTCTACTATCCTCACCCTCCATCCCAGCCTCCGCTCTCTACTATCCTCACCCTCCATCCCAGCCTCCGCTCTCTACTATCCTCACCCTCCATCCCAGCCTCCGCTCTCTACTTTCCTCACCCTCCATCCCAGCCTCCGCTCTCTACTATCCTCACCCTCCATCCCAGCCTCCGCTCTCTACTTTCCTCACCCTCCATCCCAGCCTCCGCTCTCTACTTTCCTCACCCTCCATCCCAGCCTCCGCTCTCTACTATCCTCACCCTCCATCCCAGCCTCCGCTCTCTACTATCCTCACCCTCCATCCCAGCCTCCGCTCTCTACTTTCCTCACCCTCGATCCCAGCCTCCGCTCTCTACTATCCTCACCCTCCATCCCAGCCTCCGCTCTCTATTTTCCTCACCCTCCATCCCAGCCTCCGCTCTCTACTTTCCTCACCCTCCATCCCAGCCTCCGCTCTCTACTATCCTCACCCTCCATCCCAGCCTCCGCTCTCTACTATCCTCACCCTCCATCCCAGCCTCCGCTCTCTACTATCCTCACCCTCCATCCCAGCCTCCGCTCTCTACTTTCCTCACCCTCCATCCCAGCCTCCGCTCTCTACTATCCTCACCCTCCATCCCAGCCTCCGCTCTCTACTTTCCTCACCCTCCATCCCAGCCTCCGCTCTCTACTTTCCTCACCCTCCATCCCAGCCTCCGCTCTATCCATTCCTCACCCTCCATCCCAGCCTCCGCTCTCTCCTATCCTCACCCTCCATCCCAGCCTCCGCTCTATCCATTCCTCACCCTCCATCCCAGCCTCCGCTCTCTACTATCCTCACCCTCCATCCCAGCCTCCGCTCTCTACTTTCCTCACCCTCCATCCCAGCCTCCGCTCTCTACTTTCCTCACCCTCCATCCCAGCCTCCGCTCTCTACTTTCCTCACCCTCCATCCCAGCCTCCGCTCTCTACTATCCTCACCCTCCATCCAAGCCTCCGCTCTCTACTATCCTCACCCTCCATCCCAGCCTCCGCTCTCTACTTTCCTCACCCTACATCCCAGCCTCCGCTCTCTACTATCCTCACCCTCCATCCCAGCCTCCGCTCTCTACTATCCTCACCCTCCATCCCAGCCTCCGCTCTCTACTATCCTCACCCTCCATCCCAGCCTCCGCTCTCTACTATCCTCACCCTCCATCCCAGCCTCCGCTCTCTACTATCCTCACCCTCCATCCCAGCCTCCGCTCTCTACTATCCTCACCCTCCATCCCAGCCTCCGCTCTCTACTATCCTCACCCTCCATCCCAGCCTCCGCTCTCTACTATCCTCACCCTCGATCCCAGCCTCCGCTCTCTACTATCCTCACCCTCCATCCCAGCCTCCGCTCTCTACTATCCTCACCCTCCATCCCAGCCTCCGCTCTCTACCATCCTCACCCTCCACCCCAGCCTCCGCTCTCTACTATCCTCACCCTCCATCCCAGCCTCCGCTCTCTACCATCCTCACCCTCCATCCCAGCCTCCGCTCTTTACATTCCTCACCCTCCATCCCAGCCTCCGCTCTCTACTATCCTCACCCTCCATCCCAGCCTCCGCTCTCTACTATCCTCACCCTCCATCCCAGCCTCCGCTCTCTACTATCCTCACCCTCCATCCCAGCCTCCGCTCTCTACTATCCTCACCCTCCATCCCAGCCTCCGCTCTCTACTATCCTCACCCTCCATCCCAGCCTCCGCTCTCTACTTTCCTCAGCCTCCGCTCTCTACTATCCTCACCCTCCATCCCAGCCTCCGCTCTCTACTATCCTCACCCTCCATCCCAGCCTCCGCTCTCTACTATCCTCACCCTCCATCCCAGCCTCCGCTCTCTACTATCCTCACCCTCCATCCCAGCCTCCGCTCTCTACTATCCTCACCCTCCATCCCAGCCTCCGCTCTCTACTATCCTCACCCTATATCCCAGCCTCCGCTCTCTACTTTCCTCACCCTCGATCCCAGCCTCCGCTCTCTACTATCCTCACCCTCCATCCCAGCCTCCGCTCTCTACTTTCCTCACCCTCCATCCCAGCCTCCGCTCTCTACTTTCCTCACCCTCCATCCCAGCCTCCGCTCTCTACTATCCTCACCCTCCATCCCAGCCTCCGCTCTCTACTATCCTCACCCTCCATCCCAGCCTCCGCTCTCTACTTTCCTCACCCTCCATCCCAGCCTCCGCTCTCTACTATCCTCACCCTCCATCCCAGCCTCCGCTCTCTACTTTCCTCACCCTCCATCCCAGCCTCCGCTCTCTACTATCCTCACCCTCCATCCCAGCCTCCGCTCTCTACTTTCCTCACCCTCCATCCCAGCCTCCGCTCTCTACTATCCTCACCCTCCATCCCAGCCTCCGCTCTCTACTTTCCTCACCCTCCATCCCAGCCTCCGCTCTCTACTATCCTCACCCTCCATCCCAGCCTCCGCTCTCTACTATCCTCACCCTCCATCCCAGCCTCCGCTCTCTACTATCCTCACCCTCCATCCCAGCCTCCGCTCTCTACTTTCCTCACCCTCCATCCCAGCCTCCGCTCTCTACTATCCTCACCCTCCATCCCAGCCTCCGCTCTCTACTTTCCTCACCCTCCATCCCAGCCTCCGCTCTCTACTTTCCTCACCCTCCATCCCAGCCTCCGCTCTCTACTATCCTCACCCTCCATCCCAGCCTCCGCTCTCTACTTTCCTCACCCTCCATCCCAGCCTCCGCTCTCTACTATCCTCACCCTCCATCCCAGCCTCCGCTCTCTACTTTCCTCACCCTCCATCCCAGCCTCCGCTCTCTACTATCCTCACCCTCCATCCCAGCCTCCGCTCTCTACTTTCCTCACCCTCCATCCCAGCCTCCGCTCTCTACTTTCCTCACCCTCCATCCCAGCCTCCGCTCTCTACTATCCTCACCCTCCATCCCAGCCTCCGCTCTCTACTTTCCTCACCCTCCATCCCAGCCTCCGCTCTCTACTATCCTCACCCTCCATCCCAGCCTCCGCTCTCTACTATCCTCACCCTCCATCCCAGCCTCCGCTCTCTACTTTCCTCACCCTCGATCCCAGCCTCCGCTCTCTACTATCCTCACCCTCCATCCCAGCCTCCGCTCTCTACTTTCCTCACCCTCCATCCCAGCCTCCGCTCTCTACTTTCCTCACCCTCCATCCCAGCCTCCGCTCTCTACTTTCCTCACCCTCCATCCCAGCCTCCGCTCTCTACTATCCTCACCCTCCATCCCAGCCTCCGCTCTCTACTATCCTCACCCTCCATCCCAGCCTCCGCTCTCTACTATCCTCACCCTCCATCCCAGCCTCCGCTCTCTACTATCCTCACCCTCCATCCCAGCCTCCGCTCTCTACTATCCTCACCCTCCATCCCAGCCTCCGCTCTCTACTATCCTCACCCTCCATCCCAGCCTCCGCTCTCTACTATCCTCACCCTCCATCCCAGCCTCCGCTCTCTACTATCCTCACCCTCCATCCCAGCCTCCGCTCTCTACTTTCCTCACCCTCCATCCCAGCCTCCGCTCTCTACTATCCTCACCCTCCATCCCAGCCTCCGCTCTCTACTTTCCTCACCCTCCATCCCAGCCTCCGCTCTCTACTATCCTCACCCTCCATCCCAGCCTCCGCTCTCTACTTTCCTCACCCTCCATCCCAGCCTCCGCTCTCTACTATCCTCACCCTCCATCCCAGCCTCCGCTCTCTACTATCCTCACCCTCCATCCCAGCCTCCGCTCTCTACTATCCTCACCCTCCATCCCAGCCTCCGCTCTCTACTATCCTCACCCTCCATCCCAGTCTCCGCTCTCTACTTTCCTCACCCTCCATCCCAGCCTCCGCTCTCTACTATCCTCACCCTCCATCCCAGCCTCCGCTCTCTACTTTCCTCACCCTCCATCCCAGCCTCCGCTCTCTACTATCCTCACCCTCCATCCCAGCCTCCGCTCTCTACTTTCCTCACCCTCCATCCCAGCCTCCGCTCTCTACTATCCTCACCCTCCATCCCAGCCTCCGCTCTCTACTATCCTCACCCTCCATCCCAGCCTCCGCTCTCTACTATCCTCACCCTCCATCCCAGCCTCCGCTCTCTACTTTCCTCACCCTCCATCCCAGCCTCCGCTCTCTACTATCCTCACCCTCCATCCCAGCCTCCGCTCTCTACTTTCCTCACCCTCCATCCCAGCCTCCGCTCTCTACTTTCCTCACCCTCCATCCCAGCCTCCGCTCTCTACTATCCTCACCCTCCATCCCAGCCTCCGCTCTCTACTATCCTCACCCTCCATCCCAGCCTCCGCTCTCTACTTTCCTCACCCTCGATCCCAGCCTCCGCTCTCTACTATCCTCACCCTCCATCCCAGCCTCCGCTCTCTATTTTCCTCACCCTCCATCCCAGCCTCCGCTCTCTACTTTCCTCACCCTCCATCCCAGCCTCCGCTCTCTACTATCCTCACCCTCCATCCCAGCCTCCGCTCTCTACTATCCTCACCCTCCATCCCAGCCTCCGCTCTCTACTATCCTCACCCTCCATCCCAGCCTCCGCTCTCTACTTTCCTCACCCTCCATCCCAGCCTCCGCTCTCTACTATCCTCACCCTCCATCCCAGCCTCCGCTCTCTACTTTCCTCACCCTCCATCCCAGCCTCCGCTCTCTACTTTCCTCACCCTCCATCCCAGCCTCCGCTCTATCCATTCCTCACCCTCCATCCCAGCCTCCGCTCTCTCCTATCCTCACCCTCCATCCCAGCCTCCGCTCTATCCATTCCTCACCCTCCATCCCAGCCTCCGCTCTCTACTATCCTCACCCTCCATCCCAGCCTCCGCTCTCTACTTTCCTCACCCTCCATCCCAGCCTCCGCTCTCTACTTTCCTCACCCTCCATCCCAGCCTCCGCTCTCTACTTTCCTCACCCTCCATCCCAGCCTCCGCTCTCTACTATCCTCACCCTCCATCCAAGCCTCCGCTCTCTACTATCCTCACCCTCCATCCCAGCCTCCGCTCTCTACTTTCCTCACCCTACATCCCAGCCTCCGCTCTCTACTATCCTCACCCTCCATCCCAGCCTCCGCTCTCTACTATCCTCACCCTCCATCCCAGCCTCCGCTCTCTACTATCCTCACCCTCCATCCCAGCCTCCGCTCTCTACTATCCTCACCCTCCATCCCAGCCTCCGCTCTCTACTATCCTCACCCTCCATCCCAGCCTCCGCTCTCTACTATCCTCACCCTCCATCCCAGCCTCCGCTCTCTACTATCCTCACCCTCCATCCCAGCCTCCGCTCTCTACTATCCTCACCCTCGATCCCAGCCTCCGCTCTCTACTATCCTCACCCTCCATCCCAGCCTCCGCTCTCTACTATCCTCACCCTCCATCCCAGCCTCCGCTCTCTACCATCCTCACCCTCCACCCCAGCCTCCGCTCTCTACTATCCTCACCCTCCATCCCAGCCTCCGCTCTCTACCATCCTCACCCTCCATCCCAGCCTCCGCTCTTTACATTCCTCACCCTCCATCCCAGCCTCCGCTCTCTACTATCCTCACCCTCCATCCCAGCCTCCGCTCTCTACTATCCTCACCCTCCATCCCAGCCTCCGCTCTCTACTATCCTCACCCTCCATCCCAGCCTCCGCTCTCTACTATCCTCACCCTCCATCCCAGCCTCCGCTCTCTACTATCCTCACCCTCCATCCCAGCCTCCGCTCTCTACTTTCCTCAGCCTCCGCTCTCTACTATCCTCACCCTCCATCCCAGCCTCCGCTCTCTACTATCCTCACCCTCCATCCCAGCCTCCGCTCTCTACTATCCTCACCCTCCATCCCAGCCTCCGCTCTCTACTATCCTCACCCTCCATCCCAGCCTCCGCTCTCTACTATCCTCACCCTCCATCCCAGCCTCCGCTCTCTACTATCCTCACCCTATATCCCAGCCTCCGCTCTCTACTTTCCTCACCCTCGATCCCAGCCTCCGCTCTCTACTATCCTCACCCTCCATCCCAGCCTCCGCTCTCTACTTTCCTCACCCTCCATCCCAGCCTCCGCTCTCTACTTTCCTCACCCTCCATCCCAGCCTCCGCTCTCTACTATCCTCACCCTCCATCCCAGCCTCCGCTCTCTACTATCCTCACCCTCCATCCCAGCCTCCGCTCTCTACTATCCTCACCCTCCATCCCAGCCTCCGCTCTCTACTATCCTCACCCTCCATCCCAGCCTCCGCTCTCTACTATCCTCACCCTCCATCCCAGCCTCCGCTCTCTACTATCCTCACCCTCCATCCCAGCCTCCGCTCTCTACTATCCTCACCCTCCATCCCAGCCTCCGCTCTCTACTATCCTCACCCTCCATCCCAGCCTCCGCTCTCTACTATCCTCACCCTCCATCCCAGCCTCCGCTCTCTACTTTCCTCACCCTCCATCCCAGCCTCCGCTCTCTACTATCCTCACCCTCCATCCCAGCCTCCGCTCTCTACTTTCCTCACCCTCCATCCCAGCCTCCGCTCTCTACTATCCTCACCCTCCATCCCAGCCTCCGCTCTCTACTTTCCTCACCCTCCATCCCAGCCTCCGCTCTCTACTATCCTCACCCTCCATCCCAGCCTCCGCTCTCTACTATCCTCACCCTCCATCCCAGCCTCCGCTCTCTACTATCCTCACCCTCCATCCCAGCCTCCGCTCTCTACTATCCTCACCCTCCATCCCAGCCTCCGCTCTCTACTTTCCTCACCCTCCATCCCAGCCTCCGCTCTCTACTATCCTCACCCTCCATCCCAGCCTCCGCTCTCTACTTTCCTCACCCTCCATCCCAGCCTCCGCTCTCTACTATCCTCACCCTCCATCCCAGCCTCCGCTCTCTACTTTCCTCACCCTCCATCCCAGCCTCCGCTCTCTACTATCCTCACCCTCCATCCCAGCCTCCGCTCTCTACTTTCCTCACCCTCCATCCCAGCCTCCGCTCTCTACTATCCTCACCCTCCATCCCAGCCTCCGCTCTCTACTATCCTCACCCTCCATCCCAGCCTCCGCTCTCTACTATCCTCACCCTCCATCCCAGCCTCCGCTCTCTACTTTCCTCACCCTCCATCCCAGCCTCCGCTCTCTACTATCCTCACCCTCCATCCCAGCCTCCGCTCTCTACTTTCCTCACCCTCCATCCCAGCCTCCGCTCTCTACTTTCCTCACCCTCCATCCCAGCCTCCGCTCTCTACTATCCTCACCCTCCATCCCAGCCTCCGCTCTCTACTATCCTCACCCTCCATCCCAGCCTCCGCTCTCTACTTTCCTCACCCTCGATCCCAGCCTCCGCTCTCTACTATCCTCACCCTCCATCCCAGCCTCCGCTCTCTATTTTCCTCACCCTCCATCCCAGCCTCCGCTCTCTACTTTCCTCACCCTCCATCCCAGCCTCCGCTCTCTACTATCCTCACCCTCCATCCCAGCCTCCGCTCTCTACTATCCTCACCCTCCATCCCAGCCTCCGCTCTCTACTATCCTCACCCTCCATCCCAGCCTCCGCTCTCTACTTTCCTCACCCTCCATCCCAGCCTCCGCTCTCTACTATCCTCACCCTCCATCCCAGCCTCCGCTCTCTACTTTCCTCACCCTCCATCCCAGCCTCCGCTCTCTACTTTCCTCACCCTCCATCCCAGCCTCCGCTCTATCCATTCCTCACCCTCCATCCCAGCCTCCGCTCTCTCCTATCCTCACCCTCCATCCCAGCCTCCGCTCTATCCATTCCTCACCCTCCATCCCAGCCTCCGCTCTCTACTATCCTCACCCTCCATCCCAGCCTCCGCTCTCTACTTTCCTCACCCTCCATCCCAGCCTCCGCTCTCTACTTTCCTCACCCTCCATCCCAGCCTCCGCTCTCTACTTTCCTCACCCTCCATCCCAGCCTCCGCTCTCTACTATCCTCACCCTCCATCCAAGCCTCCGCTCTCTACTATCCTCACCCTCCATCCCAGCCTCCGCTCTCTACTTTCCTCACCCTACATCCCAGCCTCCGCTCTCTACTATCCTCACCCTCCATCCCAGCCTCCGCTCTCTACTATCCTCACCCTCCATCCCAGCCTCCGCTCTCTACTATCCTCACCCTCCATCCCAGCCTCCGCTCTCTACTATCCTCACCCTCCATCCCAGCCTCCGCTCTCTACTATCCTCACCCTCCATCCCAGCCTCCGCTCTCTACTATCCTCACCCTCCATCCCAGCCTCCGCTCTCTACTATCCTCACCCTCCATTCCAGCCTCCGCTCTCTACTATCCTCACCCTCGATCCCAGCCTCCGCTCTCTACTATCCTCACCCTCCATCCCAGCCTCCGCTCTCTACTATCCTCACCCTCCATCCCAGCCTCCGCTCTCTACCATCCTCACCCTCCACCCCAGCCTCCGCTCTCTACTATCCTCACCCTCCATCCCAGCCTCCGCTCTCTACCATCCTCACCCTCCATCCCAGCCTCCGCTCTTTACATTCCTCACCCTCCATCCCAGCCTCCGCTCTCTACTATCCTCACCCTCCATCCCAGCCTCCGCTCTCTACTATCCTCACCCTCCATCCCAGCCTCCGCTCTCTACTATCCTCACCCTCCATCCCAGCCTCCGCTCTCTACTATCCTCACCCTCCATCCCAGCCTCCGCTCTCTACTATCCTCACCCTCCATCCCAGCCTCCGCTCTCTACTTTCCTCAGCCTCCGCTCTCTACTATCCTCACCCTCCATCCCAGCCTCCGCTCTCTACTATCCTCACCCTCCATCCCAGCCTCCGCTCTCTACTATCCTCACCCTCCATCCCAGCCTCCGCTCTCTACTATCCTCACCCTCCATCCCAGCCTCCGCTCTCTACTATCCTCACCCTCCATCCCAGCCTCCGCTCTCTACTATCCTCACCCTATATCCCAGCCTCCGCTCTCTACTATCCTCACCCTCCATCCCAGCCTCCGCTCTCTACTTTCCTCACCCTCCATCCCAGCCTCCGCTCTCTACTATCCTCACCCTCCATCCCAGCCTCCGCTCTCTACTATCCTCACCCTCCATCCCAGCCTCCGCTCTCTACTATCCTCACCCTCCATCCCAGCCTCCGCTCTCTACTATCCTTACACTCCATCCCAGCCTCCGCTCTCTACTTTCCTCACCCTCCATCCCAGCCTCCGCTCTCTACTATCCTCACCCTCCATCCCAGCCTCCGCTCTCTACTATCCTCACTCTCCATCCCAGCCTCCGCTCTCTACTATCCTCACCCTCCATCCCAGCCTCTGCTCTCTACTATCCTCACCCTCCATCCCAGCCTCCGCTCTCTACTATCCTCACCCTCCATCCCAGCCTCCGCTCTCTTATATCCTCACCCTCCATCCCAGCCTCCGCTCTCTACTATCCTCACCCTCCATCCCAGCCTCCGTTCTCTACTATCCTCATCCTCCATCCCAGCCTCCGCTCTCTACTATCCTCACCCTCCATCCCAGCCTCCGCTCTCTTATATCCTCACCCTCCATCCCAGCCTCCGCTCTCTACTATCCTCACCCTCCATCCCAGCCTCCGCTCTCTACTATCCTCACCCTCCATCCCAGCCTCCGCTCTCTACTATCCTCACCCTCCATCCCAGCCTCCGCTCTCTACTATCCTCACCCTCCATCCCAGCCTCCGCTCTCTACTATCCTCACCCTCCATCCCAGCCTCCGCTCTCTACTATCCCAGCCTCCGCTCTCTACTATCCTCACCCTCCATCCCAGCCTCCGCTCTCTACTATCCTCACCCTCCATCCCAGCCTCCGCTCTCTACTTTCCTCACCCTCCATCCCAGCCTCCGCTCTCTACTTTCCTCACCCTCCATCCCAGCCTCCGCTCTCTACTTTCCTCACCCTCCATCCCAGCCTCCGCTCTCTACTTTCCTCACCCTCCATCCCAGCCTCCTCTCTCTACTATCCTCACCCTCCATCCCAGCCTCCGCTCTCTACTATCCTCACCCTCCATCCCAGCCTCCGCTCTCTACTATCCTCACCCTCCATCCCAGCCTCCGCTCTCTACTATCCTCACCCTCCATCCCAGCCTCCGCTCTCTACTATCCTCACCCTCCATCCCAGCCTCCGCTCTCTACTATCCTCACCCTCCATCCCAGCCTCCGCTCTCTACTATCCTCACCCTCCATCCCAGCCTCCGCTCTCTACTATCCTCACCCTCCATCCCAGCCTCCGCTCTCTACTATCCTCACCCTCCATCCCAGCCTCCGCTCTCTACTATCCTCACCCTCCATCCCAGCCTCCGCTCTCTACTATCCTCACCCTCCATCCCAGCCTCCGCTCTCTACTATCCTCACCCTCCATCCCAGCCTCCGCTCTTTACATTCCTCACCCTCCATCCCAGCCTCCGCTCTCTACTATCCTCACCCTCCATCCCAGCCTCCGTTCTCTACTATCCTCATCCTCCATCCCAGCCTCCGCTCTCTACTATCCTCACCCTCCATCCCAGCCTCCGCTCTCTTATATCCTCACCCTCCATCCCAGCCTCCGCTCTCTACTATCCTCACCCTCCATCCCAGCCTCCGCTCTCTACTATCCTCACCCTCCATCCCAGCCTCCGCTCTCTACTATCCTCACCCTCCATCCCAGCCTCCGCTCTCTACTATCCTCACCCTCCATCCCAGCCTCCGCTCTCTACTATCCTCACCCTCCATCCCAGCCTCCGCTCTCTACTATCCCAGCCTCCGCTCTCTACTATCCTCACCCTCCATCCCAGCCTCCGCTCTCTACTATCCTCACCCTCCATCCCAGCCTCCGCTCTCTACTTTCCTCACCCTCCATCCCAGCCTCCGCTCTCTACTTTCCTCACCCTCCATCCCAGCCTCCGCTCTCTACTTTCCTCACCCTCCATCCCAGCCTCCGCTCTCTACTTTCCTCACCCTCCATCCCAGCCTCCTCTCTCTACTATCCTCACCCTCCATCCCAGCCTCCGCTCTCTACTATCCTCACCCTCCATCCCAGCCTCCGCTCTCTACTATCCTCACCCTCCATCCCAGCCTCCGCTCTCTACTATCCTCACCCTCCATCCCAGCCTCCGCTCTCTACTATCCTCACCCTCCATCCCAGCCTCCGCTCTCTACTATCCTCACCCTCCATCCCAGCCTCCGCTCTCTACTATCCTCACCCTCCATCCCAGCCTCCGCTCTCTACTATCCTCACCCTCCATCCCAGCCTCCGCTCTCTACTATCCTCACCCTCCATCCCAGCCTCCGCTCTCTACTATCCTCACCCTCCATCCCAGCCTCCGCTCTCTACTATCCTCACCCTCCATCCCAGCCTCCGCTCTTTACATTCCTCACCCTCCATCCCAGCCTCCGCTCTCTACTATCCTCACCCTCCATCCCAGCCTCCGCTCTCTACTATCCTCACCCTCCATCCCAGCCTCCGCTCTCTACTATCCTTACCCTCCATCCCAGCCTCCGCTCTCTACTTTCCTCACCCTCCATCCCAGCCTCCGCTCTCTACTATCCTCACCCTCCATCCCAGCCTCCGCTCTCTACTATCCTCACCCTCCATCCCAGCCTCCGCTCTCTACCATCCTCACCCTCCATCCCAGCCTCCGCTCTCTACTTTCCTCACCCTCCATCCCAGCCTCCGCTCTCTACCATCCTCACCCTCCATCCCAGCCTCCGCTCTCTACTATCCTCACCCTCCATCCCAGCCTCCGCTCTCTACTATCCTCACCCTCCATCCCAGCCTCCGCTCTCTACTATCCTCACCATCCATCCCAGCCTCCGCTCTCTACTATCCTCACCCTCCATCCCAGCCTCCGCTCTCTACTATCCTCACCCTCCATCCCAGCCTCCGCTCTCTACTATCCTCACCCTCCATACCAGCCTCCGCTCTCTACTATCCTCACCCTCCATCCCAGCCTCCGCTCTCTACTATCCTCACCCTCCATCCCAGCCTCTGCTCTCTACTATCCTCACCCTCCATCCCAGCCTCCTCTCTCTACTTTCCTCACCCTCCATCCCAGCCTCCGCTCTCTACTATCCTCACCCTCCATCCCAGCCTCCGCTCTCTACTATCCTCACCCTCCATCCCAGGCTCCGCTCTCTACTATCCTCACCCTCCCTCCATCCCAGCCTCCGCTCTCTACTATCCTCACCCTCCATCCCAGCCTCCGCTCTCTACTATCCTCACCCTCCATCCCAGCCTCCGCTCTCTACTATCCTCACCCTCCATCCCAGCCTCCGCTCTCTACTATCCTCACCCTCCATCCCAGCCTCCGCTCTCTTATATCCTCACCCTCCATCCCAGCCTCCGCTCTCTACTATCCTCACCCTCCATCCCAGCCTCCGCTCTCTACTATCCTCACCCTCCATCCCAGCCTCCGCTCTCTACTATCCTCACCCTCCATCCCAGCCTCCGCTCTCTACTATCCTCACCCTCCATCCCAGCCTCCGCTCTCTACTATCCCAGCCTCCGCTCTCTACTATCCTCACCCTCCATCCCAGCCTCCGCTCTCTACTTTCCTCACCCTCCATCCCAGCCTCCGCTCTCTACTTTCCTCACCCTCCATCCCAGCCTCCGCTCTCTACTTTCCTCACCCTCCATCCCAGCCTCCGCTCTCTACTTTCCTCACCCTCCATCCCAGCCTCCTCTCTCTACTATCCTCACCCTCCATCCCAGCCTCCTCTCTCTACTATCCTCACCCTCCATCCCAGCCTCCGCTCTCTACTATCCTCACCCTCCATCCCAGCCTCCGCTCTCTACTATCCTCACCCTCCATCCCAGCCTCCACTCTCTACTATCCTCACCCTCCATCCCAGCCTCCGCTCTCTACTATCCTCACCCTCCATCCCAGCCTCCGCTCTCTACTATCCTCACCCTCCATCCCAGCCTCCGCTCTCTACTATCCTCACCCTCCATCCCAGCCTCCGCTCTTTACATTCCTCACCCTCCATCCCAGCCTCCGCTCTCTACTATCCTCACCCTCCATCCCAGCCTCCGCTCTCTACTATCCTCACCCTCCATCCCAGCCTCCGCTCTCTACTATCCTCACCCTCCATCCCAGCCTCTGCTCTCTACTATCCTCACCCTCCATCCCAGCCTCCGCTCTCTACTATCCTCACCCTCCATCCCAGCCTCCGCTCTCTACTATCCCAGCCTCCGCTCTCTACTATCCTCACCCTCCATCCCAGCCTCTGCTCTCTACTATCCTCACCCTCCATCCCAGCCTCCGCTCTCTACTATCCTCACCCTCCATCCCAGCCTCCGCTCTCTACTATCCTCACCCTCCATCCCAGCCTCCGCTCTCTACTTTCCTCACCCTCGATCCCAGCCTCCGCTCTCTACTTTCCTCACCCTCCATCCCAGCCTCCGCTCTCTACTATCCTCACCCTCCATCCCAGCCTCCGCTCTCTACTTTCCTCACCCTCCATCCCAGCCTCCGCTCTCTACTTTCCTCACCCTCCATCCCAGCCTCCGCTCTCTACTATCCTCACCCTCCATCCCAGCCTCCGCTCTCTACTATCCTCACCCTCCATCCCAGCCTCCGCTCTCTACTATCCTCACCCTCCATCCCAGCCTCCGCTCTCTACTATCCTCACCCTCCATCCCAGCCTCCGCTCTCTACTTTCTTCACCCTCCATCCCAGCCTCCGCTCTCTACTTTCCTCACCCTCCATCCCAGCCTCCGCTCTCTACTATCCTCACCCTCCATCCCAGCCTCCGCTCTCTACTATCCTCACCCTCCATCCCAGCCTCCGCTCTCTATTTTCCTCACCCTTCATCCCAGCCTCCGCTCTCTACTATCCTCACCCTCCATCCCAGCCTCCGCTCTCTACTATCCTCACCCTCCATCCCAGCCTCCGCTCTCTACTTTCTTCACCCTCCATCCCAGCCTCCGCTCTCTACTTTCCTCACCCTCCATCCCAGCCTCCGCTCTCTACTATCCTCACCCTCCATCCCAGCCTCCGCTCTCTACTATCCTCACCCTCCATCCCAGCCTCCGCTCTCTACTTTCCTCACCCTTCATCCCAGCCTCCGCTCTCTACTATCCTCACCCTCCATCCCAGCCTCCGCTCTCTACTATCCTCACCCTCCATCCCAGCCTCCGCTCTCTACTATCCTCACCCTCCATCCCAGCCTCTGCTCTCTACTATCCTCACCCTCCATCCCAGCCTCCGCTCTCTACTTTCCTCACCCTCCATCCCAGCCTCCGCTCTCTACTTTCCTCACCCTCCATCCCAGCCTCCGCTCTCTACTATCCTCACCCTCCATCCCAGCCTCCGCTCTCTACTATCCTCACCCTCCATCCCAGC
The DNA here is from genome assembly GCA_029206835.1 of Rana muscosa. Taxonomy (NCBI): domain Eukaryota; kingdom Metazoa; phylum Chordata; class Amphibia; order Anura; family Ranidae; genus Rana; species Rana muscosa. Next base: position 390,813,712 of record CM055123.1, read on the forward strand.
CTCCGCTCTCTACTTTCCTCACCCTCCATCCCAGCCTCCGCTCTCTTATATCCTCACCCTCCATCCCAGCCTCCGCTCTCTATTTTCCTCACCCTCCATCCCAGCCTCCGCTCTCTATTTTCCTCACCCTCCATCCCAGCCTCCGCTCTCTACTATCCTCACCCTCCATCCCAGCCTCCGCTCTCTACTATCCTCACCCTCCATCCCAGCCTCCGCTCTCTACTTTCCTCACCCTCCATCCCAGCCTCCGCTCTCTACTTTCCTCACCCTCCATCCCAGCCTCCGCTCTCTACTATCCTCACCCTCCATCCCAGCCTCCGCTCTCTACTATCCTCACCCTCCATCCCAGCCTCCGCTCTCTACTTTCCTCACCCTCCATCCCAGCCTCCGCTCTCTACTATCCTCACCCTCCATCCCAGCCTCCGCTCTCTACTATCCTCACCCTCCATCCCAGCCTCCGCTCTCTACTATCCTCACCCTCCATCCTAGCCTCCGCTCTCTACTATCCTCACCCTCCATCCCAGCCTCCGCTCTCTACTTTCTTCACCCTCCATCCCAGCCTCCGCTCTCTACTTTCCTCACCCTCCATCCCAGCCTCCGCTCTCTACTATCCTCACCCTCCATCCCAGCCTCCGCTCTCTACTATCCTCACCCTCCATCCCAGCCTCCGCTCTCTACTTTCCTCACCCTTCATCCCAGCCTCCGCTCTCTACTATCCTCACCCTCCATCCCAGCCTCCGCTCTCTACTATCCTCACCCTCCATCCCAGCCTCCGCTCTCTACTTTCCTCACCCTTCATCCCAGCCTCCGCTCTCTACTATCCTCACCCTCCATCCCAGCCTCCGCTCTCTACTATCCTCACCCTCCATCCCAGCCTCCGCTCTCTACTATCCTCACCCTCCATCCCAGCCTCCGCTCTCTACTATCCTCACCCTCCATCCCAGCCTCCGCTCTCTACTATCCTCACCCTCCATCCCAGCCTCCGCTCTCTACTTTCCTCACCCTCCATCCCAGCCTCCGCTCTCTACTTTCCTCACCCTCCATCCCAGCCTCCGCTCTCTACTTTCCTCACCCTCCATCCCAGCCTCCGCTCTCTACTTTCCTCACCCTCCATCCCAGCCTCCGCTCTCTACTTTCCTCACCCTCCATCCCAGCCTCCGCTCTCTACTATCCTCACCCTCCATCCCAGCCTCCGCTCTCTACTATCCTCACCCTCCATCCCAGCCTCCGCTCTCTACTTTCCTCACCCTCCATCCCAGCCTCCGCTCTCTACTATCCTCACCCTCCATCCCAGCCTCCGCTCTCTACTATACTCACCCTCCATCCCAGCGTCCGCTCTCTACTTTCCTCACCCTCCATCCCAGCCTCCGCTCTACTATCCTCACCCTCCATCCCAGCCTCCGCTCTCTACTTTCCTCACCCTCCATCCCAGCCTCCGCTCTCTACTTTCCTCACCCTCCATCCCAGCCTCCGCTCTCTACTATCCTCACCCTCCTTCTCAGCCTCCGCTCTCTACTATCCTCACCCTCCATCCCAGCCTCCGCTCTCTACTTTCCTCACCCTCCATCCCAGCCTCCGCTCTCTACTATCCTCACCCTCCATCCCAGCCTCCGCTCTCTACTATCCTCACCCTCCATCCCAGCCTCCGCTCTCTATTTTCCTCACCCTCCATCCCAGCCTCCGCTCTCTACTATCCTCACCCTCCATCCCAGCCTCCGCTCTCTACTATCCTCACCCTCCATCCCAGCCTCCGCTCTCTACTATCCTCACCCTCCATCCCAGCCTCCGCTCTCTACTATCCTCACCCTCCATCCCAGCCTCCGCTCTCTTATATCCTCACCCTCCACCCCAGCCTCCGCTCTTTACATTCCTCACCCTCCATCCCAGCCTCCGCTCTCTACTATCCTCACCCTCCATCCCAGCCTCCGCTCTCTACTATCCTCACCCTCCATCCCAGCCTCCGCTATCTTATATCCTCACCCTCCATCCCAGCCTCCGCTCTCTACTATCCTCACCCTCCATCCCAGCCTCCGCTCTCTACTATCCTCACCCTCCATCCCAGGCTCCGCTCTCTACTATCCTCACCCTCCATCCCAGCCTCCGCTCTCTACTATCCTCACCCTCCGTCCCAGCCTCCGCTCTCTACTATCCTCAGCCTCCGCTCTCTACTATCCTCACCCTCCATCCCAGCCTCCGCTCTTTACATTCTTCACCCTCCATCCCAGCCTCCGCTCTCTACTATCCTCACCCTCCATCCCAGCCTCCGCTCTATCCATTCCTCACCCTCCATCCCAGCCTCCGCTCTCTACTATCCTCACCCTCCATCCCAGCCTCCGCTCTCTACTATCCTCACCCTCCATCCCAGCCTCCACTCTCTACTATCCTCACCCTCCATCCCAGCCTCCGCTCTCTACTATCCTCACCCTCCATCCCAGCCTCCGCTCTCTACTATCCTCACCCTCCATCCCAGCCTCCGCTCTCTACTATCCTCACCCTCCATCCCAGCCTCCGCTCTCTACTATCCTCACCCTCCATCCCAGCCTCCGCTCTCTACTATCCTCACCCTCCATCCCAGCCTCCGCTCTCTACTTCCCTCACCCTCCATCCCAGCCTCCGCTCTCTACTATCCTCACCCTCCATCCCAGCCTCCGCTCTCTACTATCCTCACCCTCCATCCCAGCCTCCGCTCTCTACTTTCCTCACCCTCCGTCCCAGCCTCCGCTCTCTACTATCCTCACCCTCCATCCCAGCCTCCGCTCTCTACTATCCTCACCCTCCATCCCAGCCTCCGCTCTCTACTTTCCTCACCCTCCATCCCAGCCTCCGCTCTCTACTATCCTCACCCTCCATCCCAGCCTCCGCTCTCTACTTTCCTCACCCTCCATCCCAGCCTCCGCTCTCTACTATCCTCACCCTCCATCCCAGCCTCCGCTCTCTACTTTCCTCACCCTCCATCCCAGCCTCCGCTCTCTACTTTCCTCACCCTCCATCCCAGCCTCCGCTCTCTACTATCCTCACCCTCCATCCCAGCCTCCGCTCTCTACTATCCTCACCCTCCATCCCAGCCTCCGCTCTCTACTTTCCTCACCCTCCATCCCAGCCTCCGCTCTCTACTATCCTCACCCTCCATCCCAGCCTCCGCTCTCTACTATCCTCACCCTCCATCCCAGCCTCCGCTCTCTATTTTCCTCACCCTCCATCCCAGCCTCCGCTCTCTACTATCCTCACCCTCCATCCCAGCCTCCGCTCTCTACTATCCTCACCCTCCATCCCAGCCTCCGCTCTCTACTATCCTCACCCTCCATCCCAGCCTCCGCTCTCTACTATCCTCACCCTCCATCCCAGCCTCCGCTCTCTTATATCCTCACCCTCCACCCCAGCCTCCGCTCTTTACATTCCTCACCCTCCATCCCAGCCTCCGCTCTCTACTATCCTCACCCTCCATCCCAGCCTCCGCTCTCTACTATCCTCACCCTCCATCCCAGCCTCCGCTCTCTACTATCCTCACCCTCCATCCCAGCCTCCGCTCTCTACTATCCTCACCCTCCATCCCAGGCTCCGCTCTCTACTATCCTCACCCTCCATCCCAGCCTCCGCTCTCTACTATCCTCACCCTCCGTCCCAGCCTCCGCTCTCTACTATCCTCAGCCTCCGCTCTCTACTATCCTCACCCTCCATCCCAGCCTCCGCTCTTTACATTCTTCACCCTCCATCCCAGCCTCCGCTCTCTACTATCCTCACCCTCCATCCCAGCCTCCGCTCTATCCATTCCTCACCCTCCATCCCAGCCTCCGCTCTCTACTATCCTCACCCTCCATCCCAGCCTCCGCTCTCTACTATCCTCACCCTCCATCCCAGCCTCCACTCTCTACTATCCTCACCCTCCATCCCAGCCTCCGCTCTCTACTATCCTCACCCTCCATCCCAGCCTCCGCTCTCTACTTTCCTCACCCTCCATCCCAGCCTCCGCTCTCTACTTTCCTCACCCTCCATCCCAGCCTCCGCTCTCTACTATCCTCACCCTCCATCCCAGCCTCCGCTCTCTACTATCCTCACCCTCCATCCCAGCCTCCGCTCTCTACTTTCCTCACCCTCCATCCCAGCCTCCGCTCTCTACTATCCTCACCCTCCATCCCAGCCTCCGCTCTCTACTATCCTCACCCTCCATCCCAGCCTCCGCTCTCTATTTTCCTCACCCTCCATCCCAGCCTCCGCTCTCTACTATCCTCACCCTCCATCCCAGCCTCCGCTCTCTACTATCCTCACCCTCCATCCCAGCCTCCGCTCTCTACTATCCTCACCCTCCATCCCAGCCTCCGCTCTCTACTATCCTCACCCTCCATCCCAGCCTCCGCTCTCTTATATCCTCACCCTCCACCCCAGCCTCCGCTCTTTACATTCCTCACCCTCCATCCCAGCCTCCGCTCTCTACTATCCTCACCCTCCATCCCAGCCTCCGCTCTCTACTATCCTCACCCTCCATCCCAGCCTCCGCTCTCTACTATCCTCACCCTCCATCCCAGCCTCCGCTCTCTACTATCCTCACCCTCCATCCCAGGCTCCGCTCTCTACTATCCTCACCCTCCATCCCAGCCTCCGCTCTCTACTATCCTCACCCTCCGTCCCAGCCTCCGCTCTCTACTATCCTCAGCCTCCGCTCTCTACTATCCTCACCCTCCATCCCAGCCTCCGCTCTTTACATTCTTCACCCTCCATCCCAGCCTCCGCTCTCTACTATCCTCACCCTCCATCCCAGCCTCCGCTCTATCCATTCCTCACCCTCCATCCCAGCCTCCGCTCTCTACTATCCTCACCCTCCATCCCAGCCTCCGCTCTCTACTATCCTCACCCTCCATCCCAGCCTCCACTCTCTACTATCCTCACCCTCCATCCCAGCCTCCGCTCTCTACTATCCTCACCCTCCATCCCAGCCTCCGCTCTCTACTATCCTCACCCTCCATCCCAGCCTCCGCTCTCTACTATCCTCACCCTCCATCCCAGCCTCCGCTCTCTACTATCCTCACCCTCCATCCCAGCCTCCGCTCTCTACTATCCTAACCCTCCATCCCAGCCTCCGCTCTCTACTTCCCTCACCCTCCATCCCAGCCTCCGCTCTCTACTATCCTCACCCTCCATCCCAGCCTCCGCTCTCTACTATCCTCACACTCCATCCCAGCCTCCGCTCTCTACTTTCCTCACCCTCCATCCCAGCCTCCGCTCTCTACTATCCTCACCCTCCATCCCAGCCTCCGCTCTCTACTATCCTCACCCTCCATCCCAGCCTCCGCTCTCTACTTTCCTCACCCTCCATCCCAGCCTCCACTCTCTACTATCCTCACCCTCCATCCCAGCCTCCGCTCTCTACTATCCTCACCCTCCATCCCAGCCTCCGCTCTCTACTATCCTCACCCTCCATCCCAGCCTCCGCTCTCTACTATCCTCACCCTCCATCCCAGCCTCCGCTCTCTACTATCCTCACCCTCCATCCTAGCCTCCGCTCTCTACTATCCTCACCCTCCATCCCAGCCTCCGCTCTCTACTATCCTCACCCTCCATCCCAGCCTCCGCTCTCTACTATCCTCACCCTCCATCCCAGCCTCCGCTCTCTACTATCCTCACCCTCCATCCCAGCCTCCGCTCTCTACTATCCTCACCCTCCATCCCAGCCTCCGCTCTCTACTATCCTCCCCCTCCATCCCAGCCTCCGCTCTCTACTATCCTCACCCTCCATCCCAGCCTCCGCTCTCTACTATCCTCACCCTCCATCCCAGCCTCCGCTCTCTACTATCCTCACCCTCCATCCCAGCCTCCGCTCTCTACTATCCTCACCCTCCATCCCAGCCTCCGCTCTCTACTTTCCTCACCCTCCATCCCAGCCTCCGCTCTCTACTTTCCTCACCCTCCATCCCAGCCTCCGCTCTCTACTATCCTCACCCTCCATCCCAGCCTCCGCTCTCTACTATCCTCACCCTCCATCCCAGCCTCCGCTCTCTACTATCCTCACCCTCCATCCCAGCCTCCGCTCTCTACTATTCTCACCCTCCATCCCAGCCTCCGCTCTCTACTTTCCTCACCCTCCATCCCAGCCTCCGCTCTCTACTTTCCTCACCCTCCATCCCAGCCTCCGCTCTCTACTTTCCTCACCCTCCATCCCAGCCTCCGCTCTCTACTATCCTCACACTCCATCCCAGCCTCCGCTCTCTACTTTCCTCACCCTCCATCCCAGCCTCCGCTCTCTACTATCCTCACCCTCCATCCAAGCCTCCGCTCTCTACTATCCTCACCCTCCATCCCAGCCTCCGCTCTCTACTTTCCTCACCCTCCATCCCAGCCTCCGCTCTCTACTATCCTCACCCTCCATCCCAGCCTCCGCTCTCTACTATCCTCACCCTCCATCCCAGCCTCCGCTCTCTACTATCCTCACCCTCCATCCCAGCCTCCGCTCTCTACTATCCTCACCCTCCATCCCAGCCTCCGCTCTCTACTATCCTCACCCTCCATCCCAGCCTCCGCTCTCTACTATCCTCACCCTCCATCCCAGCCTCCGCTCTCTACTATCCTCACCCTCCATCCCAGCCTCCGCTCTCTACTATCCTCACCCTCCATCCCAGCCTCCGCTCTCTACTATCCTCACCCTCCATCCCAGCCTCCGCTCTCTACTTTCCTCACCCTCCATCCCAGCCTCCGCTCTCTACTACCCTCACCCTCCATCCCAGCCTCCGCTCTCTACTATCCTCACCCTCCATCCCAGCCTCCGCTCTCTACTATCCTCACCCTCCATCCCAGCCTCCGCTCTCTACTATCCTCACCCTCCATCCCAGCCTCCGCTCTCTACTATCCTCACCCTCCATCCCAGCCTCCGCTCTCTACTATCCTCACCCTCCATCCCAGCCTCCGCTCTCTACTATCCTCACCCTCCATCCCAGCCTCCGCTCTCTACTATCCTCACCCTCCATCCCAGCCTCCGCTCTCTACTATCCTCACCCTCCATCCCAGCCTCCGCTCTCTACCATCCTCACCCTCCATCCCAGCCTCCGCTCTCTACCTTCCTCACCCTCCATCCCAGCCTCCGCTCTCTACCATCCTCACCCTCCATCCCAGCCTCCGCTCTCTACTATCCTCACCCTCCATCCCAGCCTCCGCTCTCTACTATCCTCACCCTCCATCCCAGCCTCCGCTCTCTACTATCCTCACCCTCCATCCCAGCCTCCGCTCTCTACTATCCTCACCCTCCATCCCAGCCTCCGCTCTCTACTATCCTCACCCTCCATCCCAGCCTCCGCTCTCTACTTTCCTCACCCTCCATCCCAGCCTCCGCTCTCTACTATCCTCACCCTCCATTCCAGCCTCCGCTCTCTACTATCCTCACCCTCCATCCCAGCCTCCGCTCTCTACTATCCTCACCCTCCATCCCAGCCTCCGCTCTCTACTATCCTCATCCTCCATCCCAGCCTCCGCTCTCTACTATCCTCACCCTCCATCCCAGCCTCCGCTCTCTACTATCCTCACCCTATATCCCAGCCTCCGCTCTCTACTATCCTCACCCTCCATCCCAGCCTCCGCTCTCTACTTTCCTCACCCTCCATCCCAGCCTCCGCTCTCTACTATCCTCACCCTCCATCCCAGCCTCCGCTCTCTACTATCCTCACCCTCCATCCCAGCCTCCGCTCTCTACTATCCTCACCCTCCATCCCAGCCTCCGCTCTCTACTATCCTCACCCTCCATCCCAGCCTCCGCTCTCTACTTTCCTCACCCTCCATCCCAGCCTCCGCTCTCTACTATCCTCACCCTCCATCCCAGCCTCCGCTCTCTACTATCCTCACCCTCCATCCCAGCCTCCGCTCTCTACTATCCTCACCCTCCATCCCAGCCTCCGCTCTCTACTTTCCTCACCCTCCATCCCAGCCTCCGCTCTCTACTATCCTCACCCTCCATCCCAGCCTCCGCTCTCTACTTTCCTCACCCTCCATCCCAGCCTCCGCTCTCTACTTTCCTCACCCTCCATCCCAGCCTCCGCTCTCTACTATCCTCACCCTCCATCCCAGCCTCCGCTCTCTACTATCCTCACCCTCCATCCCAGCCTCCGCTCTCTACTTTCCTCACCCTCGATCCCAGCCTCCGCTCTCTACTATCCTCACCCTCCATCCCAGCCTCCGCTCTCTATTTTCCTCACCCTCCATCCCAGCCTCCGCTCTCTACTTTCCTCACCCTCCATCCCAGCCTCCGCTCTCTACTATCCTCACCCTCCATCCCAGCCTCCGCTCTCTACTATCCTCACCCTCCATCCCAGCCTCCGCTCTCTACTATCCTCACCCTCCATCCCAGCCTCCGCTCTCTACTTTCCTCACCCTCCATCCCAGCCTCCGCTCTCTACTATCCTCACCCTCCATCCCAGCCTCCGCTCTCTACTTTCCTCACCCTCCATCCCAGCCTCCGCTCTCTACTTTCCTCACCCTCCATCCCAGCCTCCGCTCTATCCATTCCTCACCCTCCATCCCAGCCTCCGCTCTCTCCTATCCTCACCCTCCATCCCAGCCTCCGCTCTATCCATTCCTCACCCTCCATCCCAGCCTCCGCTCTCTACTATCCTCACCCTCCATCCCAGCCTCCGCTCTCTACTATCCTCACCCTCCATCCCAGCCTCCGCTCTCTACTATCCTCACCCTCCATCCCAGCCTCCGCTCTCTACTATCCTCACCCTCCATCCCAGCCTCCGCTCTCTACTATCCTCACCCTCCATCCCAGCCTCCGCTCTCTACTTTCCTCACCCTCCATCCCAGCCTCCGCTCTCTACTATCCTCACCCTCCATTCCAGCCTCCGCTCTCTACTATCCTCACCCTCCATCCCAGCCTCCGCTCTCTACTATCCTCACCCTCCATCCCAGCCTCCGCTCTCTACTATCCTCATCCTCCATCCCAGCCTCCGCTCTCTACTATCCTCACCCTCCATCCCAGCCTCCGCTCTCTACTATCCTCACCCTATATCCCAGCCTCCGCTCTCTACTATCCTCACCCTCCATCCCAGCCTCCGCTCTCTACTTTCCTCACCCTCCATCCCAGCCTCCGCTCTCTACTATCCTCACCCTCCATCCCAGCCTCCGCTCTCTACTATCCTCACCCTCCATCCCAGCCTCCGCTCTCTACTATCCTCACCCTCCATCCCAGCCTCCGCTCTCTACTATCCTCACCCTCCATCCCAGCCTCCGCTCTCTACTTTCCTCACCCTCCATCCCAGCCTCCGCTCTCTACTATCCTCACCCTCCATCCCAGCCTCCGCTCTCTACTATCCTCACCCTCCATCCCAGCCTCCGCTCTCTACTATCCTCACCCTCCATCCCAGCCTCCGCTCTCTACTTTCCTCACCCTCCATCCCAGCCTCCGCTCTCTACTATCCTCACCCTCCATCCCAGCCTCCGCTCTCTACTTTCCTCACCCTCCATCCCAGCCTCCGCTCTCTACTTTCCTCACCCTCCATCCCAGCCTCCGCTCTCTACTATCCTCACCCTCCATCCCAGCCTCCGCTCTCTACTATCCTCACCCTCCATCCCAGCCTCCGCTCTCTACTTTCCTCACCCTCGATCCCAGCCTCCGCTCTCTACTATCCTCACCCTCCATCCCAGCCTCCGCTCTCTATTTTCCTCACCCTCCATCCCAGCCTCCGCTCTCTACTTTCCTCACCCTCCATCCCAGCCTCCGCTCTCTACTATCCTCACCCTCCATCCCAGCCTCCGCTCTCTACTATCCTCACCCTCCATCCCAGCCTCCGCTCTCTACTATCCTCACCCTCCATCCCAGCCTCCGCTCTCTACTTTCCTCACCCTCCATCCCAGCCTCCGCTCTCTACTATCCTCACCCTCCATCCCAGCCTCCGCTCTCTACTTTCCTCACCCTCCATCCCAGCCTCCGCTCTCTACTTTCCTCACCCTCCATCCCAGCCTCCGCTCTATCCATTCCTCACCCTCCATCCCAGCCTCCGCTCTCTCCTATCCTCACCCTCCATCCCAGCCTCCGCTCTATCCATTCCTCACCCTCCATCCCAGCCTCCGCTCTCTACTATCCTCACCCTCCATCCCAGCCTCCGCTCTCTACTTTCCTCACCCTCCATCCTAGCCTCCGCTCTCTACTTTCCTCACCCTCCATCCCAGCCTCCGCTCTCTACTTTCCTCACCCTCCATCCCAGCCTCCGCTCTCTACTATCCTCACCCTCCATCCAAGCCTCCGCTCTCTACTATCCTCACCCTCCATCCCAGCCTCCGCTCTCTACTTTCCTCACCCTACATCCCAGCCTCCGCTCTCTACTATCCTCACCCTCCATCCCAGCCTCCGCTCTCTACTATCCTCACCCTCCATCCCAGCCTCCGCTCTCTACTATCCTCACCCTCCATCCCAGCCTCCGCTCTCTACTATCCTCACCCTCCATCCCAGCCTCCGCTCTCTACTATCCTCACCCTCCATCCCAGCCTCCGCTCTCTACTATCCTCACCCTCCATCCCAGCCTCCGCTCTCTACTTTCCTCAGCCTCCGCTCTCTACTATCCTCACCCTCCATCCCAGCCTCCGCTCTCTACTATCCTCACCCTCCATCCCAGCCTCCGCTCTCTACTATCCTCACCCTCCATCCCAGCCTCCGCTCTCTACTATCCTCACCCTCCATCCCAGCCTCCGCTCTCTACTATCCTCACCCTCCATCCCAGCCTCCGCTCTCTACTATCCTCACCCTATATCCCAGCCTCCGCTCTCTACTTTCCTCACCCTCGATCCCAGCCTCCGCTCTCTACTATCCTCACCCTCCATCCCAGCCTCCGCTCTCTACTTTCCTCACCCTCCATCCCAGCCTCCGCTCTCTACTTTCCTCACCCTCCATCCCAGCCTCCGCTCTCTACTATCCTCACCCTCCATCCCAGCCTCCGCTCTCTACTATCCTCACCCTCCATCCCAGCCTCCGCTCTCTACTATCCTCACCCTCCATCCCAGCCTCCGCTCTCTACTATCCTCACCCTCCATCCCAGCCTCCGCTCTCTACTATCCTCACCCTCCATCCCAGCCTCCGCTCTCTACTATCCTCACCCTCCATCCCAGCCTCCGCTCTCTACTATCCTCACCCTCCATCCCAGCCTCCGCTCTCTACTATCCTCACCCTCCATCCCAGCCTCCGCTCTCTACTATCCTCACCCTCCATCCCAGCCTCCGCTCTCTACTTTCCTCACCCTCCATCCCAGCCTCCGCTCTCTACTATCCTCACCCTCCATCCCAGCCTCCGCTCTCTACTTTCCTCACCCTCCATCCCAGCCTCCGCTCTCTACTATCCTCACCCTCCATCCCAGCCTCCGCTCTCTACTTTCCTCACCCTCCATCCCAGCCTCCGCTCTCTACTATCCTCACCCTCCATCCCAGCCTCCGCTCTCTACTATCCTCACCCTCCATCCCAGCCTCCGCTCTCTACTATCCTCACCCTCCATCCCAGCCTCCGCTCTCTACTATCCTCACCCTCCATCCCAGCCTCCGCTCTCTACTTTCCTCACCCTCCATCCCAGCCTCCGCTCTCTACTATCCTCACCCTCCATCCCAGCCTCCGCTCTCTACTTTCCTCACCCTCCATCCCAGCCTCCGCTCTCTACTATCCTCACCCTCCATCCCAGCCTCCGCTCTCTACTTTCCTCACCCTCCATCCCAGCCTCCGCTCTCTACTATCCTCACCCTCCATCCCAGCCTCCGCTCTCTACTTTCCTCACCCTCCATCCCAGCCTCCGCTCTCTACTATCCTCACCCTCCATCCCAGCCTCCGCTCTCTACTATCCTCACCCTCCATCCCAGCCTCCGCTCTCTACTATCCTCACCCTCCATCCCAGCCTCCGCTCTCTACTTTCCTCACCCTCCATCCCAGCCTCCGCTCTCTACTATCCTCACCCTCCATCCCAGCCTCCGCTCTCTACTTTCCTCACCCTCCATCCCAGCCTCCGCTCTCTACTTTCCTCACCCTCCATCCCAGCCTCCGCTCTCTACTATCCTCACCCTCCATCCCAGCCTCCGCTCTCTACTATCCTCACCCTCCATCCCAGCCTCCGCTCTCTACTATCCTCACCCTCCATCCCAGCCTCCGCTCTCTACTTTCCTCACCCTCCATCCCAGCCTCCGCTCTCTACTATCCTCACCCTCCATCCCAGCCTCCGCTCTCTACTTTCCTCACCCTCCATCCCAGCCTCCGCTCTCTACTTTCCTCACCCTCCATCCCAGCCTCCGCTCTATCCATTCCTCACCCTCCATCCCAGCCTCCGCTCTCTCCTATCCTCACCCTCCATCCCAGCCTCCGCTCTATCCATTCCTCACCCTCCATCCCAGCCTCCGCTCTCTACTATCCTCACCCTCCATCCCAGCCTCCGCTCTCTACTTTCCTCACCCTCCATCCCAGCCTCCGCTCTCTACTTTCCTCACCCTCCATCCCAGCCTCCACTCTCTACTTTCCTCACCCTCCATCCCAGCCTCCGCTCTCTACTATCCTCACCCTCCATCCAAGCCTCCGTTCTCTACTATCCTCACCCTCCATCCCAGCCTCCGCTCTCTACTTTCCTCACCCTACATCCCAGCCTCCGCTCTCTACTATCCTCACCCTCCATCCCAGCCTCCGCTCTCTACTATCCTCACCCTCCATCCCAGCCTCCGCTCTCTACTATCCTCACCCTCCATCCCAGCCTCCGCTCTCTACTATCCTCACCCTCCATCCCAGCCTCCGCTCTCTACTATCCTCACCCTCCATCCCAGCCTCCGCTCTCTACTATCCTCACCCTCCATCCCAGCCTCCGCTCTCTACTATCCTCACCCTCCATTCCAGCCTCCGCTCTCTACTATCCTCACCCTCGATCCCAGCCTCCGCTCTCTACTATCCTCACCCTCCATCCCAGCCTCCGCTCTCTACTATCCTCACCCTCCATCCCAGCCTCCGCTCTCTACCATCCTCACCCTCCACCCCAGCCTCCGCTCTCTACTATCCTCACCCTCCATCCCAGCCTCCGCTCTCTACCATCCTCACCCTCCATCCCAGCCTCCGCTCTTTACATTCCTCACCCTCCATCCCAGCCTCCGCTCTCTACTATCCTCACCCTCCATCCCAGCCTCCGCTCTCTACTATCCTCACCCTCCATCCCAGCCTCCGCTCTCTACTATCCTCACCCTCCATCCCAGCCTCCGCTCTCTACTATCCTCACCCTCCATCCCAGCCTCCGCTCTCTACTATCCTCACCCTCCATCCCAGCCTCCGCTCTCTACTTTCCTCAGCCTCCGCTCTCTACTATCCTCACCCTCCATCCCAGCCTCCGCTCTCTACTATCCTCACCCTCCATCCCAGCCTCCGCTCTCTACTATCCTCACCCTCCATCCCAGCCTCCGCTCTCTACTATCCTCACCCTCCATCCCAGCCTCCGCTCTCTACTATCCTCACCCTCCATCCCAGCCTCCGCTCTCTACTATCCTCACCCTATATCCCAGCCTCCGCTCTCTACTATCCTCACCCTCCATCCCAGCCTCCGCTCTCTACTTTCCTCACCCTCCATCCCAGCCTCCGCTCTCTACTATCCTCACCCTCCATCCCAGCCTCCGCTCTCTACTATCCTCACCCTCCATCCCAGCCTCCGCTCTCTACTATCCTCACCCTCCATCCCAGCCTCCGCTCTCTACTATCCTTACCCTCCATCCCAGCCTCCGCTCTCTACTTTCCTCACCCTCCATCCCAGCCTCCGCTCTCTACTATCCTCACCCTCCATCCCAGCCTCCGCTCTCTACTATCCTCACTCTCCATCCCAGCCTCCGCTCTCTACTATCCTCACCCTCCATCCCAGCCTCTGCTCTCTACTATCCTCACCCTCCATCCCAGCCTCCGCTCTCTACTATCCTCACCCTCCATCCCAGCCTCCGCTCTCTACTATCCTCACCCTCCATCCCAGCCTCCGCTCTCTACTATCCTCACCCTCCATCCCAGCCTCCGCTCTCTACCATCCTCACCCTCCATCCCAGCCTCCGCTCTCTACTTTCCTCACCCTCCATCCCAGCCTCCGCTCTCTACCATCCTCACCCTCCATCCCAGCCTCCGCTCTCTACTATCCTCACCCTCCATCCCAGCCTCCGCTCTCTACTATCCTCACCCTCCATCCCAGCCTCCGCTCTCTACTATCCTCACCATCCATCCCAGCCTCCGCTCTCTACTATCCTCACCCTCCATCCCAGCCTCCGCTCTCTACTATCCTCACCCTCCATCCCAGCCTCCGCTCTCTACTATCCTCACCCTCCATCCCAGCCTCCGCTCTCTACTATCCTCACCCTCCATCCCAGCCTCCGCTCTCTACTATCCTCACCCTCCATCCCAGCCTCTGCTCTCTACTATCCTCACTCTCCATCCCAGCCTCCTCTCTCTACTTTCCTCACCCTCCATCCCAGCCTCCGCTCTCTACTATCCTCACCCTCCATCCCAGCCTCCGCTCTCTACTATCCTCACCCTCCATCCCAGCCTCCGCTCTCTACTATCCTCACCCTCCATCCCAGCCTCCGCTCTCTACTATCCTCATCCTCCATCCCAGCCTCCGCTCTCTACTATCCTCACCCTCCATCCCAGCCTCCGCTCTCTTATATCCTCACCCTCCATCCCAGCCTCCGCTCTCTACTATCCTCACCCTCCATCCCAGCCTCCGCTCTCTACTATCCTCACCCTCCATCCCAGCCTCCGCTCTCTACTATCCTCACCCTCCATCCCAGCCTCCGCTCTCTACTATCCTCACCCTCCATCCCAGCCTCCGCTCTCTACTATCCTCACCCTCCATCCCAGCCTCCGCTCTCTACTATCCCAGCCTCCGCTCTCTACTATCCTCACCCTCCATCCCAGCCTCCGCTCTCTACTATCCTCACCCTCCATCCCAGCCTCCGCTCTCTACTTTCCTCACCCTCCATCCCAGCCTCCGCTCTCTACTTTCCTCACCCTCCATCCCAGCCTCCGCTCTCTACTTTCCTCACCCTCCATCCCAGCCTCCGCTCTCTACTTTCCTCACCCTCCATCCCAGCCTCCTCTCTCTACTATCCTCACCCTCCATCCCAGCCTCCGCTCTCTACTATCCTCACCCTCCATCCCAGCCTCCGCTCTCTACTATCCTCACCCTCCATCCCAGCCTCCGCTCTCTACTATCCTCACCCTCCATCCCAGCCTCCGCTCTCTACTATCCTCACCCTCCATCCCAGCCTCCGCTCTCTACTATCCTCACCCTCCATCCCAGCCTCCGCTCTCTACTATCCTCACCCTCCATCCCAGCCTCCGCTCTCTACTATCCTCACCCTCCATCCCAGCCTCCGCTCTCTACTATCCTCACCCTCCATCCCAGCCTCCGCTCTCTACTATCCTCACCCTCCATCCCAGCCTCCGCTCTCTACTATCCTCACCCTCCATCCCAGCCTCCGCTCTCTACTATCCTCACCCTCCATCCCAGCCTCCGCTCTTTACATTCCTCACCCTCCATCCCAGCCTCCGCTCTCTACTATCCTCACCCTCCATCCCAGCCTCCGCTCTCTACTATCCTCACCCTCCATCCCAGCCTCCGCTCTCTACTATCCTTACCCTCCATCCCAGCCTCCGCTCTCTACTTTCCTCACCCTCCATCCCAGCCTCCGCTCTCTACTATCCTCACCCTCCATCCCAGCCTCCGCTCTCTACTATCCTCACCCTCCATCCCAGCCTCCGCTCTCTACCATCCTCACCCTCCATCCCAGCCTCCGCTCTCTACTTTCCTCACCCTCCATCCCAGCCTCCGCTCTCTACCATCCTCACCCTCCATCCCAGCCTCCGCTCTCTACTATCCTCACCCTCCATCCCAGCCTCCGCTCTCTACTATCCTCACCCTCCATCCCAGCCTCCGCTCTCTACTATCCTCACCATCCATCCCAGCCTCCGCTCTCTACTATCCTCACCCTCCATCCCAGCCTCCGCTCTCTACTATCCTCACCCTCCATCCCAGCCTCCGCTCTCTACTATCCTCACCCTCCATACCAGCCTCCGCTCTCTACTATCCTCACCCTCCATCCCAGCCTCCGCTCTCTACTATCCTCACCCTCCATCCCAGCCTCTGCTCTCTACTATCCTCACCCTCCATCCCAGCCTCCTCTCTCTACTTTCCTCACCCTCCATCCCAGCCTCCGCTCTCTACTATCCTCACCCTCCATCCCAGCCTCCGCTCTCTACTATCCTCACCCTCCATCCCAGGCTCCGCTCTCTACTATCCTCACCCTCCCTCCATCCCAGCCTCCGCTCTCTACTATCCTCACCCTCCATCCCAGCCTCCGCTCTCTACTATCCTCACCCTCCATCCCAGCCTCCGCTCTCTACTATCCTCACCCTCCATCCCAGCCTCCGCTCTCTACTATCCTCACCCTCCATCCCAGCCTCCGCTCTCTTATATCCTCACCCTCCATCCCAGCCTCCGCTCTCTACTATCCTCACCCTCCATCCCAGCCTCCGCTCTCTACTATCCTCACCCTCCATCCCAGCCTCCGCTCTCTACTATCCTCACCCTCCATCCCAGCCTCCGCTCTCTACTATCCTCACCCTCCATCCCAGCCTCCGCTCTCTACTATCCCAGCCTCCGCTCTCTACTATCCTCACCCTCCATCCCAGCCTCCGCTCTCTACTTTCCTCACCCTCCATCCCAGCCTCCGCTCTCTACTTTCCTCACCCTCCATCCCAGCCTCCGCTCTCTACTTTCCTCACCCTCCATCCCAGCCTCCGCTCTCTACTTTCCTCACCCTCCATCCCAGCCTCCTCTCTCTACTATCCTCACCCTCCATCCCAGCCTCCGCTCTCTACTATCCTCACCCTCCATCCCAGCCTCCGCTCTCTACTATCCTCACCCTCCATCCCAGCCTCCACTCTCTACTATCCTCACCCTCCATCCCAGCCTCCGCTCTCTACTATCCTCACCCTCCATCCCAGCCTCCGCTCTCTACTATCCTCACCCTCCATCCCAGCCTCCGCTCTCTACTATCCTCACCCTCCATCCCAGCCTCCGCTCTTTACATTCCTCACCCTCCATCCCAGCCTCCGCTCTCTACTATCCTCACCCTCCATCCCAGCCTCCGCTCTCTACTATCCTCACCCTCCATCCCAGCCTCCGCTCTCTACTATCCTCACCCTCCATCCCAGCCTCTGCTCTCTACTATCCTCACCCTCCATCCCAGCCTCCGCTCTCTACTATCCTCACCCTCCATCCCAGCCTCCGCTCTCTACTATCCCAGCCTCCGCTCTCTACTATCCTCACCCTCCATCCCAGCCTCTGCTCTCTACTATCCTCACCCTCCATCCCAGCCTCCGCTCTCTACTATCCTCACCCTCCATCCCAGCCTCCGCTCTCTACTATCCTCACCCTCCATCCCAGCCTCCGCTCTCTACTTTCCTCACCCTCGATCCCAGCCTCCGCTCTCTACTTTCCTCACCCTCCATCCCAGCCTCCGCTCTCTACTATCCTCACCCTCCATCCCAGCCTCCGCTCTCTACTTTCCTCACCCTCCATCCCAGCCTCCGCTCTCTACTTTCCTCACCCTCCATCCCAGCCTCCGCTCTCTACTATCCTCACCCTCCATCCCAGCCTCCGCTCTCTACTATCCTCACCCTCCATCCCAGCCTCCGCTCTCTACTATCCTCACCCTCCATCCCAGCCTCCGCTCTCTACTATCCTCACCCTCCATCCAAGCCTCCGCTCTCTACTTTCTTCACCCTCCATCCCAGCCTCCGCTCTCTACTTTCCTCACCCTCCATCCCAGCCTCCGCTCTCTACTATCCTCACCCTCCATCCCAGCCTCCGCTCTCTACTATCCTCACCCTCCATCCCAGCCTCCGCTCTCTATTTTCCTCACCCTTCATCCCAGCCTCCGCTCTCTACTATCCTCACCCTCCATCCCAGCCTCCGCTCTCTACTATCCTCACCCTCCATCCCAGCCTCCGCTCTCTACTTTCTTCACCCTCCATCCCAGCCTCCGCTCTCTACTATCCTCACCCTCCATCCCAGCCTCCGCTCTCTACTATCCTCACCCTCCATCCCAGCCTCCGCTCTCTACTTTCCTCACCCTTCATCCCAGCCTCCGCTCTCTACTATCCTCACCCTCCATCCCAGCCTCCGCTCTCTACTATCCTCACCCTCCATCCCAGCCTCCGCTCTCTACTATCCTCACCCTCCATCCCAGCCTCTGCTCTCTACTATCCTCACCCTCCATCCCAGCCTCCGCTCTCTACTTTCCTCACCCTCCATCCCAGCCTCCGCTCTCTACTTTCCTCACCCTCCATCCCAGCCTCCGCTCTCTACTATCCTCACCCTCCATCCCAGCCTCCGCTCTCTACTATCCTCACCCTCCATCCCAGCCTCCGCTCTCTACTTTCCTCACCCTCCATCCCAGCCTCCGCTCTCTTATATCCTCACCCTCCATCCCAGCCTCCGCTCTCTATTTTCCTCACCCTCCATCCCAGCCTCCGCTCTCTATTTTCCTCACCCTCCATCCCAGCCTCCGCTCTCTACTATCCTCACCCTCCATCCCAGCCTCCGCTCTCTACTATCCTCACCCTCCATCCCAGCCTCCGCTCTCTACTTTCCTCACCCTCCATCCCAGCCTCCGCTCTCTACTTTCCTCACCCTCCATCCCAGCCTCCGCTCTCTACTATCCTCACCCTCCATCCCAGCCTCCGCTCTCTACTATCCTCACCCTCCATCCCAGCCTCCGCTCTCTACTTTCCTCACCCTCCATCCCAGCCTCCGCTCTCTACTATCCTCACCCTCCATCCCAGCCTCCGCTCTCTACTATCCTCACCCTCCATCCCAGCCTCCGCTCTCTACTATCCTCACCCTCCATCCTAGCCTCCGCTCTCTACTATCCTCACCCTCCATCCCAGCCTCCGCTCTCTACTTTCTTCACCCTCCATCCCAGCCTCCGCTCTCTACTTTCCTCACCCTCCATCCCAGCCTCCGCTCTCTACTATCCTCACCCTCCATCCCAGCCTCCGCTCTCTACTATCCTCACCCTCCATCCCAGCCTCCGCTCTCTACTTTCCTCACCCTTCATCCCAGCCTCCGCTCTCTACTATCCTCACCCTCCATCCCAGCCTCCGCTCTCTACTATCCTCACCCTCCATCCCAGCCTCCGCTCTCTACTTTCCTCACCCTTCATCCCAGCCTCCGCTCTCTACTATCCTCACCCTCCATCCCAGCCTCCGCTCTCTACTATCCTCACCCTCCATCCCAGCCTCCGCTCTCTACTATCCTCACCCTCCATCCCAGCCTCCGCTCTCTACTATCCTCACCCTCCATCCCAGCCTCCGCTCTCTACTATCCTCACCCTCCATCCCAGCCTCCGCTCTCTACTTTCCTCACCCTCCATCCCAGCCTCCGCTCTCTACTTTCCTCACCCTCCATCCCAGCCTCCGCTCTCTACTTTCCTCACCCTCCATCCCAGCCTCCGCTCTCTACTTTCCTCACCCTCCATCCCAGCCTCCGCTCTCTACTTTCCTCACCCTCCATCCCAGCCTCCGCTCTCTACTATCCTCACCCTCCATCCCAGCCTCCGCTCTCTACTATCCTCACCCTCCATCCCAGCCTCCGCTCTCTACTTTCCTCACCCTCCATCCCAGCCTCCGCTCTCTACTATCCTCACCCTCCATCCCAGCCTCCGCTCTCTACTATCCTCACCCTCCATCCCAGCGTCCGCTCTCTACTTTCCTCACCCTCCATCCCAGCCTCCGCTCTACTATCCTCACCCTCCATCCCAGCCTCCGCTCTCTACTTTCCTCACCCTCCATCCCAGCCTCCGCTCTCTACTTTCCTCACCCTCCATCCCAGCCTCCGCTCTCTACTATCCTCACCCTCCTTCCCAGCCTCCGCTCTCTACTATCCTCACCCTCCATCCCAGCCTCCGCTCTCTACTTTCCTCACCCTCCATCCCAGCCTCCGCTCTCTACTATCCTCACCCTCCATCCCAGCCTCCGCTCTCTACTATCCTCACCCTCCATCCCAGCCTCCGCTCTCTATTTTCCTCACCCTCCATCCCAGCCTCCGCTCTCTACTATCCTCACCCTCCATCCCAGCCTCCGCTCTCTACTATCCTCACCCTCCATCCCAGCCTCCGCTCTCTACTATCCTCACCCTCCATCCCAGCCTCCGCTCTCTACTATCCTCACCCTCCATCCCAGCCTCCGCTCTCTTATATCCTCACCCTCCACCCCAGCCTCCGCTCTTTACATTCCTCACCCTCCATCCCAGCCTCCGCTCTCTACTATCCTCACCCTCCATCCCAGCCTCCGCTCTCTACTATCCTCACCCTCCATCCCAGCCTCCGCTATCTTATATCCTCACCCTCCATCCCAGCCTCCGCTCTCTACTATCCTCACCCTCCATCCCAGCCTCCGCTCTCTACTATCCTCACCCTCCATCCCAGGCTCCGCTCTCTACTATCCTCACCCTCCATCCCAGCCTCCGCTCTCTACTATCCTCACCCTCCGTCCCAGCCTCCGCTCTCTACTATCCTCAGCCTCCGCTCTCTACTATCCTCACCCTCCATCCCAGCCTCCGCTCTTTACATTCTTCACCCTCCATCCCAGCCTCCGCTCTCTACTATCCTCACCCTCCATCCCAGCCTCCGCTCTATCCATTCCTCACCCTCCATCCCAGCCTCCGCTCTCTACTATCCTCACCCTCCATCCCAGCCTCCGCTCTCTACTATCCTCACCCTCCATCCCAGCCTCCACTCTCTACTATCCTCACCCTCCATCCCAGCCTCCGCTCTCTACTATCCTCACCCTCCATCCCAGCCTCCGCTCTCTACTATCCTCACCCTCCATCCCAGCCTCCGCTCTCTACTATCCTCACCCTCCATCCCAGCCTCCGCTCTCTACTATCCTCACCCTCCATCCCAGCCTCCGCTCTCTACTATCCTCACCCTCCATCCCAGCCTCCGCTCTCTACTTCCCTCACCCTCCATCCCAGCCTCCGCTCTCTACTATCCTCACCCTCCATCCCAGCCTCCGCTCTCTACTATCCTCACCCTCCATCCCAGCCTCCGCTCTCTACTTTCCTCACCCTCCATCCCAGCCTCCGCTCTCTACTATCCTCACCCTCCATCCCAGCCTCCGCTCTCTACTATCCTCACCCTCCATCCCAGCCTCCGCTCTCTACTTTCCTCACCCTCCATCCCAGCCTCCGCTCTCTACTATCCTCACCCTCCATCCCAGCCTCCGCTCTCTACTTTCCTCACCCTCCATCCCAGCCTCCGCTCTCTACTATCCTCACCCTCCATCCCAGCCTCCGCTCTCTACTTTCCTC
Source organism: Rana muscosa (assembly GCA_029206835.1). Lineage (NCBI taxonomy): Eukaryota > Metazoa > Chordata > Amphibia > Anura > Ranidae > Rana > Rana muscosa. The sequence goes on from CM055123.1 coordinate 390,835,041, forward strand.
ACCCTCCATCCCAGCCTCCGCTCTCTACTTTCCTCACCCTCCATCCCAGCCTCCGCTCTCTACTATCCTCACCCTCCATCCCAGCCTCCGCTCTCTACTATCCTCACCCTCCATCCCAGCCTCCGCTCTCTACTTTCCTCACCCTCCATCCCAGCCTCCGCTCTCTACTATCCTCACCCTCCATCCCAGCCTCCGCTCTCTACTATCCTCACCCTCCATCCCAGCCTCCGCTCTCTATTTTCCTCACCCTCCATCCCAGCCTCCGCTCTCTACTATCCTCACCCTCCATCCCAGCCTCCGCTCTCTACTATCCTCACCCTCCATCCCAGCCTCCGCTCTCTACTATCCTCACCCTCCATCCCAGCCTCCGCTCTCTACTATCCTCACCCTCCATCCCAGCCTCCGCTCTCTTATATCCTCACCCTCCACCCCAGCCTCCGCTCTTTACATTCCTCACCCTCCATCCCAGCCTCCGCTCTCTACTATCCTCACCCTCCATCCCAGCCTCCGCTCTCTACTATCCTCACCCTCCATCCCAGCCTCCGCTCTCTACTATCCTCACCCTCCATCCCAGCCTCCGCTCTCTACTATCCTCACCCTCCATCCCAGGCTCCGCTCTCTACTATCCTCACCCTCCATCCCAGCCTCCGCTCTCTACTATCCTCACCCTCCGTCCCAGCCTCCGCTCTCTACTATCCTCAGCCTCCGCTCTCTACTATCCTCACCCTCCATCCCAGCCTCCGCTCTTTACATTCTTCACCCTCCATCCCAGCCTCCGCTCTCTACTATCCTCACCCTCCATCCCAGCCTCCGCTCTATCCATTCCTCACCCTCCATCCCAGCCTCCGCTCTCTACTATCCTCACCCTCCATCCCAGCCTCCGCTCTCTACTATCCTCACCCTCCATCCCAGCCTCCACTCTCTACTATCCTCACCCTCCATCCCAGCCTCCGCTCTCTACTATCCTCACCCTCCATCCCAGCCTCCGCTCTCTACTTTCCTCACCCTCCATCCCAGCCTCCGCTCTCTACTTTCCTCACCCTCCATCCCAGCCTCCGCTCTCTACTATCCTCACCCTCCATCCCAGCCTCCGCTCTCTACTATCCTCACCCTCCATCCCAGCCTCCGCTCTCTACTTTCCTCACCCTCCATCCCAGCCTCCGCTCTCTACTATCCTCACCCTCCATCCCAGCCTCCGCTCTCTACTATCCTCACCCTCCATCCCAGCCTCCGCTCTCTATTTTCCTCACCCTCCATCCCAGCCTCCGCTCTCTACTATCCTCACCCTCCATCCCAGCCTCCGCTCTCTACTATCCTCACCCTCCATCCCAGCCTCCGCTCTCTACTATCCTCACCCTCCATCCCAGCCTCCGCTCTCTACTATCCTCACCCTCCATCCCAGCCTCCGCTCTCTTATATCCTCACCCTCCACCCCAGCCTCCGCTCTTTACATTCCTCACCCTCCATCCCAGCCTCCGCTCTCTACTATCCTCACCCTCCATCCCAGCCTCCGCTCTCTACTATCCTCACCCTCCATCCCAGCCTCCGCTCTCTACTTTCCTCACCCTCCATCCCAGCCTCCGCTCTCTACTTTCCTCACCCTCCATCCCAGCCTCCGCTCTCTACTTTCCTCACCCTCCATCCCAGCCTCCGCTCTCTACTATCCTCACCCTCCGTCCCAGCCTCCGCTCTCTACTATCCTCAGCCTCCGCTCTCTACTATCCTCACCCTCCATCCCAGCCTCCGCTCTTTACATTCTTCACCCTCCATCCCAGCCTCCGCTCTCTACTATCCTCACCCTCCATCCCAGCCTCCGCTCTATCCATTCCTCACCCTCCATCCCAGCCTCCGCTCTCTACTATCCTCACCCTCCATCCCAGCCTCCGCTCTCTACTATCCTCACCCTCCATCCCAGCCTCCACTCTCTACTATCCTCACCCTCCATCCCAGCCTCCGCTCTCTACTATCCTCACCCTCCATCCCAGCCTCCGCTCTCTACTATCCTCACCCTCCATCCCAGCCTCCGCTCTCTACTATCCTCACCCTCCATCCCAGCCTCCGCTCTCTACTATCCTCACCCTCCATCCCAGCCTCCGCTCTCTACTATCCTAACCCTCCATCCCAGCCTCCGCTCTCTACTTCCCTCACCCTCCATCCCAGCCTCCGCTCTCTACTATCCTCACCCTCCATCCCAGCCTCCGCTCTCTACTATCCTCACACTCCATCCCAGCCTCCGCTCTCTACTTTCCTCACCCTCCATCCCAGCCTCCGCTCTCTACTATCCTCACCCTCCATCCCAGCCTCCGCTCTCTACTATCCTCACCCTCCATCCCAGCCTCCGCTCTCTACTTTCCTCACCCTCCATCCCAGCCTCCACTCTCTACTATCCTCACCCTCCATCCCAGCCTCCGCTCTCTACTATCCTCACCCTCCATCCCAGCCTCCGCTCTCTACTATCCTCACCCTCCATCCCAGCCTCCGCTCTCTACTATCCTCACCCTCCATCCCAGCCTCCGCTCTCTACTATCCTCACCCTCCATCCTAGCCTCCGCTCTCTACTATCCTCACCCTCCATCCCAGCCTCCGCTCTCTACTATCCTCACCCTCCATCCCAGCCTCCGCTCTCTACTATCCTCACCCTCCATCCCAGCCTCCGCTCTCTACTATCCTCACCCTCCATCCCAGCCTCCGCTCTCTACTATCCTCACCCTCCATCCCAGCCTCCGCTCTCTACTATCCTCCCCCTCCATCCCAGCCTCCGCTCTCTACTATCCTCACCCTCCATCCCAGCCTCCGCTCTCTACTATCCTCACCCTCCATCCCAGCCTCCGCTCTCTACTATCCTCACCCTCCATCCCAGCCTCCGCTCTCTACTATCCTCACCCTCCATCCCAGCCTCCGCTCTCTACTTTCCTCACCCTCCATCCCAGCCTCCGCTCTCTACTTTCCTCACCCTCCATCCCAGCCTCCGCTCTCTACTATCCTCACCCTCCATCCCAGCCTCCGCTCTCTACTATCCTCACCCTCCATCCCAGCCTCCGCTCTCTACTATCCTCACCCTCCATCCCAGCCTCCGCTCTCTACTATTCTCACCCTCCATCCCAGCCTCCGCTCTCTACTTTCCTCACCCTCCATCCCAGCCTCCGCTCTCTACTTTCCTCACCCTCCATCCCAGCCTCCGCTCTCTACTTTCCTCACCCTCCATCCCAGCCTCCGCTCTCTACTATCCTCACACTCCATCCCAGCCTCCGCTCTCTACTTTCCTCACCCTCCATCCCAGCCTCCGCTCTCTACTATCCTCACCCTCCATCCAAGCCTCCGCTCTCTACTATCCTCACCCTCCATCCCAGCCTCCGCTCTCTACTTTCCTCACCCTCCATCCCAGCCTCCGCTCTCTACTATCCTCACCCTCCATCCCAGCCTCCGCTCTCTACTATCCTCACCCTCCATCCCAGCCTCCGCTCTCTACTATCCTCACCCTCCATCCCAGCCTCCGCTCTCTACTATCCTCACCCTCCATCCCAGCCTCCGCTCTCTACTATCCTCACCCTCCATCCCAGCCTCCGCTCTCTACTATCCTCACCCTCCATCCCAGCCTCCGCTCTCTACTATCCTCACCCTCCATCCCAGCCTCCGCTCTCTACTATCCTCACCCTCCATCCCAGCCTCCGCTCTCTACTATCCTCACCCTCCATCCCAGCCTCCGCTCTCTACTTTCCTCACCCTCCATCCCAGCCTCCGCTCTCTACTACCCTCACCCTCCATCCCAGCCTCCGCTCTCTACTATCCTCACCCTCCATCCCAGCCTCCGCTCTCTACTATCCTCACCCTCCATCCCAGCCTCCGCTCTCTACTATCCTCACCCTCCATCCCAGCCTCCGCTCTCTACTATCCTCACCCTCCATCCCAGCCTCCGCTCTCTACTATCCTCACCCTCCATCCCAGCCTCCGCTCTCTACTATCCTCACCCTCCATCCCAGCCTCCGCTCTCTACTATCCTCACCCTCCATCCCAGCCTCCGCTCTCTACTATCCTCACCCTCCATCCCAGCCTCCGCTCTCTACCATCCTCACCCTCCATCCCAGCCTCCGCTCTCTACCTTCCTCACCCTCCATCCCAGCCTCCGCTCTCTACCATCCTCACCCTCCATCCCAGCCTCCGCTCTCTACTATCCTCACCCTCCATCCCAGCCTCCGCTCTCTACTATCCTCACCCTCCATCCCAGCCTCCGCTCTCTACTATCCTCACCCTCCATCCCAGCCTCCGCTCTCTACTATCCTCACCCTCCATCCCAGCCTCCGCTCTCTACTATCCTCACCCTCCATCCCAGCCTCCGCTCTCTACTTTCCTCACCCTCCATCCCAGCCTCCGCTCTCTACTATCCTCACCCTCCATTCCAGCCTCCGCTCTCTACTATCCTCACCCTCCATCCCAGCCTCCGCTCTCTACTATCCTCACCCTCCATCCCAGCCTCCGCTCTCTACTATCCTCATCCTCCATCCCAGCCTCCGCTCTCTACTATCCTCACCCTCCATCCCAGCCTCCGCTCTCTACTATCCTCACCCTATATCCCAGCCTCCGCTCTCTACTATCCTCACCCTCCATCCCAGCCTCCGCTCTCTACTTTCCTCACCCTCCATCCCAGCCTCCGCTCTCTACTATCCTCACCCTCCATCCCAGCCTCCGCTCTCTACTATCCTCACCCTCCATCCCAGCCTCCGCTCTCTACTATCCTCACCCTCCATCCCAGCCTCCGCTCTCTACTATCCTCACCCTCCATCCCAGCCTCCGCTCTCTACTATCCTCACCCTCCATCCCAGCCTCCGCTCTCTACTATCCTCACCCTCCATCCCAGCCTCCGCTCTCTACTATCCTCACCCTCGATCCCAGCCTCCGCTCTCTACTATCCTCACCCTCCATCCCAGCCTCCGCTCTCTACTATCCTCACCCTCCATCCCAGCCTCCGCTCTCTACCATCCTCACCCTCCATCCCAGCCTCCGCTCTCTACCTTCCTCACCCTCCATCCCAGCCTCCGCTCTCTACCATCCTCACCCTCCATCCCAGCCTCCGCTCTCTACTATCCTCACCCTCCATCCCAGCCTCCGCTCTCTACTATCCTCACCCTCCATCCCAGCCTCCGCTCTCTACTATCCTCACCCTCCATCCCAGCCTCCGCTCTCTACTATCCTCACCCTCCATCCCAGCCTCCGCTCTCTACTATCCTCACCCTCCATCCCAGCCTCCGCTCTCTACTTTCCTCACCCTCCATCCCAGCCTCCGCTCTCTACTATCCTCACCCTCCATTCCAGCCTCCGCTCTCTACTATCCTCACCCTCCATCCCAGCCTCCGCTCTCTACTATCCTCACCCTCCATCCCAGCCTCCGCTCTCTACTATCCTCATTCTCCATCCCAGCCTCCGCTCTCTACTATCCTCACCCTCGATCCCAGCCTCCGCTCTCTACTATCCTCACCCTCCATCCCAGCCTCCGCTCTCTACTATCCTCACCCTCCATCCCAGCCTCCGCTCTCTACCATCCTCACCCTCCATCCCAGCCTCCGCTCTCTACCTTCCTCACCCTCCATCCCAGCCTCCGCTCTCTACCATCCTCACCCTCCATCCCAGCCTCCGCTCTCTACTATCCTCACCCTCCATCCCAGCCTCCGCTCTCTACTATCCTCACCCTCCATCCCAGCCTCCGCTCTCTACTATCCTCACCCTCCATCCCAGCCTCCGCTCTCTACTATCCTCACCCTCCATCCCAGCCTCCGCTCTCTACTATCCTCACCCTCCATCCCAGCCTCCGCTCTCTACTTTCCTCACCCTCCATCCCAGCCTCCGCTCTCTACTATCCTCACCCTCCATTCCAGCCTCCGCTCTCTACTATCCTCACCCTCCATCCCAGCCTCCGCTCTCTACTATCCTCACCCTCCATCCCAGCCTCCGCTCTCTACTATCCTCATCCTCCATCCCAGCCTCCGCTCTCTACTATCCTCACCCTCCATCCCAGCCTCCGCTCTCTACTATCCTCACCCTATATCCCAGCCTCCGCTCTCTACTATCCTCACCCTCCATCCCAGCCTCCGCTCTCTACTTTCCTCACCCTCCATCCCAGCCTCCGCTCTCTACTATCCTCACCCTCCATCCCAGCCTCCGCTCTCTACTATCCTCACCCTCCATCCCAGCCTCCGCTCTCTACTATCCTCACCCTCCATCCCAGCCTCCGCTCTCTACTATCCTCACCCTCCATCCCAGCCTCCGCTCTCTACTAAACTCACCCTCCATCCCAGCCTCCGCTCTCTACTATCCTCACCCTCCATCCCAGCCTCCGCTCTCTACTATCCTCACCCTCCATCCCAGCCTCCGCTCTCTACTATCCTCACCCTCCATCCCAGCCTCCGCTCTCTACTATCCTCACCCTCCATCCCAGCCTCCGCTCTCTACCATCCTCACCCTCCATCCCAGCCTCCGCTCTCTACCTTCCTCACCCTCCATCCCAGCCTCCGCTCTCTACCATCCTCACCCTCCATCCCAGCCTCCGCTCTCTACCATCCTCACCCTCCATCCCAGCCTCCGCTCTCTACTATCCTCACCCTCCATCCCAGCCTCCGCTCTCTACTATCCTCACCCTCCATCCCAGCCTCCGCTCTCTACTATCCTCACCCTCCATCCCAGCCTCCGCTCTCTACTATCCTCACCCTCCATCCCAGCCTCCGCTCTCTACTTTCCTCACCCTCCATCCCAGCCTCCGCTCTCTACTATCCTCACCCTCCATTCCAGCCTCCGCTCTCTACTATCCTCACCCTCCATCCCAGCCTCCGCTCTCTACTATCCTCACCCTCCATCCCAGCCTCCGCTCTCTACTATCCTCATCCTCCATCCCAGCCTCCGCTCTCTACTATCCTCACCCTCCATCCCAGCCTCCGCTCTCTACTATCCTCACCCTATATCCCAGCCTCCGCTCTCTACTATCCTCACCCTCCATCCCAGCCTCCGCTCTCTACTTTCCTCACCCTCCATCCCAGCCTCCGCTCTCTACTATCCTCACCCTCCATCCCAGCCTCCGCTCTCTACTATCCTCACCCTCCATCCCAGCCTCCGCTCTCTACTATCCTCACCCTCCATCCCAGCCTCCGCTCTCTACTATCCTTACCCTCCATCCCAGCCTCCGCTCTCTACTTTCCTCACCCTCCATCCCAGCCTCCGCTCTCTACTTTCCTCACCCTCCATCCCAGCCTCCGCTCTCTACTATCCTCACCCTCCATCCCAGCCTCCGCTCTCTACTATCCTCACCCTCCATCCCAGCCTCCGCTCTCTACTATCCTCACCCTCCATCCCAGCCTCCGCTCTCTACTATCCTCACCCTCCATCCCAGCCTCCGCTCTCTACTATCCTCACCCTCCATCCCAGCCTCCGCTCTCTACTATCCTCACCCTCCATCCCAGCCTCCGCTCTCTACTATCCTCACCCTCCATCCCAGCCTCCGCTCTCTACTATCCTCACCCTCCATCCCAGCCTCCGCTCTCTACCATCCTCACCCTCCATCCCAGCCTCCGCTCTCTACCTTCCTCACCCTCCATCCCAGCCTCCGCTCTCTACCATCCTCACCCTCCATCCCAGCCTCCGCTCTCTACTATCCTCACCCTCCATCCCAGCCTCCGCTCTCTACTATCCTCACCCTCCATCCCAGCCTCCGCTCTCTACTATCCTCACCCTCCATCCCAGCCTCCGCTCTCTACTATCCTCACCCTCCATCCCAGCCTCCGCTCTCTACTATCCTCACCCTCCATCCCAGCCTCCGCTCTCTACTTTCCTCACCCTCCATCCCAGCCTCCGCTCTCTACTATCCTCACCCTCCATCCCAGCCTCCGCTCTCTACTATCCTCACCCTCCATCCCAGCCTCCGCTCTCTACAATCCTCACCCTATATCCCAGCCTCCGCTCTCTACTATCCTCACCCTCCATCCCAGCCTCCGCTCTCTACTATCCTCACCCTCCATCCCAGCCTCCGCTCTCTACTATCCTCACCCTCCATCCCAGCCTCCGCTCTCTACTATCCTCACCCTCCATCCCAGCCTCCGCTCTCTACTATCCTCATCCTCCATCCCAGCCTCCGCTCTCTACTATCCTCACCCTCCATCCCAGCCTCCGCTCTCTACTATCCTCACCCTATATCCCAGCCTCCGCTCTCTACTATCCTCACCCTCCATCCCAGCCTCCGCTCTCTACTTTCCTCACCCTCCATCCCAGCCTCCGCTCTCTACTATCCTCACCCTCCATCCCAGCCTCCGCTCTCTACTATCCTCACCCTCCATCCCAGCCTCCGCTCTCTACTATCCTCACCCTCCATCCCAGCCTCCGCTCTCTACTATCCTTACCCTCCATCCCAGCCTCCGCTCTCTACTTTCCTCACCCTCCATCCCAGCCTCCGCTCTCTACTTTCCTCACCCTCCATCCCAGCCTCCGCTCTCTACTATCCTCACCCTCCATCCCAGCCTCCGCTCTCTACTATCCTCACCCTCCATCCCAGCCTCCGCTCTCTACTATCCTCACCCTCCATCCCAGCCTCCGCTCTCTACTATCCTCACCCTCCATCCCAGCCTCCGCTCTCTACTATCCTCACCCTCCATCCCAGCCTCCGCTCTCTACTATCCTCACCCTCCATCCCAGCCTCCGCTCTCTACTATCCTCACCCTCCATCCCAGCCTCCGCTCTCTACTATCCTCACCCTCCATCCCAGCCTCCGCTCTCTACCATCCTCACCCTCCATCCCAGCCTCCGCTCTCTACCTTCCTCACCCTCCATCCCAGCCTCCGCTCTCTACCATCCTCACCCTCCATCCCAGCCTCCGCTCTCTACTATCCTCACCCTCCATCCCAGCCTCCGCTCTCTACTATCCTCACCCTCCATCCCAGCCTCCGCTCTCTACTATCCTCACCCTCCATCCCAGCCTCCGCTCTCTACTATCCTCACCCTCCATCCCAGCCTCCGCTCTCTACTATCCTCACCCTCCATCCCAGCCTCCGCTCTCTACTTTCCTCACCCTCCATCCCAGCCTCCGCTCTCTACTATCCTCACCCTCCATCCCAGCCTCCGCTCTCTACTATCCTCACCCTCCATCCCAGCCTCCGCTCTCTACAATCCTCACCCTATATCCCAGCCTCCGCTCTCTACTATCCTCACCCTCCATCCCAGCCTCCGCTCTCTACTTTCCTCACCCTCCATCCCAGCCTCCGCTCTCTACTATCCTCACCCTCCATCCCAGCCTCCGCTCTCTACTATCCTCACCCTCCATCCCAGCCTCCGCTCTCTACTATCCTCTCCCTCCATCCCAGCCTCCGCTCTCTACTATCCTTACCCTCCATCCCAGCCTCCGCTCTCTACTTTCCTCACCCTCCATCCCAGCCTCCGCTCTCTACTTTCCTCACCCTCCATCCCAGCCTCCGCTCTCTACTATCCTCACCCTCCATCCCAGCCTCCGCTCTCTACTATCCTCACCCTCCATCCCAGCCTCCGCTCTCTACTATCCTCACCCTCCATCCCAGCCTCCGCTCTCTACTATCCTCACCCTCCATCCCAGCCTCCGCTCTCTACTATCCTCACCCTCCATCCCAGCCTCCGCTCTCTACTATCCTCACCCTCCATCCCAGCCTCCGCTCTCTACTATCCTCACCCTCCATCCCAGCCTCCGCTCTCTACTATCCTCACCCTCCATCCCAGCCTCCGCTCTCTACTTTCCTCACCCTCCATCCCAGCCTCCGCTCTCTACTATCCTCACCCTCCATCCAAGCCTCCGCTCTCTACTATCCTCACCCTCCATCCCAGCCTCCGCTCTCTACCATCCTCACCCTCCATCCCAGCCTCCGCTCTCTACTTTCCTCACCCTCCATCCCAGCCTCCGCTCTCTACCATCCTCACCCTCCATCCCAGCCTCCGCTCTCTACTATCCTCACCCTCCATCCCAGCCTCCGCTCTCTACTATCCTCACCCTCCATCCCAGCCTCCGCTCTCTACTATCCTCACCCTCCATCCCAGCCTCCGCTCTCTACTATCCTCACCCTCCATCCCAGCCTCCGCTCTCTACTATCCTCACCCTCCATCCCAGCCTCCGCTCTCTACTATCCTCACCCTCCATCCCAGCCTCTGCTCTCTACTATCCTCACCCTCCATCCCAGCCTCCGCTCTCTACTATCCTCACCCTCCATCCCAGCCTCTGCTCTCTACTATCCTCACCCTCCATCCCAGCCTCCTCTCTCTACTTTCCTCACCCTCCATCCCAGCCTCCGCTCTCTACTATCCTCACCCTCCATCCCAGCCTCCGCTCTCTACTATCCTCACCCTCCATCCCAGGCTCCGCTCTCTACTATCCTCACCCTCCATCCCAGCCTCCGCTCTCTACTATCCTCACCCTCCATCCCAGCCTCCGCTCTCTACTATCCTCACCCTCCATCCCAGCCTCCGCTCTCTACTATCCTCACCCTCCATCCCAGCCTCCGCTCTCTACTATCCTCACCCTCCATCCCAGCCTCCGCTCTCTTATATCCCAGCCTCCGCTCTCTACTATCCTCACCCTCCATCCCAGCCTCCGCTCTCTACTATCCTCACCCTCCATCCCAGCCTCCGCTCTCTACTTTCCTCACCCTCCATCCCAGCCTCCGCTCTCTACTTTCCTCACCCTCCATCCCAGCCTCCTCTCTCTACTATCCTCACCCTCCATCCCAGCCTCCGCTCTCTACTATCCTCACCCTCCATCCCAGCCTCCGCTCTCTACTATCCTCACCCTCCATCCCAGCCTCCGCTCTCTACTATCCTCACCCTCCATCCCAGCCTCCGCTCTCTACTATCCTCACCCTCCATCCCAGCCTCCGCTCTTTACATTCCTCAGCCTCCGCTCTCTACTATCCTCACCCTCCATCCCAGCCTCTGCTCTCTACTATCCTCACCCTCCATCCCAGCCTCCGCTCTCTACTATCCTCACCCTCCATCCCAGCCTCCGCTCTCTACTATCCTCACCCTCCATCCCAGCCTCCGCTCTCTACTATCCTCACCCTCCATCCCAGGCTCCGCTCTCTACTATCCTCACCCTCCATCCCAGCCTCCGCTCTCTACTATCCTCACCCTCCATCCCAGCCTCCGCTCTCTACTATCCTCACCCTCCATCCCAGCCTCCGCTCTCTACTATCCTCACCCTCCATCCCAGCCTCCGCTCTTTACATTCCTCACCCTCCATCCCAGCCTCCGCTCTCTACTATCCTCACCCTCCATCCCAGCCTCCGCTCTCTACTATCCTCACCCTCCATCCCAGCCTCCGCTCTCTACTATCCTCACCCTCCATCCCAGCCTCCGCTCTCTACTATCCTCACCCTCCATCCCAGCCTCCGCTCTCTACTTTCCTCACCCTCCATCCCAGCCTCCGCTCTCTACCATCCTCACCCTCCATCCCAGCCTCCGCTCTCTACTATCCTCACCCTCCATCCCAGCCTCCGCTCTCTACTATCCTCACCCTCCATCCCAGGCTCCGCTCTCTACTATCCTCACCCTCCATCCCAGCCTCCGCTCTCTACTATCCTCACCCTCCATCCCAGCCTCCGCTCTCTACTATCCTCACCCTCCATCCCAGCCTCCGCTCTCTACTATCCTCACCCTCCATCCCAGCCTCCGCTCTCTACTATCCTCACCCTCCATCCCAGCCTCCGCTCTCTTATATCCCAGCCTCCGCTCTCTACTATCCTCACCCTCCATCCCAGCCTCCGCTCTCTACTATCCTCACCCTCCATCCCAGCCTCCGCTCTCTACTTTCCTCACCCTCCATCCCAGCCTCCGCTCTCTACTTTCCTCACCCTCCATCCCAGCCTCCTCTCTCTACTATCCTCACCCTCCATCCCAGCCTCCGCTCTCTACTATCCTCACCCTCCATCCCAGCCTCCGCTCTCTACTATCCTCACCCTCCATCCCAGCCTCCGCTCTCTACTATCCTCACCCTCCATCCCAGCCTCCGCTCTCTACTATCCTCACCCTCCATCCCAGCCTCCGCTCTCTACTATCCTCACCCTCCATCCCAGCCTCCGCTCTTTACATTCCTCAGCCTCCGCTCTCTACTATCCTCACCCTCCATCCCAGCCTCTGCTCTCTACTATCCTCACCCTCCATCCCAGCCTCCGCTCTCTACTATCCTCACCCTCCATCCCAGCCTCCGCTCTCTACTATCCTCACCCTCCATCCCAGCCTCCGCTCTCTACTATCCTCACCCTCCATCCCAGGCTCCGCTCTCTACTATCCTCACCCTCCATCCCAGCCTCTGCTCTCTACTATCCTCACCCTCCATCCCAGCCTCCGCTCTCTACTATCCTCACCCTCCATCCCAGCCTCCGCTCTCTACTATCCTCACCCTCCATCCCAGCCTCCGCTCTTTACATTCCTCACCCTCCATCCCAGCCTCCGCTCTCTACTATCCTCACCCTCCATCCCAGCCTCCGCTCTCTACTATCCTCACCCTCTATCCCAGCCTCCGCTCTCTACTATCCTCACCCTCCATCCCAGCCTCCGCTCTCTACTATCCTCACCCTCCATCCCAGCCTCCGCTCTCTACTTTCCTCACCCTCCATCCCAGCCTCCGCTCTCTACCATCCTCACCCTCCATCCCAGCCTCCGCTCTCTACTATCCTCACCCTCCATCCCAGCCTCCGCTCTCTACTATCCTCACCCTCCATCCCAGCCTCCGCTCTCTACTATCCTCACCCTCCATCCCAGCCTCCGCTCTCTACTATCCTCACCCTCCATCCCAGCCTCCGCTCTCTACTATCCTCACCCTCCATCCCAGCCTCCGCTCTCTACTATCCTCACCCTCCATCCCAGCCTCCGCTCTCTACTTTCCTCACCCTCCATCCCAGCCTCCGCTCTCTACTATCCTCACCCTCCATCCCAGCCTCCGCTCTCTACTATCCTCACCCTCCATCCCAGCCTCCGCTCTCTACTATCCTCACCCTCCATCCCAGCCTCCGCTCTCTACTATCCTCACCCTCCATCCCAGCCTCCGCTCTCTACTATCCTCACCCTCCATCCCAGCCTCCGCTCTCTACTATCCTCACCCTCCATCCCAGCCTCCGCTCTCTACTATCCTCACCCTCCATCCCAGCCTCCGCTCTCTACTATCCTCACCCTCCATCCCAGCCTCCGCTCTCTACTATCCTCACCCTCCATCCCAGCCTCCGCTCTCTACTATCCTCACCCTCCATCCCAGCCTCCGCTCTCTACTATCCTCACCCTCCATCCCAGCCTCCGCTCTCTACTTTCCTCACCCTCCATCCCAGCCTCCGCTCTCTACTTTCCTCACCCTCCATCCCAGCCTCCGCTCTCTACTTTCCTCACCCTCCATCCCAGCCTCCGCTCTCTACTATCCTCACCCTCCATCCCAGCCTCCGCTCTCTACTATCCTCACCCTCCATCCCAGCCTCCGCTCTCTACTATCCTCACCCTCCATCCCAGCCTCCGCTCTCTACTTTCCTCACCCTCCATCCCAGCCTCCGCTCTCTACCATCCTCACCCTCCATCCCAGCCTCCGCTCTCTACTATCCTCACCCTCCATCCCAGCCTCCGCTCTCTACTATCCTCACCCTCCATCCCAGCCTCCGCTCTCTACTATCCTCACCCTCCATCCCAGCCTCTGCTCTCTACTATCCTCACCCTCCATCCCAGCCTCCGCTCTCTACTATCCTCACCCTCCATCCCAGCCTCCGCTCTCTACTATCCTCACCCTCCATCCCAGCCTCCGCTCTCTACTATCCTCACCCTCCATCCCAGCCTCCGCTCTCTACTTTCCTCACCCTCCATCCCAGCCTCCGCTCTCTACTTTCCTCACCCTCCATCCCAGCCTCCTCTCTCTACTATCCTCACCCTCCATCCCAGCCTCCGCTCTCTACTATCCTCACCCTCCATCCCAGCCTCCGCTCTCTACTATCCTCACCCTCCATCCCAGCCTCCGCTCTCTACTATCCTCACCCTCCATCCCAGCCTCCGCTCTCTACTATCCTCACCCTCCATCCCAGCCTCCGCTCTCTACTATCCTCACCCTCCATCCCAGCCTCCGCTCTTTACATTCCTCAGCCTCCGCTCTTTACATTCCTCAGCCTCCGCTCTCTACTATCCTCACCCTCCATCCCAGCCTCTGCTCTCTACTATCCTCACCCTCCATCCCAGCCTCCGCTCTCTACTATCCTCACCCTCCATCCCAGCCTCCGCTCTCTACTATCCTCACCCTCCATCCCAGCCTCCGCTCTCTACTATCCTCACCCTCCATCCCAGGCTCCGCTCTCTACTATCCTCACCCTCCATCCCAGCCTCTGCTCTCTACTATCCTCACCCTCCATCCCAGCCTCCGCTCTCTACTATCCTCACCCTCCATCCCAGCCTCCGCTCTCTACTATCCTCACCCTCCATCCCAGCCTCCGCTCTTTACATTCCTCACCCTCCATCCCAGCCTCCGCTCTCTACTATCCTCACCCTCCATCCTAACCTCCGCTCTCTACTATCCTCACCCTCCATCCCAGCCTCCGCTCTCTACTATCCTCACCCTCCATCCCAGCCTCCGCTCTCTACTATCCTCACCCTCCATCCCAGCCTCCGCTCTCTACTTTCCTCACCCTCCATCCCAGCCTCCGCTCTCTACCATCCTCACCCTCCATCCCAGCCTCCGCTCTCTACTATCCTCACCCTCCATCCCAGCCTCCGCTCTCTACTATCCTCACCCTCCATCCCAGCCTCCGCTCTCTACTATCCTCACCCTCCATCCCAGCCTCCGCTCTCTACTATCCTCACCCTCCATCCCAGCCTCCGCTCTCTACTATCCTCACCCTCCATCCCAGCCTCCGCTCTCTACTATCCTCACCCTCCATCCCAGCCTCCGCTCTCTACTTTCCTCACCCTCCATCCCAGCCTCCGCTCTCTACTATCCTCACCCTCCATCCCAGCCTCCGCTCTCTACTATCCTCACCCTCCATCCCAGCCTCCGCTCTCTACTATCCTCACCCTCCATCCCAGCCTCCGCTCTCTACTATCCTCACCCTCCATCCCAGCCTCCGCTCTCTACTATCCTCACCCTCCATCCCAGCCTCCGCTCTCTTATATCCCAGCCTCCGCTCTCTACTATCCTCACCCTCCATCCCAGCCTCCGCTCTCTACTATCCTCACCCTCCATCCCAGCCTCCGCTCTCTACTTTCCTCACCCTCCATCCCAGCCTCCGCTCTCTACTTTCCTCACCCTCCATCCCAGCCTCCTCTCTCTACTATCCTCACCCTCCATCCCAGCCTCCGCTCTCTACTATCCTCACCCTCCATCCCAGCCTCCGCTCTCTACTATCCTCACCCTCCATCCCAGCCTCCGCTCTCTACTATCCTCACCCTCCATCCCAGCCTCCGCTCTCTACTATCCTCACCCTCCATCCCAGCCTCCGCTCTCTACTATCCTCACCCTCCATCCCAGCCTCCGCTCTTTACATTCCTCAGCCTCCGCTCTCTACTATCCTCACCCTCCATCCCAGCCTCTGCTCTCTACTATCCTCACCCTCCATCCCAGCCTCCGCTCTCTACTATCCTCACCCTCCATCCCAGCCTCCGCTCTCTACTATCCTCACCCTCCATCCCAGCCTCCGCTCTTTACATTCCTCACCCTCCATCCCAGCCTCCGCTCTCTACTATCCTCACCCTCCATCCCAGCCTCCGCTCTCTACTTTCCTCACCCTCCATCCCAGCCTCCGCTCTCTACTTTCCTCACCCTCCATCCCAGCCTCCTCTCTCTACTATCCTCACCCTCCATCCCAGCCTCCGCTCTCTACTATCCTCACCCTCCATCCCAGCCTCCGCTCTCTACTATCCTCACCCTCCATCCCAGCCTCCGCTCTCTACTATCCTCACCCTCCATCCCAGCCTCCGCTCTCTACTATCCTCACCCTCCATCCCAGCCTCCGCTCTCTACTATCCTCACCCTCCATCCCAGCCTCCGCTCTTTACATTCCTCAGCCTCCGCTCTCTACTATCCTCACCCTCCACCCCAGCCTCTGCTCTCTACTATCCTCACCCTCCATCCCAGCCTCCGCTCTCTACTATCCTCACCCTCCATCCCAGCCTCCGCTCTCTACTATCCTCACCCTCCATCCCAGCCTCCGCTCTCTACTATCCTCACACTCCATCCCAGGCTCCGCTCTCTACTATCCTCACCCTCCATCCCAGCCTCTGCTCTCTACTATCCTCACCCTCCATCCCAGCCTCCGCTCTCTACTATCCTCACCCTCCATCCCAGCCTCCGCTCTCTACTATCCTCACCCTCCATCCCAGCCTCCGCTCTTTACATTCCTCACCCTCCATCCCAGCCTCCGCTCTCTACTATCCTCACCCTCCATCCCAGCCTCCGCTCTCTACTATCCTCACCCTCCATCCCAGCCTCCGCTCTCTACTATCCTCACCCTCCATCCCAGCCTCCGCTCTCTACTATCCTCACCCTCCATCCCAGCCTCCGCTCTCTACTTTCCTCACCCTCCATCCCAGCCTCCGCTCTCTACCATCCTCACCCTCCATCCCAGCCTCCGCTCTCTACTATCCTCACCCTCCATCCCAGCCTCCGCTCTCTACTATCCTCACCCTCCATCCCAGCCTCCGCTCTCTACTATCCTCACCCTCCATCCCAGCCTCCGCTCTCTACTATCCTCACCCTCCATCCCAGCCTCCGCTCTCTACTATCCTCACCCTCCATCCCAGCCTCCGCTCTCTACTTTCCTCACCCTCCATCCCAGCCTCCGCTCTCTACTATCCTCACCCTCCATCCCAGCCTCCGCTCTCTACTATCCTCACCCTCCATCCCAGCCTCCGCTCTCTACTATCCTCACCCTCCATCCCAGCCTCCGCTCTCTACTATCCTCACCCTCCATCCCAGCCTCCGCTCTCTACTATCCTCACCCTCCATCCCAGCCTCCGCTCTCTTATATCCCAGCCTCCGCTCTCTACTATCCTCACCCTCCATCCCAGCCTCCGCTCTCTACTATCCTCACCCTCCATCCCAGCCTCCGCTCTCTACTTTCCTCACCCTCCATCCCAGCCTCCGCTCTCTACTTTCCTCACCCTCCATCCCAGCCTCCTCACTCTACTATCCTCACCCTCCATCCCAGCCTCCGCTCTCTACTATCCTCACCCTCCATCCCAGCCTCCGCTCTCTACTATCCTCACCCTCCATCCCAGCCTCCGCTCTCTACTATCCTCACCCTCCATCCCAGCCTCCGCTCTCTACTATCCTCTCCCTCCATCCCAGCCTCCGCTCTCTACTATCCTCACCCTCCATCCCAGCCTCCGCTCTTTACATTCCTCAGCCTCCGCTCTCTACTATCCTCACCCTCCATCCCAGCCTCCGCTCTCTACTATCCTCACCCTCCATCCCAGCCTCCGCTCTCTACTATCCTCACCCTCCATCCCAGCCTCCGCTCTCTACTATCCTCACCCTCCATCCCAGCCTCCGCTCTCTACTATCCTCACCCTCCATCCCAGGCTCCGCTCTCTACTATCCTCACCCTCCATCCCAGCCTCTGCTCTCTACTATCCTCACCCTCCATCCCAGCCTCCGCTCTCTACTATCCTCACCCTCCATCCCAGCCTCCGCTCTCTACTATCCTCACCCTCCATCCCAGCCTCCGCTCTTTACATTCCTCACCCTCCATCCCAGCCTCCGCTCTCTACTATCCTCACCCTCCATCCCAGCCTCCGCTCTCTACTATCCTCACCCTCCATCCCAGCCTCCGCTCTCTACTATCCTCACCCTCCATCCCAGCCTCCGCTCTCTACTATCCTCACCCTCCATCCCAGCCTCCGCTCTCTACTTTCCTCACCCTCCATCCCAGCCTCCGCTCTCTACCATCCTCACCCTCCATCCCAGCCTCCGCTCTCTACTATCCTCACCCTCCATCCCAGCCTCCGCTCTCTACTATCCTCACCCTCCATCCCAGCCTCCGCTCTCTACTATCCTCACCCTCCATCCCAGCCTCCGCTCTCTACTATCCTCACCCTCCATCCCAGCCTCCGCTCTCTACTATCCTCACCCTCCATCCCAGCCTCCGCTCTCTACTATCCTCACCCTCCATCCCAGCCTCCGCTCTCTACTTTCCTCACCCTCCATCCCAGCCTCCGCTCTCTACTATCCTCACCCTCCATCCCAGCCTCCGCTCTCTACTATCCTCACCCTCCATCCCAGCCTCCGCTCTCTACTATCCTCACCCTCCATCCCAGCCTCCGCTCTCTACTATCCTCACCCTCCATCCCAGCCTCCGCTCTCTACTTTCCTCACCCTCCATCCCAGCCTCCGCTCTCTACTATCCTCACCCTCCATCCCAGCCTCCGCTCTCTACTATCCTCACCCTCCATCCCAGCCTCCGCTCTCTACTATCCTCACCCTCCATCCCAGCCTCCGCTCTCTACTATCCTCACCCTCCATCCCAGCCTCCGCTCTCTACTATCCTCACCCTCCATCCCAGCCTCCGCTCTCTACTATCCTCACCCTCCATCCCAGCCTCCGCTCTCTACTATCCTCACCCTCCATCCCAGCCTCCGCTCTCTACTATCCTCACCCTCCATCCCAGCCTCCGCTCTCTACTATCCTCACCCTCCATCCCAGCCTCCGCTCTCTTATATCCCAGCCTCCGCTCTCTACTATCCTCACCCTCCATCCCAGCCTCCGCTCTCTACTATCCTCACCCTCCATCCCAGCCTCCGCTCTCTACTTTCCTCACCCTCCATCCCAGCCTCCGCTCTCTACTTTCCTCACCCTCCATCCCAGCCTCCTCTCTCTACTATCCTCACCCTCCATCCCAGCCTCCGCTCTCTACTATCCTCACCCTCCATCCCAGCCTCCGCTCTCTACTATCCTCACCCTCCATCCCAGCCTCCGCTCTCTACTATCCTCACCCTCCATCCCAGCCTCCGCTCTCTACTATCCTCACCCTCCATCCCAGCCTCCGCTCTCTACTATCCTCACCCTCCATCCCAGCCTCCGCTCTTTACATTCCTCAGCCTCCGCTCTCTACTATCCTCACCCTCCATCCCAGCCTCTGCTCTCTACTATCCTCACCCTCCATCCCAGCCTCCGCTCTCTACTATCCTCACCCTCCATCCCAGCCTCCGCTCTCTACTATCCTCAC
This sequence comes from Rana muscosa, assembly GCA_029206835.1. Classification (NCBI taxonomy): domain Eukaryota; kingdom Metazoa; phylum Chordata; class Amphibia; order Anura; family Ranidae; genus Rana; species Rana muscosa. The sequence goes on from CM055123.1 coordinate 390,854,213, forward strand.
CCTCCATCCCAGCCTCCGCTCTCTACTATCCTCACCCTCCATCCCAGGCTCCGCTCTCTACTATCCTCACCCTCCATCCCAGCCTCTGCTCTCTACTATCCTCACCCTCCATCCCAGCCTCCGCTCTCTACTATCCTCACCCTCCATCCCAGCCTCCGCTCTCTACTATCCTCACCCTCCATCCCAGCCTCCGCTCTTTACATTCCTCACCCTCCATCCCAGCCTCCGCTCTCTACTATCCTCACCCTCCATCCCAGCCTCCGCTCTCTACTATCCTCACCCTCCATCCCAGCCTCCGCTCTCTACTATCCTCACCCTCCATCCCAGCCTCCGCTCTCTACTATCCTCACCCTCCATCCCAGCCTCCGCTCTCTACTTTCCTCACCCTCCATCCCAGCCTCCGCTCTCTACCATCCTCACCCTCCATCCCAGCCTCCGCTCTCTACTATCCTCACCCTCCATCCCAGCCTCCGCTCTCTACTATCCTCACCCTCCATCCCAGCCTCCGCTCTCTACTATCCTCACCCTCCATCCCAGCCTCCGCTCTCTACTATCCTCACCCTCCATCCCAGCCTCCGCTCTCTACTATCCTCACCCTCCATCCCAGCCTCCGCTCTCTACTATCCTCACCCTCCATCCCAGCCTCCGCTCTCTACTTTCCTCACCCTCCATCCCAGCCTCCGCTCTCTACTATCCTCACCCTCCATCCCAGCCTCCGCTCTCTACTATCCTCACCCTCCATCCCAGCCTCCGCTCTCTACTATCCTCACCCTCCATCCCAGCCTCCGCTCTCTACTATCCTCACCCTCCATCCCAGCCTCCGCTCTCTACTATCCTCACCCTCCATCCCAGCCTCCGCTCTCTACTATCCTCACCCTCCATCCCAGCCTCCGCTCTCTACTATCCTCACCCTCCATCCCAGCCTCCGCTCTCTACTATCCTCACCCTCCATCCCAGCCTCCGCTCTCTACTATCCTCACCCTCCATCCCAGCCTCCGCTCTCTACTTTCCTCACCCTCCATCCCAGCCTCCGCTCTCTACTATCCTCACCCTCCATCCCAGCCTCCGCTCTCTACTATCCTCACCCTCCATCCCAGCCTCCGCTCTCTACTATCCTCACCCTCCATCCCAGCCTCCGCTCTCTACTTTCCTCACCCTCCATCCCAGCCTCCGCTCTCTACCATCCTCACCCTCCATCCCAGCCTCCGCTCTCTACTATCCTCACCCTCCATCCCAGCCTCCGCTCTCTACTATCCTCACCCTCCATCCCAGCCTCCGCTCTCTACTATCCTCACCCTCCATCCCAGCCTCCGCTCTCTACTATCCTCACCCTCCATCCCAGCCTCCGCTCTCTACTATCCACACCCTCCATCCCAGCCTCCGCTCTCTACTATCCTCACCCTCCATCCCAGCCTCCGCTCTCTACTTTCCTCACCCTCCATCCCAGCCTCCGCTCTCTACTATCCTCACCCTCCATCCCAGCCTCCGCTCTCTACTATCCTCACCCTCCATCCCAGCCTCCGCTCTCTACTATCCTCACCCTCCATCCCAGCCTCCGCTCTCTACTATCCTCACCCTCCATCCCAGCCTCCGCTCTCTACTATCCTCACCCTCCATCCCAGCCTCCGCTCTCTACTATCCTCACCCTCCATCCCAGCCTCCGCTCTCTACTATCCTCACCCTCCATCCCAGCCTCCGCTCTCTACTTTCCTCACCCTCCATCCCAGCCTCCGCTCTCTACTATCCTCACCCTCCATCCCAGCCTCCGCTCTCTACTATCCTCACCCTCCATCCCAGCCTCCGCTCTCTACTATCCTCACCCTCCATCCCAGCCTCCGCTCTCTACTATCCTCACCCTCCATCCCAGCCTCCGCTCTCTACTATCCTCACCCTATATCCCAGCCTCCGCTCTCTACTATCCTCACCCTCCATCCCAGCCTCCGCTCTCTACTTTCCTCACCCTCCATCCCAGCCTCCGCTCTCTACTATCCTCACCCTCCATCCCAGCCTCCGCTCTCTACTATCCTCACCCTCCATCCCAGCCTCCGCTCTCTACTATCCTCACCCTCCATCCCAGCCTCCGCTCTCTACTATCCTTACCCTCCATCCCAGCCTCCGCTCTCTACTTTCCTCACCCTCCATCCCAGCCTCCGCTCTCTACTATCCTCACCCTCCATCCCAGCCTCCGCTCTCTACTATCCTCACCCTCCATCTCAGCCTCCGCTCTCTACTTTCCTCACCCTCCATCCCAGCCTCCGCTCTCTACTATCCTCACCCTCCATCCCAGCCTCCGCTCTCTACTATCCTCACCCTCCATCCCAGCCTCCGCTCTCTACTTTCCTCACCCTCCATCCCAGCCTCCGCTCTCTACTATCCTCACCCTCCATCCCAGCCTCCGCTCTCTACTATCCTCACCCTCCATCCCAGCCTCCGCTCTCTACTTTCCTCACCCTCCATCCCAGCCTCCGCTCTCTACTTTCCTCACCCTCCATCCCAGCCTCCTCTCTCTACTATCCTCACCCTCCATCCCAGCCTCCGCTCTCTACTATCCTCACCCTCCATCCCAGCCTCCGCTCTCTACTATCCTCACCCTCCATCCCAGCCTCCGCTCTCTACTATCCTCACCCTCCATCCCAGCCTCCGCTCTCTACTATCCTCACCCTCCATCCCAGCCTCCGCTCTCTACTATCCTCACCCTCCATCCCAGCCTCCGCTCTCTACTATCCTCACCCTCCATCCCAGCCTCCGCTCTCTACTATCCTCACCCTCCATCCCAGCCTCCGCTCTCTACTATCCTCACCCTCCATCCCAGCCTCCGCTCTCTACTATCCTCACCCTCCATCCCAGCCTCCGCTCTCTACTATCCTCACCCTCCATCCCAGGCTCCGCTCTCTACTATCCTCACCCTCCATCCCAGCCTCCGCTCTTTACATTCCTCACCCTCCATCCCAGCCTCCGCTCTCTACTATCCTCACCCTCCATCCCAGCCTCCGCTCTCTACTATCCTCACCCTCCATCCCAGGCTCCGCTCTCTACTATCCTCACGCTCCATCCCAGCCTCCGCTCTTTACATTCCTCACCCTCCATCCCAGCCTCCACTCTCTACTATCCTCACCCTCCATCCCAGCCTCCGCTCTCTACTATCCTCACCCTCCATCCCAGCCTCCGCTCTCTACTATCCTCACCCTCCATCCCAGCCTCCGCTCTCTACTATCCTCACCCTCCATCCCAGCCTCCGCTCTCTACTATCCTCACCCTCCATCCCAGCCTCCGCTCTCTACTATCCTCACCCTCCATCCCAGCCTCCGCTCTCTACTATCCTCACCCTCCATCCCAACCTCCGCTCTCTACTATCCTCACCCTCCATTCCAGCCTCCGCTCTCTACTATCCTCACCATCCATCCCAGCCTCCGCTCTCTACTATCCTCACCCTCCATCCCAGCCTCCGCTCTCTACTATCCTCACCCTCCATCCCAGCCTCCGCTCTCTACTTTCCTCACCCTCCATCCCAGCCTCCGCTCTCTACTTTCCTCACCCTCCATCCCAGCCTCCGCTCTCTACTATCCTCACCCTCCATCCCAGCCTCCGCTCTCTACTATCCTCACCCTCCATCCCAGCCTCCGCTCTCTACTATCCTCACCCTCCATCCCAGCCTCCGCTCTCTACTATCCTCACCCTCCATCCCAGCCTCCGCTCTCTACTATCCTCACCCTCCATCCCAGCCTCCGCTCTCTACTATCCTCATCCTCCATCCCAGCCTCCGCTCTCTACTATCCTCACCCTCCATCCCAGCCTCCGCTCTCTACTATCCTCACCCTCCATCCCAGCCTCCGCTCTCTACTATCCTCACCCTCCATCCCAGCCTCCGCTCTCTACTATCCTCATCCTCCATCCCAGCCTCCGCTCTCTACTATCCTCACCCTCCATCCCAGCCTCCGCTCTCTACTATCCTCACCCTCCATCCCAGCCTCCGCTCTCTACTATCCTCACCCTCCATCCCAGCCTCCGCTCTTTACATTCCTCACCCTCCATCCCAGCCTCCGCTCTTTACATTCCTCATCCTCCATCCCAGCCTCCGCTCTTTACATTCCTCACCCTCCATCCCAGCCTCCGCTCTCTACATTCCTCACCCTCCATCCCAGCCTCCGCTCTCTACTATCCTCACCCTCCATCCCAGCCTCCGCTCTCTACTATCCTCACCCTCCATCCCAGCCTCCGCTCTCTACTATCCTCACCCTCCATCCCAGCCTCCGCTCTCTACTATCCTCACCCTCCATCCCAGCCTCCGCTCTCTACTTTCCTCACCCTCCATCCCAGCCTCCGCTCTCTACTATCCTCACCCTCCATCCCAGCCTCCGCTCTCTACTATCCTCACCCTCCATCCCAGCCTCCGCTCTCTACTATCCTCACCCTCCATCCCAGCCTCCGCTCTCTACTATCCTCACCCTCCATCCCAGCCTCCGCTCTCTACTATCCTCACCCTCCATCCCAGCCTCCGCTCTCTTATATCCCAGCCTCCGCTCTCTACTATCCTCACCCTCCATCCCAGCCTCCGCTCTCTACTATCCTCACCCTCCATCCCAGCCTCCGCTCTCTACTTTCCTCACCCTCCATCCCAGCCTCCGCTCTCTACTTTCCTCACCCTCCATCCCAGCCTCCTCTCTCTACTATCCTCACCCTCCATCCCAGCCTCCGCTCTCTACTATCCTCACCCTCCATCCCAGCCTCCGCTCTCTACTATCCTCACCCTCCATCCCAGCCTCCGCTCTCTACTATCCTCACCCTCCATCCCAGCCTCCGCTCTCTACTATCCTCACCCTCCATCCCAGCCTCCGCTCTCTACTATCCTCACCCTCCATCCCAGCCTCCGCTCTTTACATTCCTCAGCCTCCGCTCTCTACTATCCTCACCCTCCATCCCAGCCTCTGCTCTCTACTATCCTCACCCTCCATCCCAGCCTCCGCTCTCTACTATCCTCACCCTCCATCCCAGCCTCCGCTCTCTACTATCCTCACCCTCCATCCCAGCCTCCGCTCTTTACATTCCTCACCCTCCATCCCAGCCTCCGCTCTCTACTATCCTCACCCTCCATCCCAGCCTCCGCTCTCTACTTTCCTCACCCTCCATCCCAGCCTCCGCTCTCTACTTTCCTCACCCTCCATCCCAGCCTCCTCTCTCTACTATCCTCACCCTCCATCCCAGCCTCCGCTCTCTACTATCCTCACCCTCCATCCCAGCCTCCGCTCTCTACTATCCTCACCCTCCATCCCAGCCTCCGCTCTCTACTATCCTCACCCTCCATCCCAGCCTCCGCTCTCTACTATCCTCACCCTCCATCCCAGCCTCCGCTCTCTACTATCCTCACCCTCCATCCCAGCCTCCGCTCTTTACATTCCTCAGCCTCCGCTCTCTACTATCCTCACCCTCCATCCCAGCCTCTGCTCTCTACTATCCTCACCCTCCATCCCAGCCTCCGCTCTCTACTATCCTCACCCTCCATCCCAGCCTCCGCTCTCTACTATCCTCACCCTCCATCCCAGCCTCCGCTCTCTACTATCCTCACCCTCCATCCCAGGCTCCGCTCTCTACTATCCTCACCCTCCATCCCAGCCTCTGCTCTCTACTATCCTCACCCTCCATCCCAGCCTCCGCTCTCTACTATCCTCACCCTCCATCCCAGCCTCCGCTCTCTACTATCCTCACCCTCCATCCCAGCCTCCGCTCTTTACATTCCTCACCCTCCATCCCAGCCTCCGCTCTCTACTATCCTCACCCTCCATCCCAGCCTCCGCTCTCTACTATCCTCACCCTCCATCCCAGCCTCCGCTCTCTACTATCCTCACCCTCCATCCCAGCCTCCGCTCTCTACTATCCTCACCCTCCATCCCAGCCTCCGCTCTCTACTTTCCTCACCCTCCATCCCAGCCTCCGCTCTCTACTATCCTCACCCTCCATCCCAGCCTCCGCTCTCTACTATCCTCACCCTCCATCCCAGCCTCCGCTCTCTACTATCCTCACCCTCCATCCCAGCCTCCGCTCTCTACTATCCTCACCCTCCATCCCAGCCTCCGCTCTCTACTATCCTCACCCTCCATCCCAGCCTCCGCTCTCTACTATCCTCACCCTCCATCCCAGCCTCCGCTCTCTTATATCCCAGCCTCCGCTCTCTACTATCCTCACCCTCCATCCCAGCCTCCGCTCTCTACTATCCTCACCCTCCATCCCAGCCTCCGCTCTCTACTTTCCTCACCCTCCATCCCAGCCTCCGCTCTCTACTATCCTCACCCTCCATCCCAGCCTCCGCTCTCTACTATCCTCACCCTCCATCCCAGCCTCCGCTCTCTACTATCCTCACCCTCCATCCCAGCCTCCGCTCTTTACATTCCTCAGCCTCCGCTCTCTACTATCCTCACCCTCCATCCCAGCCTCTGCTCTCTACTATCCTCACCCTCCATCCCAGCCTCCGCTCTCTACTATCCTCACCCTCCATCCCAGCCTCCGCTCTCTACTATCCTCACCCTCCATCCCAGCCTCCGCTCTTTACATTCCTCACCCTCCATCCCAGCCTCCGCTCTCTACTATCCTCACCCTCCATCCCAGCCTCCGCTCTCTACTTTCCTCACCCTCCATCCCAGCCTCCGCTCTCTACTTTCCTCACCCTCCATCCCAGCCTCCTCTCTCTACTATCCTCACCCTCCATCCCAGCCTCCGCTCTCTACTATCCTCACCCTCCATCCCAGCCTCCGCTCTCTACTATCCTCACCCTCCATCCCAGCCTCCGCTCTCTACTATCCTCACCCTCCATCCCAGCCTCCGCTCTCTACTATCCTCACCCTCCATCCCAGCCTCCGCTCTCTACTATCCTCACCCTCCATCCCAGCCTCCGCTCTTTACATTCCTCAGCCTCCGCTCTCTACTATCCTCACCCTCCATCCCAGCCTCTGCTCTCTACTATCCTCACCCTCCATCCCAGCCTCCGCTCTCTACTATCCTCACCCTCCATCCCAGCCTCCGCTCTCTACTATCCTCACCCTCCATCCCAGCCTCCGCTCTCTACTATCCTCACCCTCCATCCCAGGCTCCGCTCTCTACTATCCTCACCCTCCATCCCAGCCTCTGCTCTCTACTATCCTCACCCTCCATCCCAGCCTCCGCTCTCTACTATCCTCACCCTCCATCCCAGCCTCCGCTCTCTACTATCCTCACCCTCCATCCCAGCCTCCGCTCTTTACATTCCTCACCCTCCATCCCAGCCTCCGCTCTCTACTATCCTCACCCTCCATCCCAGCCTCCGCTCTCTACTATCCTCACCCTCCATCCCAGCCTCCGCTCTCTACTATCCTCACCCTCCATCCCAGCCTCCGCTCTCTACTATCCTCACCCTCCATCCCAGCCTCCGCTCTCTACTTTCCTCACCCTCCATCCCAGCCTCCGCTCTCTACTATCCTCACCCTCCATCCCAGCCTCCGCTCTCTACTATCCTCACCCTCCATCCCAGCCTCCGCTCTCTACTATCCTCACCCTCCATCCCAGCCTCCGCTCTCTACTATCCTCACCCTCCATCCCAGCCTCCGCTCTCTACTATCCTCACCCTCCATCCCAGCCTCCGCTCTCTACTATCCTCACCCTCCATCCCAGCCTCCGCTCTCTTATATCCCAGCCTCCGCTCTCTACTATCCTCACCCTCCATCCCAGCCTCCGCTCTCTACTATCCTCACCCTCCATCCCAGCCTCCGCTCTCTACTTTCCTCACCCTCCATCCCAGCCTCCGCTCTCTACTTTCCTCACCCTCCATCCCAGCCTCCTCACTCTACTATCCTCACCCTCCATCCCAGCCTCCGCTCTCTACTATCCTCACCCTCCATCCCAGCCTCCGCTCTCTACTATCCTCACCCTCCATCCCAGCCTCCGCTCTCTACTTTCCTCACCCTCCATCCCAGCCTCCGCTCTCTACTATCCTCACCCTCCATCCCAGCCTCCGCTCTCTACTATCCTCACCCTCCATCCCAGCCTCCGCTCTCTACTTTCCTCACCCTCCATCCCAGCCTCCGCTCTCTACTTTCCTCACCCTCCATCCCAGCCTCCTCACTCTACTATCCTCACCCTCCATCCCAGCCTCCGCTCTCTACTATCCTCACCCTCCATCCCAGCCTCCGCTCTCTACTATCCTCACCCTCCATCCCAGCCTCCGCTCTCTACTTTCCTCACCCTCCATCCCAGCCTCCGCTCTCTACTTTCCTCACCCTCCATCCCAGCCTCCTCACTCTACTATCCTCACCCTCCATCCCAGCCTCCGCTCTCTACTATCCTCACCCTCCATCCCAGCCTCCGCTCTCTACTATCCTCACCCTCCATCCCAGCCTCCGCTCTCTACTATCCTCACCCTCCATCCCAGCCTCCGCTCTCTACTATCCTCACCCTCCATCCCAGCCTCCGCTCTTTACATTCCTCAGCCTCCGCTCTCTACTATCCTCACCCTCCATCCCAGCCTCTGCTCTCTACTATCCTCACCCTCCATCCCAGCCTCCGCTCTCTACTATCCTCACCCTCCATCCCAGCCTCCGCTCTCTACTATCCTCACCCTCCATCCCAGCCTCCGCTCTCTACTATCCTCACCCTCCATCCCAGGCTCCGCTCTCTACTATCCTCACCCTCCATCCCAGCCTCTGCTCTCTACTATCCTCACCCTCCATCCCAGCCTCCGCTCTCTACTATCCTCACCCTCCATCCCAGCCTCCGCTCTCTACTATCCTCACCCTCCATCCCAGCCTCCGCTCTTTACATTCCTCACCCTCCATCCCAGCCTCCGCTCTCTACTATCCTCACCCTCCATCCCAGCCTCCGCTCTCTACTATCCTCACCCTCCATCCCAGCCTCCGCTCTCTACTATCCTCACCCTCCATCCCAGCCTCCGCTCTCTACTATCCTCACCCTCCATCCCAGCCTCCGCTCTCTACTTTCCTCACCCTCCATCCCAGCCTCCGCTCTCTACCATCCTCACCCTCCATCCCAGCCTCCGCTCTCTACTATCCTTACCCTCCATCCCAGCCTCCGCTCTCTACTTTCCTCACCCTCCATCCCAGCCTCCGCTCTCTACTATCCTCACCCTCCATCCCAGCCTCCGCTCTCTACTATCCTCACCCTCCATCTCAGCCTCCGCTCTCTACTTTCCTCACCCTCCATCCCAGCCTCCGCTCTCTACTATCCTCACCCTCCATCCCAGCCTCCGCTCTCTACTATCCTCACCCTCCATCCCAGCCTCCGCTCTCTACTTTCCTCACCCTCCATCCCAGCCTCCGCTCTCTACTATCCTCACCCTCCATCCCAGCCTCCGCTCTCTACTATCCTCACCCTCCATCCCAGCCTCCGCTCTCTACTTTCCTCACCCTCCATCCCAGCCTCCGCTCTCTACTTTCCTCACCCTCCATCCCAGCCTCCTCTCTCTACTATCCTCACCCTCCATCCCAGCCTCCGCTCTCTACTATCCTCACCCTCCATCCCAGCCTCCGCTCTCTACTATCCTCACCCTCCATCCCAGCCTCCGCTCTCTACTATCCTCACCCTCCATCCCAGCCTCCGCTCTCTACTATCCTCACCCTCCATCCCAGCCTCCGCTCTCTACTATCCTCACCCTCCATCCCAGCCTCCGCTCTCTACTATCCTCACCCTCCATCCCAGCCTCCGCTCTCTACTATCCTCACCCTCCATCCCAGCCTCCGCTCTCTACTATCCTCACCCTCCATCCCAGCCTCCGCTCTCTACTATCCTCACCCTCCATCCCAGCCTCCGCTCTCTACTATCCTCACCCTCCATCCCAGGCTCCGCTCTCTACTATCCTCACCCTCCATCCCAGCCTCCGCTCTTTACATTCCTCACCCTCCATCCCAGCCTCCGCTCTCTACTATCCTCACCCTCCATCCCAGCCTCCGCTCTCTACTATCCTCACCCTCCATCCCAGGCTCCGCTCTCTACTATCCTCACGCTCCATCCCAGCCTCCGCTCTTTACATTCCTCACCCTCCATCCCAGCCTCCACTCTCTACTATCCTCACCCTCCATCCCAGCCTCCGCTCTCTACTATCCTCACCCTCCATCCCAGCCTCCGCTCTCTACTATCCTCACCCTCCATCCCAGCCTCCGCTCTCTACTATCCTCACCCTCCATCCCAGCCTCCGCTCTCTACTATCCTCACCCTCCATCCCAGCCTCCGCTCTCTACTATCCTCACCCTCCATCCCAGCCTCCGCTCTCTACTATCCTCACCCTCCATCCCAACCTCCGCTCTCTACTATCCTCACCCTCCATTCCAGCCTCCGCTCTCTACTATCCTCACCATCCATCCCAGCCTCCGCTCTCTACTATCCTCACCCTCCATCCCAGCCTCCGCTCTCTACTATCCTCACCCTCCATCCCAGCCTCCGCTCTCTACTTTCCTCACCCTCCATCCCAGCCTCCGCTCTCTACTTTCCTCACCCTCCATCCCAGCCTCCGCTCTCTACTATCCTCACCCTCCATCCCAGCCTCCGCTCTCTACTATCCTCACCCTCCATCCCAGCCTCCGCTCTCTACTATCCTCACCCTCCATCCCAGCCTCCGCTCTCTACTATCCTCACCCTCCATCCCAGCCTCCGCTCTCTACTATCCTCACCCTCCATCCCAGCCTCCGCTCTCTACTATCCTCATCCTCCATCCCAGCCTCCGCTCTCTACTATCCTCACCCTCCATCCCAGCCTCCGCTCTCTACTATCCTCACCCTCCATCCCAGCCTCCGCTCTCTACTATCCTCACCCTCCATCCCAGCCTCCGCTCTCTACTATCCTCATCCTCCATCCCAGCCTCCGCTCTCTACTATCCTCACCCTCCATCCCAGCCTCCGCTCTCTACTATCCTCACCCTCCATCCCAGCCTCCGCTCTCTTCTATCCTCACCCTCCATCCCAGCCTCCGCTCTTTACATTCCTCACCCTCCATCCCAGCCTCCGCTCTTTACATTCCTCATCCTCCATCCCAGCCTCCGCTCTTTACATTCCTCACCCTCCATCCCAGCCTCCGCTCTCTACATTCCTCACCCTCCATCCCAGCCTCCGCTCTCTACTATCCTCACCCTCCATCCCAGCCTCCGCTCTCTACTATCCTCACCCTCCATCCCAGCCTCCGCTCTTTACATTCCTCACCCTCCATCCCAGCCTCCGCTCTCTACTATCCTCACCCTCCATCCCAGCCTCCGCTCTCTACTATCCTCACCCTCCATCCCAGCCTCCGCTCTCTACTATCCTCACCCTCCATCCCAGCCTCCGCTCTCTACTATCCTCACCCTCCATCCCAGCCTCCGCTCTTTACATTCCTCACCCTCCATCCCAGCCTCCGCTCTCTACTATCCTCACCCTCCATCCCAGCCTCCGCTCTCTACTATCCTCACCCTCCATCCCAGCCTCCGCTCTCTACTATCCTCACCCTCCATCCCAGCCTCCGCTCTCTTTTATCCTCCCCCTCCATCCCAGCCTCCGCTCTCTACTATCCTCACCCTCCATCCCAGCCTCCGCTCTCTACTATCCTCACCCTCCATCCCAACCTCCGCTCTCTACTATCCTCACCCTCCATTCCAGCCTCCGCTCTCTACTATCCTCACCATCCATCCCAGCCTCCGCTCTCTACTATCCTCACCCTCCATCCCAGCCTCCGCTCTCTACTATCCTCACCCTCCATCCCAGCCTCCGCTCTCTACTATCCTCACCCTCCATCCCAGCCTCCGCTCTCTACTATCCTCACCCTCCATCCCAGCCTCCGCTCTCTACTATCCTTACCCTCCATCCCAGCCTCCGCTCTCTACTATCCTCATCCTCCATCCCAGCCTCCGCTCTCTACTATCCTCACCCTCCATCCCAGCCTCCGCTCTCTACTATCCTCACCCTCCATCCCAGCCTCCGCTCTTTACATTCCTCACCCTCCATCCCAGCCTCCGCTCTTTACATTCCTCACCCTCCATCCCAGCCTCCGCTCTCTACTATCCTCACCCTCCATCCCAGCCTCCGCTCTCTACTATCCTCACCCTCCATCCCAGCCTCCGCTCTCTACTATCCTTACCCTCCATCCCAGCCTCCGCTCTCTACTATCCTCATCCTCCATCCCAGCCTCCGCTCTCTACTATCCTCACCCTCCATCCCAGCCTCCGCTCTCTACTATCCTCACCCTCCATCCCAGCCTCCGCTCTCTACTATCCTCACCCTCCATCCCAGCCTCCGCTCTCTACTATCCTCACCCTCCATCCCAGCCTCCGCTCTTTACATTCCTCACCCTCCATCCCAGCCTCCGCTCTTTACATTCCTCACCCTCCATCCCAGCCTCCGCTCTCTACTATCCTCACCCTCCATCCCAGCCTCCACTGACCTGTCTCCATTCTGCATTGGCCTCCTCCCCGATTCTGAATTGTACCTTCATATACAATGATCTATATTGGAGGCGGAGTCTCCTAATTCTCTCTCCATCCTCAGCACTGAGATGTCATGTATGTGAGATGCCGGAGGGTTGCAAACGTCACAATGAGACGGTCTGTGCGACTACCGAGGACACCTGTGTGAAGATCCACCGACCCATCTATGACCCCAGCGGGACCGAGAACAACTACTACGCCAAGTACACAAAGGGCATTATGGGTAAGCAGCCTCCATTACACACCCCATGAGATTCCTACACCCTCCCCCACTCTTAACCCCATTACATCCCCCTTTCTAAAATACCAACCCCCACTCTACCACACCCCCTAACCTCCTCCCTACCCCCCCCCCCCCCACACCCAGACCATCACCTACTGACCCCCCTGATCTCCTCTCTACCCCAACCCACACACTCTGTACCCCCCATACCCAGACCATCACCTACTGATCCCCTGATCTCCTCCCTACCCCCCCCCACACCCTCTGTACCCCCCATACCATCACCTACTGACCCCCTCTCTACCCCAACCCACACCCTCTGTACCCCCCCCAGACCATCACCTACTGACCCCCTACTCTCTACCCCAACCCACACCCTCTGTACCCAGACCATCACCTACTGACCCCCTGATTTCCTCTCTACCCCACAACCCACACACTCTGTACCCCCCCCCAGACCATCACCTACTGACCCCCTGATCTCCTCCCTACCCCCCCACACCCTCTGTACCCCCAGACCATCACCTACTGACCCCCTACCCCAACCCACACACTCTGTACCCCCCCCAGACCATCACCTACTGACCCCCTGATCTCCTCTCTACCCCAACCCACACCCTCTGTACCCCCCCCCCCCCCCCAGACCATCACCTACTGATCCCCTACTCTCTACCCCAACCCACACCCTCTGTACCCCCATACACAGACCATCACCTACTGACCCCCTGAATTCTGTAACCCCCCCCCCATACCAGGAGAAGGCGGGCTGTGTCGAGCAGAGCCAAGATAATTATGTCACCTGTAACAACATGCTATCCCGCAGATCACATCTTCCTCCATGCTCTTTTCCTACCTGGGGAAATCGCTGGGAGAACAGCTCCCAATCAACCCCTCTGGTGGTGCTCACCCCACTCTCCCAGACAGCCCAGCTCGCAAGCCCTCATTTTCCACTCGTAAAATGCAAGTGGAAAATTTGAGGGCTGCTATAGGTTATGTATATACCAAAACCAGAATTTACAGGCGCTACCCCCCCCCCCCCCCCCCCCCAAAAGCTACTCCAGTGTTAATGGGGTTTGAGGTTACAACACCACACACCTCTCAATCTCAGGGTGACAGATCGAGAATGAGTCCTACTCTCTGGCAATAAGGCCCCATGCACACAAGGCGTTTTTGCAGCTACTAACAGCAGCTTTAGACTTTTTTTTGTTTTTTTTTACAGCTGCAAAACGCCCATCCATGTTATTCTATTGTGTCATGCACACAGAGCTTTTATGAGCTCAAAGTGGCATAGGCGTTTTCCAGCTGCAAAAAAAAAAAAACAATTCCAGTGCGTTCTGGAGCTCCAGGTTCGAGCTGCAAAAACGCCCGACACTATTAAACGTGCAAAAACACAGCGATTTGCGTTTGAGGTCCGGGATTTTTTTTTTTTTTTTTTTTAAAAGGTCAAAAAATGTTTACAAAACATGGACAGGCGTTTTTAAGCTGTAAAAACGCCCTGTGTGCATGGGGCCTAAGTAGGTGACATTCAGCATCGATCAGTTCACCTCACACTCCATCATAATGTGTAAGCCCCCTCACCGTCTGTGACACACACACACACACAGTAAAGCCTGGTTTGCCTATTTCGTGTTAGGTCAGCATTGTTCCAGAGCATGCGTGTTTGCACTTTGACCGGTATGATGGATTTGTGAACTGACCAACAATTATTTGCCTATCATCCATTTGTTGGGAAAATATTGGACAATTGTCAAAAGAAATGTACCAACGTTAAGATTTTATGACACATTTTGGGTGTTGGCAGGGTATTGTCTGTTGACAGTGGGTGAGTGGCAGACAGTGTCTGTGTCTAAAGCCTCATACCCACACAGTTCAATTGTCAGCAGGGTATTGTCTGTTGACAGACTTGTCAACAGACAAATACCCTGCTGACAATTGAACAGTGTGTATGAGGCTTTAGACACAGACACTGTCTGCCACTCACCCACTGTGTCATTTGACCGGTCACACAGAGACAAAGCATTGTCAATAAAATATCTAAATTCATTGCCTTGTATGTAGAGCTAGACCGGAATCAAACACCCCCTGGTGAAAATTATAATCATTTGTTGTTGTACAAACATTTTTAGAAATACATTTTTTTGTTTTCTAGTCAAGGAATCCGATACCCCAGCTGGGTATCTCCTACACAAAATGCTACCTTATGCTATAATGAATGGAGAGTTATTACAGCCAAAACCCCCCTAATAACCATACTCAGTTAATTGAAATAAATTTCTCTTTTATTATACAAACTAGTTAAAAGTGAAAATTAACTTTATTATAAAAGCACATAAAAAAAAAAGTCCAGGAAAGAACGAAACAAACCACCCGTAATGTAAATGGGGGAAAAAAAAAAAAATCCCTTTCGACCCCTGTATCTTCTAGGCCAGGGATATGCAATAAGCGGACCTCCAGCTGTTGCAAAACTACAAGTCCCATCATGCCTCTGCCTCTGGGTGTCATGCTTGTTGCTGTCAGAGTCTTGCTATGCCTCATGGGACTTGTAGTTCTGCAACAGCTGGAGGTCCGCTAATTGCATATCCCTGTTCTAGGCGGTCAGGCTTTGGTTTTGTTGTCTCTGGAAGGCTGCTACATTGTTTTTTGAGCAGGGTTGACTATGTTTTTGGCAGTTTGTGGAAAGAAAGTCCCAGAAGATAAAATTTCTTGTCCCATTCACACACTATCAGGAAATCGGCCGCATGTTCTTCAGTCTCTCTTCTGGTCTGCCTCCTCCCATCCAGCATGGTCATCTGCTTCATTTGACGTTTTGACTTGTATCAATACTTTAGTAAAAACAAGAAAAAAAACTGCACATACAACCTTCCAAAAATATGCCTACACATATCATCATGTACAATATGTACGCATTTATACAAAACAGTTACTCAACTTAGGGTTTCACATTGCATGTTTCCTTGCTCAAAGGAGTACAGCTTCACGCACCGCCTCAGTCATGATGATCTAAAACAAATATGTAAATTTGGTAAACAGGTATCACGACATGTTAAAATGTCAGGAAAACATCATTTCCAAATAAATACATTGTAGATGACATGATTGAATCTTTGTTTTTTTTTAATAAAAAGTACAATTGGACTAAATGTTTTCTTGCAGTTGGTGCCATGACTGACCTTTATACTTCAGTAGGGTGCATGCTATTTGTAGTCGTGCATCCAATATTGCTTCTGGTGAGGTCTTAACATTGCTTAGAGTTTTTTTATAAAAAACTCGATTTACGATTCGATTTATTTATTTTTTATTATATTAAAGTGCATCAACAAACAAAATTGCAAAGGCAAACCCTTTCTCTAACTGCAAAGTCAGTGTGCACCTAACACACAATATATTCCAGCGCTCATGGAACATACATTATTAACTATTGAAAACTCTTGAAACTCTGTGTGTGATTCCTTCTGTCCCAGCCTTGCTGCGATCCTGGCTCTGCATCCTTTTGGGTTGGAGGGCCCCCCACACACGGGTCTGCCTGTTGTCCATCATTCAAGGTACTGTGCTCACACGGAGATCATGCCACAGGCTTTGTTTTGACTTTAACCCCCTCCTTGCTCCACGGATGTCACTGTAAGTTTAACAAGTTTGTCACCACTGGCAACTGGAGAGTTAAGATTCATCTGCCCTCTGCACATTTGGGATTGGATCCCTCTCTTTATTGTGATTAATAAATGGACTAAGCTTTTTTATCAATTCTTCAAGAGTTTAATAGTTAATAATGTATGTTCCATGAGCGCTGGATTATATTGTGTGCATGTTGTGTATTTTGTACTTCTGGGTACGGATTTTTTCTTGCTGCGCTGGATCCTGTTTTTTCCCCCTTTTGGATACTTTGTACTTCCCAAAATATTTGGGATTTTTTTCTTATTATTATTATTATCATCCATTATAATTTTTTTCTTTATCCACCAATTTAGCGCTTGTGAACTTTTGTTGTTTTTGCAGTGTGCAACAAAGATTGTTAAACATCGAAATTAATACTGTATTTGGATTTAGCTAATAAAACAAAAAATCCTGAGGTTACTCTTAGTTGAATTGAACTGTGTCCATGCCTCACTGTGCCCGTGTCTCACTGTGCCCGTACCTGATGCAGATTCACGGTATACGGATTTTACTGCTACACCGGTGGCCATTCCAGTATTCAAAAGCCGCGCCTCCTCCTCGTCTGTGATAGGCGGAACACTCAATTTCCCAGCATTCAGTGTTCTGCCTATCATGGTCATCCTCATAACACAGACGAGGATGAGAGGATGTCCGTGATAGGCTGAATACTGCCTGCTGTGAAATTGAGTGTTCCGCCTATCACAGACGACGAGGACTCGGGAGGCGCGGCTTTTGAACGCTGCAATGGCCGCCGTCTGTCTGCAGGTTCTGATCAGGTAGGCAGATGGCGGCTGCAGCGAGTAGATGTAATTGGGGTAACGCTGCCCAGTGCCATTCCGGATACGCCCCCTGCAGTCCTGCTACGGGAACTTTGAAGGAAACAAAAAAAAATGTTTTAATCTAAAAAAAAAAAAAAAAAAAAAAAAAAAAAAAAAAGAGTTTCTTCAAATCTGAATCGATTTGAGCTCTAAAACTCGATTCAAGATTAAAATCTATTTTTTTCCCAGCCCTGTATATATATATATATATATATATATATATATATATATACACACACACACATTATATCTTTGGAAATAACAATAGTTGTCAATAATATGATTCTTCTTTTTTCGGGGCGGTCACATTACTCTTGGCCACTTTGCATCACGGATTGAAGTCTTATGCTGGAGGAGCCGTGATCTGTCAGACGGGGAGATCATGTGTCCGCTCGTCTCCTCCACAGAATCGGTCTCATAGGTGTAAAGTGGCCGCAAGTCAGGTGACTAGCCTGAACACAGTTTAGATTCAGTGTTTAAGACGCTAGCTTAAATCCACTTACGTAGCGATCTATGCCAGCCTCTAAAAGAGCAGCCATGATTTTGGTGTTCAGAGCAGAGATGGCATACACGAAGTGACAGAATCATGTACCTTTCTAAAGTTTCAAAGGGAACAGATAAAAGCACTAGCACTGTGCAGTGCAATCTGCTTAGGAGGATCGAGATGTGTACTATTTTTTGGGGATAACACTTTAACATTTAATTAATGACTATAATAAATGTGTGAAAACATTTACCATCAAAATAATAACACCACAGCTACTGTTGTCCTGTTTGTTGTAGTTTAGCAAATATATTTTCCATTGGACACCGATATCTTTGCGTGTGACCATCCGCAGGAACAAACTAGTAAAAAAAATTTTTTTAAATTGTGCACATAAAAAAATAATTGTTTAGACAATTTTTTCATGAGGCCCACTTACCCCCAGTTATTGTACAATTTGGAAGCATATGCAATTTCAGCTCCCATTGGGTCCATGACAAACATGACCTGCTCTGCCATGCTGAAAATCAAAAAAAAAAATTCACTTTTTTTTTTTTTCTAAACACAAGTCACAATCATAATTTGGCCTCTATAGAGCAGATGCCCTATGCAAGGTCATTGTGTTAAAGTAGAATATCGATATACACATAAGTTTGAAAACTGTCAAGGATTGACCAAGACATTTGTGGTTAAGGATTGACCAAGACATTTGTGGTTTAGGATGGTCTCCATTGTTATGAAGATATAACCAAAGTTAGGTATTAACTAGGATTTATACATGTTATGACTTTTGCAAAGTTATTCTGATTTATTATTAAAGAAAAAAATATATACTTGACTGAATGAAATAACATGAGTAAAGACAGATAAACTTGTAATAAATACCACTAAAGTCCAGTGTTGCCCAACGTTTACGGGACACACCCAAATGTTCTCGGGAAAAATGTTCTGCACAAAAGGGTTTAAATAAAGTTAGTATTCAATGTGATACATTTCTTACATATAGCTGTAACCATAAGTAACCTACCTTTCCAAGTTTTTGTATTTGACCATTAAACAATGAACTGGCAACAACTGCACAAATTTGACGCACAGATTCCTGTGTAATATGAAATAAAAAAATTACCATGCTGAATAAAGAAACCACAATCACACATAGTTCACAGAAGTCACACTTGCCTGCTGGTTTTTTATGATGTGATATAGGTATGCGTCAATTACCTGTATTTGAAACAAAAGAAAATCCCTATAAGAACACATTTGACTTGAAAAAATTTTCACCAGTAGTGAAGTAGTCTCTTACCTCATCTACCAGCCACTGTGTTGCTCGCAGTGTTTTAAATGAGGAGACAAAAAGCGGGTAAGGCCCTACAACAACTTCGAGTGACGTATTGTCTTCTTTCTGCCATAACACTTGAACTGGGGAGGCAATGGGAAAAAAAAATGAGCATGATTATCAAACCTTTAAGGACTGGATAAAAAGGAACGCCAAATTTTAAGGAAAAGCCAGAAAGGCCAAATGATAGCAAAGGCAATACCAACAGGGCAAAGCCAAAATTGAGCAATGTGGTCAAAGTAGCAAAGGGATTAAGTAAAACTATGCCAAACAGTGGCACCTTTAACCACAAACTATAAAGGCCACACCAACAGGGCATGGCCAAACCTATGACCAACGGGGTCAAAATTTCTAAAACTACCTCTCTCTTCTATGGAGTGCACGACATTCTGTGACGTATCTATTGAGGGCTTAAAATTCAAGATTGACGTTAAATAAATATATATATATATATATATATATATAAATAAATAACACACACAAAAAATTACATTACATGTAGGTTAGACAGAGTGACAAAATAAAAACAAAATCATATTTAGATATATCTTATGCAGATACTGAGTTTGCTTGTACCTCAATACTGACCATCATGTTAACTTTCTGTACTTCTGCAGCAGAACTGTGTTGAGCGGTATTAGTACTGCTGTGTTCTTTAGGTGTCTTCATAGATTAAGCATTAGCTTCGTTGTCCTCATTTTTTGGCCTTAGGAATGGCTTTAGGTGGTCAACGTTGTATTTGGTCTTTAGAGAAACTCCATCAGAACTCAACAATGTGACCAGCTTCCCAGATATTTCACCTATTGTGTAAGGGCCATTGAAGTCTGGTTCTATCCTTCCACCTTTCCTGCCTTTTTTCCTCATGTTGAAGAGCATTACCTCTTGCCCTACGGTATAAATTAAGGTTTTATACTTTGTCTTTTTTGCTCATGGGCTTCCTTTTGTCTGTTCTGAGACTTGGAGATATTTTCCTTTGTGGATGCTTTCACTATCTCCATTGCAGCTTTCTCCTCATCCATGAGGCTGGGTTCACACTGATACGACACGACACTCATCCTACTTTGCTCTGCGACATCAGTCCGACATCCATGAACAGGATACTACTTTGATCCAACTTTGTGCTAGTCTGACTTGTCCTTTGACCAATCAAAACAATCCCAGGGTGAGATCAATTCCTTTTACTGCTGCTGTAATCACTATGTCGGATGTCAAATGTCGGATGGTTAGGACAAGGATCCTACTTTGATCCGACTTCAATGATATTCAATGGGCTGAAGTAGGATCAATGGTAGTGCAGGGAGCATTTTCAAAGTCGGACCGACTTGTGTCGGACCAGTTAAGACGGCTCTCATAGGGAAACATTGATTTTCACACGTCATGCGACATGAGCTCCTAATGTCGGAGCGTTTGTCGGACCAGTGTGAACCAGGCCTGAAGGAAACAGAGTCATGTGTGAGAATGATCTGGGAAAGCTGACGAAAAATAAATGTGTATAATAAAACCAATAAAAAAATTGCAAATTAATATAATACCCTAAAAAGTATTAAAACTAAAAAGAAAATTAAAAACCATAAATGCAGGTGCACAATGTCACAAAGCTGTATTGACTTTGTAACGCTAGGAAGAGAACATCCTATAAATGTATAGAAAAGCCCTGCAGCCCTAAATCATGTCCACTCCACTGAAAGTGTTAAGGTTGTATATGTGAGCACTGAATTGCAGCAAAGTTGTACATAAACTAACCGGCATTTCAACAGGAACTTCGGCGGGGAAAACTGCCTCCCTTCCATACATCAATTTAAACGGTGAAAATTTCGTGGTGGTTTGCATTTTGGACCGCAAAGAAAATAATGTTGGTTCCAAATACAGATCCCAATCATCCTGCCTATCATTGACCACTTTCATTAGAGCTCTAGAGTGACAAAAAATAAAATAAAAACGGTAATATCTATCTCTCTCATTAAAAAGTACATGTTTACTTAACACCACATTTACATCTCTATTGAAATTAGTCATGCGACGAGCCCCATACTCAAGAGAATTATGTCCTATGCTTTAACACTTGCATGTTACAGATAAAATTAGTCCACCCAGTCAGTCACTTGTGAAGGCATTGGTGTAGGGCAGGGATATGCAATTAGCGGACCTCCAGCTGTTGCCAAACTACAAGTCCCATGAGGCATAGCGAGACTCTGACAGCAGCAAGCATGACACCCAGAGGCAGAGGCATGATGGGACTTGTAGTTTGGCAACAGCTGGAGGTCCGCTAATTGCATATCCCTGGTGTAGGGTATTAAAACAAATAACGGTTTATTCAAACACAGGTACAAAAGATATAGTCAAGGGACAATCACTCTTCTTTGAATAATGACACTGGGGAGGGGTAAAGTACATTCAGTAACACGAGACATAGGTATATGTAAACTATGAAGGGTTGGAGGAAAATTTCACCACCAACCACCACCCCCCTCAATAGCTAACCCTGGTTTATTTTACCATTATGCTACAGCATGGATATGCAATTAGCGGACCTCCAGCTGTTGCCAAACTACAAGTCCCATCATGCCTCTGCCTCTGGGTGTCATGATTGCTGCTGTCAGAGTCTCGCTATGCCTCATGGGACTTGTAGTTTGGCAACAGCTGGAGGTCCGCTAATTGCATATCCCTGTGCTACAGGGTTCCTGGGTCAAAAATGGCTGCAACAGACACAGGGTGACATTCACGTAAGAGTTCTGGATATAAAACGTTCACTAATCAAAAGCATTGGAATGAAAAAACACAAATTTGATTGTAAAAAAAAACAAAAAACGTAAATATAAATTAAACTTGCCGCTTTATGTTGTCGTTAGTTTTCTCATCAAGCCCATTCGTTTGTGGATGGTACGCAGCTGTCACGCTCCTTTCTATTCCCAGAAGCGTACAAAGCCCACTGTTGAGCTGTAAAAAGAAGGAAGTTTAAAACAAAATGAATGTAGCAACATAAAGCATTGTAGTAGGAATGCTATAAGAGTTTTGTACAGTACTCCTACTTGATTCACAAACTCTCTTCCTTGGTCGGACAGGATTCTTTGGGGACATCCGTGTCTATATATCATAGAGCAAAGGTGTTGTCCCACTTCAGCAGCAGTTTTAGTTTTTAGTGGGAACGCCTCTACCCACTTTGAAAAATAATCTGTTGCCGTGAGGATATAAATATTTCCATTAACAGTTTTTGGCAGAGGTCCCGTTAGGTCGATGCCAACGAGTTCCCACACATTCGACACCTAATGGGAATGCATAAATACTTTTTAAATGTATTAATGATATATTTTGACGCTTATATCTGTTTTGTAAAAATATAAAATAAAAAAAAAAAAAAACAAAAAAAAAACACAGCTTTAACAACATTTACCTTAATAAACTGCAGTGGCTGGCTACCTTTCAATGGTTTTCCTACCTTCTGACACTGTTCACATTCGAGTACCTTTAAGGAAAAAAATTGTTAAAATGTGTACAGCTTTTGTGTATATGTAAATACACAAAATCTAGTAGATTGCATACCCATTTGTCAATGTGGACAGTCATTGCATTCCAGTAAAATCTGGAGCACACTGCAGAGCGTGTTTTTCGCATGCCAGTATGACCGCCCATAGGGGAAGTGTGAAATTGTTTAAATATGCTCTTTGCCTCATCTTTATTTTGAATGGCTCTTCGATTGCCATAGAAGAGATTTCCTTCTATAAAACCAGAATTATCATTAAAAAAAAGATGCATTTATGAAAGAGCTATCCTACAATCAGTTGTTGTACACATTCTCGTTTCTGATACTCACCATTTATTGAAAAATTGGAGGCGTACCTCCGAAGGTTGCGTTGTTCATTTTTAGAATACGCCGATGGGTACGCCCTCTCAGCAAGGTAATTATAAACCTCTTGCCACTTGTTCTCCATACCTAACAAAAAATTGCAGAGCAATATTAGATAACGTTAAGCATTAAAACCTGTACGCACATGTTGGTAAGAGCTAGGGCTGGGCGATTTCCCCCCCCCAAAAAAACTGCGATTTTTTTATAAAAAACTCGATTTACGATTCGATTTTTTTATTATTATTATTATTATTATTATTATTATTATTATTATTATATTAAAGTGCATCAACAAACAAAATTGCAAAGGCAAACCCTTTCTCTAACTGCAAAGTCAGTGTGCAACAAAGATTGTTAAACATCCAAATTAATACAGTATTTGGATCTAGCTAATAAAACAAAAAAATCTTGGTTACTCTTAGTTGAATTGAACTGTGCCCGTGCCTCACTGTGCCCATGTCTCACTGTGCCCAAGCTTCAATCACTATGCCCATACCTGATGCAGATTTTCATGGGATACGGATTTTACTGCTACACCGGCGGCCGTGCCAGTATTCAAAAGCTGCGCCTCCTCCTCGTCTGTGATAGGAACACTCAATTTCCCTGCATTCAGTGTTCCGCCTATCATGGACATCCGCTCATCCTCATAACACAGACGAGGATGAGAGGATGTCCGTGATAGGCTGAACACTGCCTGCTGTTAAATTGAGTGTTCCGCCTATCACAGACGAGGACTCGGGAGGCGCGGCTTTTGAACACTGCAATGGCCGCCATCTGTCTGCATGACACGCTGATCAGGTAGGCAGACGGCGGCTTGTGGTTTAGTTAGTGTTACATTACA
The DNA here is from genome assembly GCA_029206835.1 of Rana muscosa. NCBI lineage: Eukaryota > Metazoa > Chordata > Amphibia > Anura > Ranidae > Rana > Rana muscosa. The sequence goes on from CM055123.1 coordinate 390,877,837, forward strand.
TCTACTCGTGGCGGCTGCGGCGAGTAGATGTAATTGGGGTAACGCCGCCCAGTGCAATTCCGGATACGCCCCCTGGAGCCCTGCTATGGAAACTCTGAAGAAAAAATATTTTTTTTTTTCTTCTTAAATCTATAATAATAAAAAAAATAAAATCTAAAAAGTGACCAGTTACACTTACCGGTAACGGTGTTTCTGGGAAGTCTTCCAGGACGGCACAATGAGAGATGACTGGCTCCACCCGACAGGAAACACAATCAATTCAAAGAGGTTAAAGCACCCGCCCCTCCCCGTGCTCCTCAGTTATGATAAAGTACAGACCCACACCAGTGCACGAGAGAGAAAACACACACCCAAATAACTCTATACAAACCAATGTATCAACCAAAGCGGTGGGAAGTAGGCCTGCCGTCCTGGAAGACTTCCCAGAAACACCGTTACCGGTAAGTGTAACTGGTCACTTTCTCAAGTCGTCTTCCAGGACGGCACAATGAGAGAGAAGCAAGTAGCTTCAGGCCTACCTTAGGGTGGGACGACTGCTTGCAGGACCTTTCTACCAAAGGACAGGTCCTGAGGTGACAGCAACTCCACTTTGTAATGCCTTAGGAATGTATTCTGGCTTGACCAAGTCGTAGCTTTACAGATCTGTTCCACCGAAGCTCCGGCTCTTTCTGCCCAGGAGGTTGCCAAAGAGCGAGTAGAATGAGCTTTAACTTTCAGGGCTGTCTTACCAGCCTGGTCATAAGCTATGGAGATTGTCTGTCTGATCCATCTAGATATGGATGCTCTAGATGCCTGTTGGCCTTTTTTCTGTCCAAAAAAAATTAATTAGTAAATGGCTGGATTTCCTAAATTCACCCACTCTATCCAGATAAGCTAGCAGACACCGTCTGACATCCAGACAATGAAAGGAGGCCTCTCTTTCATTTTGTGGATTTGAACAAAAAGGAAGAATAATTTCTTGTGATCTATGAAACTTTGACACTACCTTAGGGAGGTACAGGGGGTCCTGCCTAAGAATAACTCTGTCCTCGAATAAACTAAGGAAAGGCTCTTTAATCGTCAGAGCCTGCATGTCGCCTATTCTCCTGGCTGTAGTAATTGCCAGAAGAAAAGCAAACTTAAATGTCAGTAATTTAACTGAAATATCTTCTAGTGGCTCAAACGGAGCCTTAGTTAATTGTTCCAAAACTAACGTAAGGTCCCAGGGCGGGACTCTAGAGATCTGCACCGGGGACAATCTATCCCTGGCCATTAGAAATCTTTTAACTAGAGGGTCCAGTGATAACTTTTTGTCCAAAAAATACGATAAGGCTGCTACCTGTACTCTTAGAGTCTTGGTAGCGAGACCTAAGTCGGCGCCATCCTGGAGAAAGTCCAGGATGACCGAGGTTTCTTGCTGGGATACCTTTCTCACTAGACACCAGTGAGAGAAGACTCCCCACACCTTCCTGTAGATACGTCTGGTGACTTATTTTCTACTTGAGAGGAGAGTGTTAATCACTCTCTCGGAACATCCCCTCTCCCGCAGGTTCTGCCTCTCAAGCACCAGGCCGTCAGCTTGAAGAAGCTGGGATCTGGGTGAAAGACTGGTCCCTGCCGAGAAGGTCCACACGAACTGGTAGATGGAGGGGAGGTGCTACAGACCAGTTCTGTAGAGCGGGAAACCAGGCTCTCTTGGGCCACCAAGGAGCAATTAGAATGAGTCTGGTCTCTGAGAGACCTAGTTTTTGTAGGACTCTTGGAATGAGACTCAGAGGGGGAAAAGCATAAGCCAGGTGAAAACTCCATACCTGAGCCAGTGCATCCACCCCCCCTGAGCCCCACTCCCGGGACAGGGAAAATAATCTTCTTACTCTCCTGTTCTCCTTGTGGGCAAAGAGGTCTATTTCTGGCCTTCCAAAATGTTGGCACACCAGGTTGAACACCTCTGGGTTCAGCTCCCATTCCCCCTTGAGAATCCGATGACGGCTTAGATAGTCCGCCTCTATGTTGTACCTTCCCTTTATGTGTACTGCCGTAATAGAGGCAATCCGAAGCTCTGCCCAGCCCAGAATTCCTAGAGACAAGGTCAGCAGGGAGGGAGTCCTGGTTCCCCCCTGATGATTTATGAAGGCCACCGTGGTCGCATTGTCGGAGAGGATCTGGACCTCCCGGTCTCGGATCCTTTCCTCGAACGCTTTTAGGGCCTCCCCGACCGCCAATAATTCCCGGAAGTTTGAGGAGGCGTGTCACTGATCCTGATTCCAGGAACCCTGGGCTCGGAGTTCGCCTAAGTGGGCCCCCCAACCCCCAGGAGCTTGCGTCCGTCGTTATCCTGAGGGGGTCTGTCTGAGTCCATAGATGACCCACCTGCAACTTCTGAGGAAGAAGCCACCAGCTCAGAGAGTCCTTTACTACCTCTGGGATGGAGATTCTGTGGTCTAATGTCCCTCTTGTTCCGTCCCAGGAGGATAAGAGGAATTGTTGGAGAGGTCTGGAGTGGAGTTGAGTCCACAGGAATACAAGAGGTCATTAGACCCAGTACCCTCATGATGTCTCTGAAAGAGAACTCTACTGGCTCCAACAGAGACCAGACCGCTGCCATGAGGCCCTAGGCCTTCTCCTGGGGCAAGAAGAGCCTCCTCTGTAGGGAGTCTATCAGGAAACCCAGGTAAACTTTTCTTTGGTCCGGGATCATCGAGGACTTCTCCCTGTTTATGATCCAACCTAGGGATTCCAGGGTACTCACAACCTTGGCCAGGTCTGCGAGGAGGAGATCTCAACTCTGGTTGTAGAGTAGAAGATCGTCGAGATAAGGGACTATTGATATACCCTGCAAGTGTAGGAAGGCGACCACCTCTGCTACGATTTTTGTAAACACCCTTGGGCTGGAAGCCAGTCCAAAGGGGAGGGCAGCAAACTGCCAGTGTTGAATCCCTTGAGGAGACTTGACTGAAAATCTGAGGAAGTCCTGATAAGATCGGGACATGTAGGTAGGCGTCCTTTAAGTCGATCGTTACCATGTATACCTCCTTCAGAAGGAGTCTTCTGAGGGTGTATATGCTCTCCATGCGAAATTTCTTATGACGCAGAGAGGTATTCAGGGGTCTCAGCTTTATTATCAAACGGTATTTGCCTGAGGATTTTGGGATAACGAAGATATGGGAGTAGACCCCCATTCCGCGTTGACCCGCAGGTACCGGAACTACCACTCCCTGTTCTGCTAGGTCTGAGATGTTTTGCAGAAGACCTGCCTTCTTGAGGGGGTCCCTGGGGAGAAATGTTAATAGGAACTTTGAGGGGGGGGGGGGGGGGGGGTGGTGAAGAAACTCCAGCCTGTAACCCTCTCTTATAATGTTGAGAATATGAGGGCTCTGAGTAATACTCTCCCACCCGGCCCTTTTCATTTGATTTTTGGTTGGAAAAGAGGATACTTCCTTTCGGCTTATCCTTCCCAATGCCCCACTTCCTATTACCGGCAGGCTTCTTGCTTAAGAAGCGGTTTCTACCCTGAGGGCCTTGAAAAAAACTTTTTTGGTCCCTTTTAGGTTTGGTGGGAAACCTCTTGCCCTTTTCAGTAGATCTTGACAGAGCTTGATCAAGCCCTGTACCAAAAAGGAGGGAGCCCTCAAATGGGAGTCCACATAAGCGGGTCCTGGAACTGCGCTACCTATCACCTGTAGAGAGTCTGGGACTCCCCTGGACTTGGACACACGGGAAACATGTCCTATTAGCTTGGCTATCCATGTATCCGCGTTCCTAGCTATACAAGCTGAAGCCAACGCGGGGCTCATTGCTGCCGCATTGGCTTCCCAGGCTCTACGCAAGGTCGTCTCAGTACAGCGATCCATAAGATCCTTGATATTACCCGCGTCCTCAAAGGAGAGGTCGGATTGCTTTGACACCTGTGCCAAAGAGGCATCCAATCTGGGAACTTTAAAGAATTTCTCCTCATCCTCCCCCTTAAAAAGGACACCTACGCTTCCAAGTTTTATATTTCAGAAGCTTCCTCTCAGGTTCCTTTCACTCTCTAAGGATCACATCTTTGAGAGTCTGATGAACCGGAATGGCTCTGGGTTGGGCCCTTACCAGGCCTCGGTACAATCTATCCTGTGCAGATACCTGCTCCGTCGGCTCCTGAATTTCTTCAGAGGCGTAGATTGCACCAAGGAGGCCTTACATGTTGTCAGCTGAGAAGATGTGTCTTCCTGACCTAGAGCACTCTTCCTCCTCCTCAGCCTGACTATCTACCAGGCCCTCATCGGAAAGTCCCTGATCAGGGATCTCCGAGTCTTCTTCTGCCTCTGAGTCCTGAGACAGGAGGGATCTCAGGGATTCTGGGTGTCCTCTCCCTAATCTGGTTGAGGAGGAACTCCTCTGGTTCTTTAGCCTTAAGGGAGGCTTGAAAATCCTTAAGGGTGGCAAGCATCTGGGTTTGGACAGAGAGAAAGTCTCTCATAACCTGAGATGTTTCCTTCCCCGCCAGCTTCTGGATACACTTGAAGCAGAAGGGCTTGGAATGGGTTGAAGGTAATTTCTCATTACAGTTGCCGCATCTTTTGGAGCGGGCAGGGGCTCTAGAGGAACGACTAGCAACCCCTTGGGCAGTGACGTCCTCACCTGCAATGTAAGAGTACACAGGAATGCATTTAGAAAGAACCCTGTGACAGGCAAGGGGAAAGAGTCGGGGTACCCTCCCCCATCATGACCCCTGCTGGCTGGGTTGACTCACCCCCTGTGGTCTCCTCTGTAGCCGCGGTCGGCCTCTCCTCATGTTCCATGCCGCTTAGGTGTGATGAGCAAGTCACTGCAGAGGCACTGGAGGAGTGAAAAAGGGTGCCTCTCTTCCTGGCGTCCCTCCGCTGTTAATGCCGGTAAGCAGACGCCGGCCGTCGCCATCTTGCCGGAGACCGGAAATGACGCGACGCGTGATGGCGTCATCCCTGAAGCTAGAGGACGAATGTCCCAGACTCCGGGAAGATGGCGCCGCAATCATACGCTCCTGCATAGAGCGGCGCCATAGAACGAGCGGGGATTACCGGAGGGACCTGCCAGCCCCCCCCCTCCAGAAAGGACGCCCAGACAGGTAGGGGGGAGGAAGGAGGATAGATAGCCCCTGAAGTCCCAGGTACAGCCCAGCACCTAGGGTCCTTCAGTGCTCAGGGAGGCTCTTCTACTGCCCTCCCTGAGAAGAGAAATGGGATACCCCCCCCCCCAGGACGGACAATAGAGTCCTGCTAGGCCCAGAGGCTTCCCAGGCATTCGGCTCAGCTCCCGGGGGGGGGGGGGGGGGGGGGGACTTCCAGCCCCAGGCCTTCAGTCTGTGGGAAAAAAATAAACGGTTTCGCTGTGGGGAAACACAATCAAGAACTGAGGAGCACGAGGAGGGGCGGGTGCTTTAACCTCTTTGAATTGATTGTTTTTCCTGTCAGGTGGAGCCAGTCATCTCTCATTGTGCCGTCCTGGAAGACGACTTGAGAAAAATCGATTTTCTTCAAATCTGAATCGATTTGAACTCAAAAAACTCGATTCAAGATTAAAATCGATTTTTTTTCCCCAGCCCTAGTAAGAGCTTAATAAAAAACAAATGCAAGTATGTGTTGAAGACACAAAATTTGAAATATACTGAACATTTAACAGCTGCAAAATAAACCAAGCCTATAATAAATTAGCATTAATAAAAATGGTGTTTAACAGGGGGAAAAAAATGTTACACGCTTCAGCAATTAAAACAATTCTTATATTACTCACTAGTCGGGGAGTCTGATATATCGGGACTGCAATGCAACTGATAGCAAACAAATGCAAAGCCTGTGAATAAAGAAAAAAAAAGGTTAGATACATAGATTAAAAAAGGTATAATAAATGCTATATGGACCATCCACATTTCAAATAGCATGACAGTCAAATATTACTCACTAGTCGGGGAGTCTGGTAGATCAGGACTGCAATGCTACTGATAGAAACCAAATGCAAAGCCTATAAAGTTTAAAAATAAATTAAAAATGTATATGCTTTGAATTGAAGAAGATTAATGCCACACCACGCAGATTAAAAACAAACCGTTAATGTGGAAGATATGCAGATTTTAATTTTATTTCTTTTCATTTAACTTGGTATCACAGTATATCTATTATATTGCTTTATTTGTATACACAGATCATAGTAATGAGGGAAAATATCAGTGTACATATAGGGCCCCTATCGGTGCAGGGGCCCAATTTCCAACATCTTGGACAAGACACGTGCATATACACCTAGGACAGTGATGGCAAACCTTGGCACCCCAGATGTTTTGGAACTACATTTCCCATGATGCTCATGCACTCTGAAGTGTAGATGAGCATCATGGGAAATGTAGTTCCAAGACATCTGGGGTGCCGAGGTTCGCCATCACTGGCCTAGGACATCCCAGTCATTGTGTTCATCCCTCAAGCCCCCCAAAAATATCCGTCATTGCAAGTTGTATCCATCAACATGTCAGCTGTATACATGAATAATACACGTGGGCTGTATATGATGTATATTGCACAATTAGCCTGCCATGTTTTGGTGGGGGGGGAGGAGGAAAGGACACAAAGGCCAAGATGTTGGATGCTCACGATGTATATTACACAAATTGCCTGCCATGTGGGGGGAGAGATTAGGACACCATTGTGTCCTAACCCCATACATGGCAGGCTAGTTGTGGAATATATAAAGGCCAAGGTGTGGTATGGTCAAGATGGCTGCCATGTGGGTGGGGGCAGGATAGGACACAATGGCAAAGATGTCTGGTGGAGAGGATGTGTACTGGACAAATTGGCTGGAATATGGGGGGGGGGAGAACACAATGGGCAAGAAGAGCTTCCTCATGGTAGGCACTTTGTGCAATTTACCGTACATCATGACCACCACACATCTTGGCCATAGTTCCCCCCCCCCCCCCCGAAACATGGCAGGGAGACACCTTGGCCATTGTGTCCTAATATTCTCCCCCCCACACACATGGCAGCAGTGGCGGAACTTTCAGGGTCGCTGCAGTCACAGTTGCGACTGGGCCCTGCTGTACTGGCCCTGCTGTACTGCCCCTGTGCCCCCCCCCCCCCCCCCAAGACCCAGCATTTCCTCCTGCATCTCCCGCTTTCAGTTTGGGATGCAGTGGGGGGAGTGGGAGGCGGCGATCGGCAACTCTATGATGGTGCTCACGTCATCTCCCTGGGGCTTGTATTTCTCCTTCAGTGTGTATACAGTGGAGGGGGAGGGGCCTCTGACCCGAGCAGTTACAAGTTTCACTCTTCAGTGTACAAGTGAGTTGCTCGGGTCAGAGGCTCCTCCCCCCTCCACTGTACAGACTCAGGAAGAGAATTACAATTATCCCCCCCCGCCCATGGACATCATAGAGCTTCCGATCGCCGCCTCCCCATGTACTGTGGGTTGGAGGTGCACAGCCAACCAGGTACAGGGGAACCTCTGGGGGGGGGGGGGGGGATGTTTAAGTCTGGGAACCCTGATCTATGGGGGGCCCTCCGGGAACCCTGATCTATGGGGGGCCCTCTGATGTATGGGGGGCTCTCTGGGGACTCTGATGTATGAGGGGGGCTCTCTGATGTATGGGGGGGCGCTCTCGGATGTATGGGGGGCTCTCTGGGGACCCTGCTGTATGGGGGGGCTCTCTGATGTATGGGGGGCTCTCTGGGGACTCTGATGTATGGGGGGCTCTCTGTATGGGGGGCGCTCTGTGATGTATGGGGGGCTGCTCTGATGTATGGGGGGCTCTGATGTATGGGGGGGCGCTCTGGGGACTTTGATGTATGGGGGGCTCTCTGTATGGGGGGGCACGCTCTGATGTATGGGGGGCGCGCTCTGATGTATGGGGGGGCTCTCTGGGGACTCTGTATGGGGGGCTCTCTGATGTATGGGGGGCGCACTCTGATGTATGGGGGGGCTCTCTGGGGACTCTGTATGGGGGGGCTCTCTGATGTATGGGGGGGCTCTCTGGGGACTCTGTATGGGGGGGCTCTCTGATGTATGGGGGGGCTCTCTGATGTATGGGGGGGCACGCTCTGATGTATGGGGGGGGGGCTGTCTGGGGACTCTGTATGGGGGGGGCTCTCTGATGTATGGGGGCGCTCTGATGTATGGGGGGCTCTCTGGGGACTCTGTATGGGGGGGCTCTCTGATGTATGGGGGGCTCTCTGGGGACTCTGATGTATGGGGGGCTCTCTGATGTATGGGGGGCACGCTCTGATGTATGGGGGGGCTCTCTGGGGACTCTGATGTATGGGGGGCGCACTCTGATGTGTGGAGGGCTCTCTGATGTATGGGGGGGCTCTCTGGGGACTCTGTATGGGGGGCTCTCTGATGTATGGGGGGGCACGCTCTGATGTATGGGGGGGCACGCTCTGATGTATGGGGGGGCACGCTCTGATGTATGGGGGGCACGCTCTGATGTATGGGGGGCTCTCTGGGCACACTGATGTATGGGGGGTGCACTCTGATGTATGGGGGGTGCACTCTGATGTATGGGGGGTGCACTCTGATGTATGGGGGGTGCACTCTGATGTATGGGGGGTGCACTCTGATGTATGGGGGGCTCTCTGATGTATGGGGGGCTCTCTGATGTATGGGGGGCTCTCTGGGCACTCTGATGTATGGGGGGTGCACTCTGATGTATGGGGGGTGCTCTCTGATGTATGGGGGGTGCTCTCTGATGTATGGGGGGGCTCTCTGATGTATGGGGGGGCACGCTCTGATGTATGGGGGGGCACGCTCTGATGTATGGGGGGCTCTCTGATGTATGGGGGGCACACTGATGTATGGGGGGGCACGCTCTGATGTATGGGGGGCTCTCTGGGGACTCTGATGTATGGGGGGCACACTGATGTATGGGGGGCACACTGTTGTATAGGGGGAGCTCTCTGTTGTATAGGGGGAGCTCTCTGTTGTATAGGGGGAGCTCTCTGTTGTATAGGGGGAGCTCTCTGTTGTATAGGGGGAGCTCTCTGTTGTATAGGGGGAGCTCTCTGGGGACTCTGATTTAAAATACATTCCCTGTACACAGACAACTCTGAAGGTGGAGATAGAAGCATAATAGTGTCCTATAGCTTTCTTAGAAAGTACTTACAAGATAGTGGAAAGAAGAGGATCCTGCAATGACTCAGCCTAGAATCATCCAAATCCGCACTGATACTGTGACTAACGCATTGTGTTAGTTACTTATATAGCTCCTGTAAGCCCGCCCATAAACATTTTCCAGAATCGTCCACGGCACGCCCCCCCTTAATACACATGCCCCTTGCAGAGTGGAGCGAGCATCGGGAGCGTGCGTGATCGTGTGGATTTCTGCTATGAGTGTTAGTGCGCAAGCGCACGCTGACACACGCAAGTGATGCGCATGCGCAGTCCAGGCAATTCTCGGCAGGTCACCGGCATGCTGGAAATATAACAGTTTTTTTTTTTTTAACTAATTGGTGGGTCTAGTTCCACTTACTTTAAAGTAGTGTGTCCTGTATTCATGTGTAATGTCTTCTGTTCTTTTACCAATACAATAATTACTTCTTGGGATTCAGTGACAAGTTCACCTCTCTTCGTTTATGAATATTAATTAACGTTAATGATTAATTATGAGCTCATTAGCTCACAGTGCGCCTTCCAATATAGGGCACTGGAGCTAGAGCGCCGACCTGCGCCCTCTGCTGGTGGACGGCTGCATATTGCACATCGTGAGTGCCGACCTGCGCCCTCTGCTGGTGGACGGCTGCATATTGCACATCGTGAGCGCCGACCTGCGCCCTCTGCTGGTGGACGGCTGCATATTACAGATCGTGAGCGCCGACCTGCGCCCTCTGCTGGTGGACGGCTGCATATTGCAGATCGTGAGCGCAGACTTGCGCCCTCTGCTGGCAGACGGCTGTATATTACAGATCGTGAGCGCCGACTTGCGCCCTCTGCTGGCGGATGGCCGCGCATACAAGTAGTGAGAAGCTGTAAAATCCCCATACCTAAATCCGCGGCCATTTTTCCGTAGTGCATCTTGTGGGGGGAAAAAACTAGAGAAGCGGCCATTTTGTTGTGGTCTACCAGGAAATAGTACAATTGAGACAAGAGCACAGCTGGCAGAATTCTTGCTCTGTCCATTGTGTATTTAATTTTTTAGGGGCCTCCTGTATTTCCCTGGAATGAGCTGAGCCCCCTGGAATAGGTATGAATACTGTTTATCTATATCTGTAGCGTTCAGGGTGATAGTTTATGCAGGTTGGGTGAACAGTTGCATCGGAGGCGGCGTAGCTTGCCATCTGCTAGATCTGGTGCGTTTGGAGCTACCTTTTTTTTTTTACCTCTGTCTTTGATGTTGATTGTTGTTTCGTACGGCACAAATGGTTCGATTCGATTCGATGCCATCCTTGTAGCAATGACCTCTGGTCTGACGCATGCATCATTCATAGGGTTGCCACCTGTCTAGGATTCACCCAGGCAGTCCGGGTTTTGAATCATGTGTCCGGGTTTCAGTCCGCCTGAAACCCGGACACGTTCAGACCAGACTGTGGCTCCCTCTATGCAGACTTGCGAGAGAATCAGTCTATTGCAGAGGGATCAGGATGACAGGAAGTGGCCATTTCAGTGTACAAACTCCTCCCTTTTCCCTTAACAACATGGGCTGTTCACCGCAAAGGCTTCCACCAACCATCCCCTTCCATGTGCACGTCTCTGCACACTGTCATTCACATACCAGTATACCGGCTGACGCAGACCTCGTCCCACTCTCATTATCTCTGCAACTGTCTGCCTGTCCGGGATTGTCACAGGTCTTTTACATTCTTATAGCGTATACCAGTGTTTCTCAACTCCAGTCCTCAAGGCGCCCCAACAGGTCATGTTTTCAGGATTTCCCTCAGATGAAACAGCTGTGGTAATTACTAAGGCAGTGAAACTGATCAAATCACCTGTGCAAAATAATGGAAAGCCTGGAAACATGACCTGTTGGGGCGCCTTGAGGACTGGAGTTGAGTAAGGCCCGGTTCACACAGGAGTCGCGTCCCGGTCTGTGCTATGGAACCGTTCTAATAGGAGCGACCTGAGTCGCTCCGACTTAGAAAAAGGTTCCTGTACTACTTTTGGGGGCGACCTGCATTGACTTCTATACAGAAGTCTTTATGCAAATCGCCTCGGCGGGCGTCTCAAGTCGTCTTGAGATCGCGCCGCCCAGGTCGCCCCCAGAAGTCGTGCCGCGTCGTGCCGCCCCTGTGTGAATGGGGCCTAACACTGGCGTATACTACAAAAATAAAATACCAATGCGCTGCTAAAGTGTTTCGGGTTTGGCTTGAAGAAAAGGCGGCAACCCTAGTCGTTCACCGTAAATGATGGCCAACGACATGCCTCCCAACCTTCTGAGATATGAAAGAAGTACATATTGTAGTACAAATATGTAGGCAAAGGCCGCGCCCCTGTCATGCCCTCAGTTACATGGTCTGTGAAGAACTAATGCACAAAAAAATAACTGGTTAAAGCTTTTTTCAACACAGAGGAAGTCTTGAAATTACTTTCCGGTCTCAGGGAACCCCCTGCTAAAAATGACTATATCTACATTTAAAGTGGTACTAAAGGTTAATTATTTTTATTTTTTTTCAAAAAAATAACAAACATATTATACTTACCTCCACTGTGCAGTTCGTTTTGCACAGAGTGGCCCCGATCCTCCTCTTCTGGGGTCCCACGGCGGCTCTCTCGGCTCCTCCCCGCAATAGCTAACCCCCTCTGGGAAGCTCTCTCCCGAGGGGGTTTACCTTGCAGGCGCGCTCCCGTGTCATACACTCGGCATCCATAGATGGCGAGAGTGTATGACTCGGTCCCGCCCCCCCAGCGGCCGCGTCATTGGATTTGATTGACAGCAGCAGGAGCCAATGGCTGCACTGCTATCAATTAGGAGTGCAACAGATCAAAAAACTCACGGATCGGATCGATCCTCGGATCAGAGCCACGGATCGGATCATTTTCGGATCGGCAAAAAATAAATAAATAAAAAAAATAATGTTACACCCACCGGAATTTTCAATTTCACAGTTATTTTCAACACAAAACTGAGCTTATATGCTTAAATACAGTATTTGTAAATCCAACGGACTCTTTACATGTTACATTTTAAAAGCAGCAGCAAACCTGCTGACCTTACATGGTTGCTAATGTGACAGAACAACTCTGATTTTCACATTTAACTAAATGTTAAATGTGAAAATCAGAGGTGTTCCGTCACATTAGCAATCATGTAAGGTTTGCTGCTGCTTTTAAAATTTAAAATGTAAACAGTCCGATGGATTTCAAAATAATGTATTAAAGCTGATAAACTCAGTTTTTTGTGTTGAAATGATAAAACTCCGTTGGGTGTAACAAGATGTCCGCTTGGCCCCTTCTCTATCATTACTGTGCAGGAGTGTGGGGTGGAGCAAGATGGCGGCGAAACGTCACTACAGCGGCCGCCGCCGGGTGTACCAAGATGGCCGCTGCTCCGGAGCTAGGCCGAAGCCGCGGCCTTTCCTACGGCCGAGGCTCCGGAGCGCTCCGCGGATCGCGTGGTGATACGATCCGAACAGGGTGACCCATTTGGATCACGGATCACCACCGATCCGTTGCACCACTACTATCAATCTATCCAATCAACGCCGAGACTCTGTGGAGAAGAGGACGCCGGGGACGCGCCGAGCAGGTGAACTGGCTCAGGTAAGTAAAACGGGGGGGGGGGCTGGGGGGCCCGTGATTGCCAGGTGTTTTTGCTTGGATGCATTAAGGTGAAAAAACACGAACCTTTACAACCCCTTTAAGGATGCTTTAGTGTGAAGGTCAGTGGGAAGAGCTCCTTACACTTGTGGCCGTTGGGAAGAATTACGCCCTTACAGATGGCTAAAAAGAATAAAATGATCAATGGTGTCAGTAGGAACTTATCTTAGAGGCATAAATTGCTCAAGGAACCCCTAGAGACCTCTGGAGGAACCCTAGAGTTCAATGGAACCCTGGTTTAGTAAGAATGCTCCTTACACTGGCAATACCTAGCAACCTCTGGAGGAACCCTAGAGTTCAATGGAACCCTGGTTGAGAAAGAATGCTCCTTACACTGGCAATACCTAGCAACCTCTGGAGGAACCCTAGAGTTCAATGGAACCCTGGTTGAGTAAGAATGCTCCTTACACTGGCAATACCTAGCAACCTCTGGAGGAACCCTAGAGTTCAATGGAACCCTGGTTGAGAAAGAATGCTCCTTACACTAGCAATACCTAGCAACCTCTGGAGGAATCCTAGAGTTCAATGGAACCCTGGTTGAGTAAGAATGCTCCTTACACTGGCAATACCTAGCAACCTCTGGAGGAACCCTAGAGTTCAATGGAACCCTGGTTGAGAAAAAATGCTCGTTACACTGGCAATACCTAGCAACCTCTGGAGGAATCCTAGAGTTCAATGGAACCCTGGTTGAGTAAGAATGCTCCTTACACTGGCAATACCTAGCAACCTCTGGAGGAACCCTAGAGTTCAATGGAACCCTGGTTGAGAAAAAATGCTCGTTACACTGGCAATACCTAGCAACCTCTGGAGGAATCCTAGAGTTCAATGGAACCCTGGTTGAGTAAGAATGCTCCTTACACTGGCAATACCTAGCAACCTCTGGAGGAACCCTAGAGTTCAATGGAACCCTGGTTGAGAAAAAATGCTCGTTACACTGGCAATACCTAGCAACCTCTGGAGGAATCCTAGAGTTCAATGGAACCCTGGTTGAGTAAGAATGCTCCTTACACTGGCAATACCTAGCAACCTCTGGAGGAACCCTAGAGTTCAATGGAACCCTGGTTGAGAAAGAATGCTCCTTACACTGGCAATACCTAGCAACCTCTGGAGGAATCCTAGAGTTCAATGGAACCCTGGTTGAGTAAGAATGCTCCTTACACTGGCAATACCTAGCAACCTCTGGAGGAATCCTAGAGTTCAATGGAACCCTGGTTGAGTAAGAATGCTCCTTACACTGGCAATACTTAGCAACCTCTGGAGGAATCCTAGAGTTCAATGGAACCCTGGTTGAGAAAGAATGCTCCTTACACTGGCAATACCTAGCAACCTCTGGAGGAATCCTAGAGTTCAATGGAACCCTGGTTGAGTAAGAATGCTCCTTACACTGGCAATACCTAGCAACCTCTGGAGGAATCCTAGAGTTCAATGGAACCCTGGTTGAGTAAGAATGCTCCTTACACTGCAATACCTAGCAACCTCTGGAGGAACCCTAGAGTTCAATGGAACCCTGGTTGAGAAAGAATGCTCCTTACACTAGCAATACCTAGCAACCTCTGGAGGAATCCTGGTTGAAAAACCCCAGGTCAAACCCTCAAGTTCTTTTGTTCACTGCTAATTTTCCCTTATACTGGATTTTTAATTGAGAGGGTGGTGAAAGGTTTAGTGCAGAAGAACACTTTTGGTACTTCCAAAAAATACATTTTGTATAGCGTCAAATGTCAAACCAAAAAAAGGCACAGCTGAGGATGAAGGAGGGACAGGGGGATTTGATTCCAAAGGAGTCACAGTCCCTTTAAATGGCAGGCAGTTGGGAGCTATGCCATCCCCTTTAGCTGGGCACAACTATGGGACTAATGGTGCTCAGTCTGTAATCGTCCAGAATGGGCAACAAACAACAAATATGGCAGCAGCAGGCCACCACTGACCAACCAAACTCAAGGTGACCAGAATGATCAAACAGGTTAGAAAGCCTCTTTCCTGCTGCTTGCTTCCCCTCCTTCAATGGTATCAATAGCCAAACTTTGGGTGTCTTGAGTACAGGCAGGGCCGCCATCTTGGGGCCCCTTACACAGCTTCAGGCATGTGCCCCCTGGAGCAGAGGAGAACCGGGGGGGGGGGGGGGTGCTGGGGACCTCCGGGCCTCTGGGCCCCTTACAGAAAAAAAAATTATATAAAAAAAAAAAAAAAAATTGGGATTGCCATCCTCACATATGTGTGTCCAAATGCCATGTAAGATCTGTGGTGGGACACAGGCCATTAAACAGCCTAGGATAATTTTTCCCATCATCAGTCAAGCCCAACTTGACAGTATGACCCTGTTCTTAAAAAATGAATAATGGTTTCCCTACTTCTGAGATAACCACCAATATAACCTGGTAGTTCCTAATACATATCCTTTTGGCTCTTAATACACAAATCTATATCTAAAACTACTAGTCTTATATATGTGATGTATTACCCGGTTAAAACTGTACACCATCTACCTTGGTGGACCTTATGACCATAGTATTAAAAAAAGAAAAAAGAAAAGTAGAACAGGTCCCTTTGGAACTTACTGCCTAAGGTCTATTGGGGGGTCTACGTCCCATTGGAGGTTCTTGTCTAAGGTCCATTGGGGGGGGGGCGGTCTAAGGTGTCAATAGAGCATACTATTTAAGGTCCATTAGAGGGTCTAAGATCTTGATGGAGTCTACTGTCTCAGGTCCACTAGGAGTCTAAAGTCCCAGTGGAGCTTAGGTCTATTTGGGGGGTCTAAAGTTCCATTGGAGCTTCCTGTCTAAGGTTAATGGGGGATCTAAGGTCCCCAGTATAGCTTACTGTATAATGTCTATTGGGGGCCTCAGGTACCGAAGTAGCTTACTGTCCAAGGTCCATTGGGGGTCGAAGGTCTTTGTAGAGCTTACTGTCTAAGGTCCATTGGGGGGTCAAAGGTCTTTGTGGAGATTACTGTCAAAGGTCCATTGGGGGTCCAAGGTCCTTGTGGAGCTTACTGTCAAAAGGTCCATTGCATGTCGAAGGTCCTTGCGGAGCTTACTGTCAAAGGTCCATTGGGGGCCTAAGATCTCAATGGAGCTTACTGTCTCAGGTCCACTGGGTGAGGGGGTCTAAGGTCCCAATGGAGCTTCCTATCTAAGGTTTATTGGGGGTCTAAGGTCCCAATGTAGCTTACTGTCTAAGGTCCATTGGGGGTTTAAGGTCCTAGTAGAGCTTGCTGTCAGAGATCCATTGAGGGTCTTGGGTCTCCTTGGAGCTTACTGTCTAAGGTCAGCTGGAGGTCTAAGGTCCCAGCTCTATGTGCATAGTATCCCTGGTAATATTTGGATCCACCACCTTAATGCTGGAAAGCAAATACCTTAACTATTTAGTCACTATGCTAATCCATATCTTTACACTTCCTTTATCTCTTCAGACCTTAACATCAGGGGATTCTTCCATGAGAACCAAAATCCAGTTCTTCAGTTATGACTGATCCTAAGAGACTGGAGGAGCGAAGGAAAACCATAACTGATAAGATATTAAATTTAACCCTGGAGATCATTTACCTGGTGACTGGAGAGGTAAGGAGGATTCTGGGAGGTCACATGACATCACACTTATCTCTATTAATAAAACACAGACCTGACCGGAGAGGTGAGGTGGATTCTGGGAGGTCACATGACATCACTCTTATCTCTATTAATAAAACACAAACCTGACCGGAGAGGTGAGGAGGATTCTGGGAGGTCACATGACATCACTTTTATCTCTATTAATAAAATACAGACCTGACCGGAGAGGTGAGGAGGATTCTGGGAGGTCACATGACATCACTCCTATCTCTATTAATAAAACACAGACCTGACCGGAGAGGTGAGGAGGATTCTGGGAGGTCACATGACATCACTCCTATCTCTATTAATAAAACACAGACCTGACCGGAGAGGTGAGGAGGATTCTGGGAGGTCACATGACATCACTTTTATCTCTATTAATAAAATACAGACCTGACCGGAGAGGTGAGGAGGATTCTGGGAGGTCACATGACATCACTCCTATCTCTATTAATAAAACACAGACTTGACCGGAGAGGTGAGGAGGATTCTGGGAGGTCACATGACATCACTTTTATCTCTATTAATAAAATACAGACCTGACCGGAGAGGTGAGGAGGATTCTGAGAGTGTTGCATGTCTTGGATAAACCAGGAGGACTATATTTTACAAATATTGGATGTGAATCATTCTCTCTTTATAGTAAAGTGAGACTATCTTTTCATACACAGGATTACAAAGTAGTGAAGAAGACATCTTTTGAGCATATGACAGCCGGTGGCCATCTTTATGTACCAGGAGCATGGAGCAGGAGCCAGAACCCCTTTATGGTGGATGCATCTCATTTCCTGATACCTGAGAGATATAAAGACACAAAGATCCTAGAAGTAATCCAGAAGATGATGGAGCTGCTGACAGGAGAGGTGAGCGGTGCCGGGAATTCTGGGACATTATCCAGTAACAGACAAGGGATATGTCTGGATGGTGACTGTATCATTGTGTGTGTCAGGTTCCTATAAGGTGTCAGGATGTCACTGTCTATTTCTCCATGGAGGAGTGGGAGTATATAGAAGGACACAAGGATCTCTACAGGGACGTCATGATGGAGAACCGGCCGCCCCTCACATCACCGGGTAAGAGGAGACTTTCATTTCTTGTAAAGGAGAGAAGAGTATTGAGGATCCCCCTAGATACACACATCCTCCTGATATAAAGACATAGAAACAATGTATTCAGTCAGTGTGTGTTTCCTACAGATGGATCCAGGAACAGGAACCCACCAGAGAGATGTCCCTGTCCTCTGTATTCCCGGGACTCCACACAGGAACATCAGGAGATCCCTCCGGAGGATCAGGTACAAGGTTCTTCGCAAGTAAAATTTGGGGGAACAGAGGCAATGACACATTGTATGACTTTATGGATTCACATTTTATTTTATGGACCTTGCATTTCTCTGTTGGGTAGCCCACATGTGTAAATTGAACAACTTAACCACTTCAGCCCCGGGCCACTTCTCACACTTCTCACATATACAGTCAGGTCCATAAATATTGGGACATCGACACAATTCTAATCTTTTTGGCTCTATACATCACCACAATGGATTTGAAATGAAACAAACAAGATGTGCTTTACCTGCAGACTTTCAGCTTTAATTTGAGGGGATTTACATCCAAATCAGGTGAACGGTGTAGGAATTACAACAGTTTGTATATGTGCCTCCCACTTTTTAAGGAGTCAAAAGTAATGGGACAATTGGCTGCTCAGCTGTTCCATGGCCAGGTGTGTGTTATTCCCTCATTATCCCATTTACAAGGAGCAGATAAAAGGTCCAGAGTTCATTTCAAGTGTGCTATTTGCATTTGGAGTCTGTTGCTGTCAACTGTCAGGGTCACCTGTGGCCAGGTGACAGATGCACACCGTAGGGGGACAGGAGTGCACCGCGAGGTAGTGAACCCTATGGCTGGCTTCTGTGGATAGGAAACTGGGTGGTTGTGGAAAGCGGGACCAGAGGAGCACAACCGGGATCCCAACGGAAGCGAGAGCCAAGATTCCCCAGGGCGCGGAGTCTAAGACCCAGCTGGTCTTCTCCAGGGCCTCTAGTGGTGAGGATGTTACGCTGCAGGCTGGGACCAGGTCGCGGCCCCTGGAGTTTCCTAGCTCACGCCCCGTAGGATAAGGGGAAGCAGCAGCACACGATAGAGAGAACCGAATAACAAGCCGAAGGTCAGGGGCCACAAGCAGACAAGGATAACGAAGAACGAGCCGAAGGTCAAGGGTCACGAGCAGACAGGGATGGTCGGGGACAAGCCAATAACGTAACAGAGAGACAGACGTAGCACACGGCAGGCAGGAACCCAAACACACAATGCCTAACAAACACGTTGATCAGCAAAGCAGGCTTGCAGTGCACAGGTTAATATAGTGTTCAGTGATAGGGCCTGGGGTGGAGTCAGGCTGGGAGGAGATTATAAAGGAAGCCAGGTGAAGGAGGTCTGGTCTCTAGATGAACACATGAGGAGGAAGGTAAGATGGCAGACAGACATTAATGCATATCCATGACAGTACCCTCCCTCTTACGAGGCCTCCCCCTTCCCCGCCTGGGCCCAGGTTTAGAGGGAAACTTCAGATGAAACTCCTTTAACAGACGAGGTGCAAAGACCTCAGATGCAGTGATCCAAGACCTCTCCTCAGGACCAAACCCTTTCCAATGAACGAGGTACTGAAGAACGCCTTTACAGAGTCGGGAGTCCAGAATTTGACTGATCTCATACTCCTGATTATCCTCAGAGACAGGCGCCACGGTAGGAAGAGGACGAGAGAATTTATTGAGGACTAAAGGCTTTAGAAGAGCAACATGAAAGGAGTTAGTGATTTTAAGGCTCTTAGGAATCTGGAGTTTGAAACAAACCGGATTCAGTTTAGCAGTTACCGTGTATGGACCGATGAATCGTGGAGCAAACTTCAGAGAAGGAACTCGGAGCTTGATGTTCCTGGTAGAGAGCCAGACTTTGTCCCCTGGCTGAAGAGAAGGCGGTTTACGCCTGCGGCGGTCGGCAAAGCCTTTGAATTTTTCAGCAGCTGCCCGGAGGGAATCATGAACGTGACCCCAAACGGAATTGAGAGACTCCTGAACCGAAGCCAAAGCTGGAATGTCTGGAGAACAGATCATAGGAAGAGGAAGTTGAGGGTGTTTTCCATAAACTGTGAAAAAGGGTGTCTTCTGCGAACTGGTATTCACATGATTGTTATGGGAGAATTCTGCCCACGGGAGTAGAGAGGACCAATCGTCATGGTGAGAAGACACAAAGGTGCGAAGAAAGACCTCTAACTCCTGATTAACCCTCTCAGTCTGTCCATTGGATTGGGGATGGTAAGAAGAAGAAAAATCCAAGACAATATTGAGGGATTTGCAAAAGGCTCTCCAAAAACGAGACGTGAATTGGACTCCCCTGTCGGAAACAATATGAGAAGGGACCCCATGTAGGCGGAGAATTTCTCGAATGAAAATGGGAACCAAGGCAGGGGCAGAAGGAAGACCAGGAAGAGGAACAAAATGAGCCATCTTGGAGAATCGATCGATTACCACCCAAATGACTGTATTATTCTCAGACAGTGGGAGATCGGTGATAAAATCCATGGCAATATGGGCCCAGGGTTCCTTAGGAATAGGCAAGGGCATGAGGAGACCAGCAGGAGCTTGTGTGGAGGATTTGGACTGAGCACAGACATGACAAGCTTTAACGTAGTCTTTGACGTCTGAGCGGAGATTAGGCCACCAGTAGTGACGACTGATGAGTAGGAAGGATCGGAGGAATCCAGAATGCCCTGCCACCTTGGAATCATGTCCCCAACGAAGGATCTTAGCTCTTAGCCCAGTGGGGACAAAGGTCTTACCAGGCGGAATTTTAGACTTCAGGGTGGTAGAGTGGGCAACAATGCATGAGGTGGGAATGATCGGCTCAGGTTCAGGGGCGGACTCCTCGTCCAAAGTGTCAAATGACCTAGAGAGCGCATCAGCCCGACCGTTGCAGGAACCAGGTTTGTAGGTAATCGTGAAATTAAAACGGGCAAAGAAGAGACTCCACCTGGCCTGTCTAGGATTCAGACGTTTAGCATTCTGTAGATACTGTAAATTCTTGTGATCGGTAAAGATCGTTATGGAGTGAGGGGAACCCTCCAAGAGATGACGCCACTCCTCTAACGCCAATTTAATTGCGAGAAGTTCCCGATCACCGATGGCATAATTCCTCTCTGCCTGAGAAAATTTTTTGGAGAAGAACGCACATGGTTGGCGTCTCTTCTCAAAGATTTGAAGAAGCACAGCTCCCACCCCCATTGAGGAAGCGTCCACTTCAATAAAAAATGCATTCCCAGGATTTGGTCTCCTCAAGAGGGGGCCAGAAACAAAGGCCTGTTTCAGGTTGTGAAATGCAGAGACAGCTTCGGGAGGCCAGTCTCTGGCATTCACACCCTTCTTGGTCAAAGCGATAATAGGCGCGGCAATGGAAGAGTAATTCCTTATGAACTGCCTATAATAATTAGTGAAGCCAAGAAAGCGCTGTGTGGCCTTGAGGCTAGCAGGAAGAGGCCAGTTGGTGATAGCCAAGACCTTCCCAGGGTCCATACGAAGCCCCGAACATGAGACAAAGCACCCCAAAAACAGGACCTCAGAACATTCAAAGGAACATTTCTCCAGCTTGGCATAGAGATTGTTCTCTCTAAGACGTTGAAGTACAGTGCGGACATGGTTTCTGTGGACGAGCAGATTTTCAGAAAAGATCAGAATGTCATCCAGATAGATGACAACAAACTGGTACAGCAGATCTCTGAAGATTTCATTGACAAAGTTTTGAAACACGGCTGGAGCATTACACAGACCAAAAGGCATCACCAGATATTCGTAATGCCCGTCTCTAGTGTTAAATGCAGTCTTCCATTCGTCACCCTCCCGTATTCGAATGAGATTGTACGCGCCTCTGAGATCCAACTTGGTGAAAATGGAGGCACCCTTCAACCTATCGAATAGCTCAGATATTAAGGGTAAGGGGTATCGATTTTTAATAGTAACCGCATTTAAACCCCGATAATCGATGCAGGGTCTTAAGGTACCATCCTTTTTGGCAACAAAAAAGAACCCTGCCCCTGCAGGCGATGAGGATTTCCGGATGAACCCTCTCTCCAGATTCTCTGCTACATACTCCGACATGGCCTGGGTCTCTGGGATGGACAGAGGGTAGGTACGACCCCTGGGTAGAGTTGCTCCGGGGACAAGATCAATAGCACAGTCAAAAGACCTGTGGGGAGGAAGCACCTCAGCTGATTTTTTACAGAACACATCCCGGTAATCGCTGTATGCGGCGGGAAGATCAGAAGAAACAGAAGTGGCAGCAACCGGAAGACTCTCCTTGGGGGTCACCTTGAGAAGACACGACGAGAAACATGAGGAACCCCAGGCCAGGATCTGCCCAGAGACCCAGTCCACATGTGGAGAGTGGAGCTGTAGCCAAGGGAGGCCCAATACAACTGGGGTAGAGGCCTTGGGTAGAATAAGAAAGGATATCCACTCCTGGTGGAGAATCCCTACCGACATCCTAATGGGTAGCGTCTGGAAGCGAATAGGGCCCCCTGGGAGAACAGTGCCATCAATTGCCGAGACTACCAATGGGGTAGTGAGAGGTGAAAGGGTAAGCTTCATAGAAGAAGCAGTTCTCCAATCCATGAAATTGCCGGCAGCCCCGGAATCCAGGTATGCAAGGGTTGACTGAGGAGAAGTGCCTACATGAAGGGACACCGGCAAGAGCAGGCGAGAAGGTGATGTTTCTGGGTCCAATACTCCACCTTCCAAATGTATTAGACCCGAGCGTTTCCCGGACGAAGCGAGCAGGAGTCACGAAAATGACCCTTGCCCCCACAATAGAGGCACAAGCCCAGAGTTCTGCGCCTAGCACGTTCTTCGGGGGTTAGTCTGGTCCGGCCCAGCTGCATAGGTTCTTCAGCAGGAAGAGGATGCTCCACGGAATGAAGGGAGGGGAGCTCAGACTGGCTAGGACCCAGAGAGTGCTGGCGTCTTTTTTCTAAGGACCTCTCTTGAAAACGAATGTCGATCTGGTTGCATAATGAAATTACATCGTCCAGACCGACGGGAATGGCTCTTCCCGCTAATTCGTCTTTCACTCGGTCAGAGAGGCCATGTAAAAAGGTAGCGACCAGGGCCTCATTATTCCAGCTCAATTCAGCTGTGTGGATACGGAACTGAAGAGCATATTGCCCCACTGAACTAGATTCTTGGCGAAGACGTAAGACAGCACTAGCCGCTGAAGAAGCCCGAGCCGGCTCTTCGAAGATATTACGAAAGAGCTTCAAGAATTCGGACAGACTGGAAACCACCGGATCGTTCCTCTCCCACAGGGGGGCAGCCCAGGCCAAAGCTTCACCGGAGAGGAGGGAAATGATATAGGCTACCTTAGCCCGGTCAGATAGGAAGCTTTGAGGCTGAAGCTCAAAATGAATAGTGCATTGGCTGAGAAACCCCCTGCAGGCCTTGGAGTCCCCAGAGAAACGGAACGGAGCTGGCAATCTTAGTGAGTGTGAGGCTGCGACTGGTGCGATAGGTACAGCCGCTGGTTGTACTTGGGGTTGCGGATTCGGGGTTCCCAAGGAGACCTGAAGCTGCTCGAATCGAGAAGCCAGATCCTGGAGGAATCGCATCACCTGGGTCTGATTTGATTCCTGGGTCTCAAGTCTGCGAACTATGCCCTGCAATGGATCATCCGCGGGAAGCGGGATGTCAGCCGGGTTCATGGCTGATCAAACTGTCAGGGTCACCTGTGGCCAGGTGACAGATGCACACCGTAGGGGGACAGGAGTGCACCGCGAGGTAGTGAACCCTATGGCTGGCTTCTGTGGATAGGAAACTGGGTGGTTGTGGAAAGCGGGACCAGAGGAGCACAACCGGGATCCCAACGGAAGCGAGAGCCAAGATTCCCCAGGGCGCGGAGTCTAAGACCCAGCTGGTCTTCTCCAGGGCCTCTAGTGGTGAGGATGTTACGCTGCAGGCTGGGACCAGGTCGCGGCCCCTGGAGTTTCCTAGCTCACGCCCCGTAGGATAAGGGGAAGCAGCAGCACACGATAGAGAGAACCGAATAACAAGCCGAAGGTCAGGGGCCACAAGCAGACAAGGATAACGAAGAACGAGCCGAAGGTCAAGGGTCACGAGCAGACAGGGATGGTCGGGGACAAGCCAATAACGTAACAGAGAGACAGACGTAGCACACGGCAGGCAGGAACCCAAACACACAATGCCTAACAAACACGTTGATCAGCAAAGCAGGCTTGCAGTGCACAGGTTAATATAGTGTTCAGTGATAGGGCCTGGGGTGGAGTCAGGCTGGGAGGAGATTATAAAGGAAGCCAGGTGAAGGAGGTCTGGTCTCTAGATGAACACATGAGGAGGAAGGTAAGATGGCAGACAGACATTAATGCATATCCATGACATCAACTCTCAATATGAGATCCAAATAGATGTCACTATCAGTAAAGCAAGCCATCATTAGGCTGAAAAAACAAAACAAACCCATCAGAGAGATAGCAAAAACATTAGGTGTGGCCAAATCAACTGTTTGGAAGATCCTTAACCACTTCCCGCTCGGCCTATAGCAAAATGACGGCCGGGCGGTGGTTCAGTTATCCTGACTGGGCGTCATATGACGTCCAGTAGGATAACAGCCGCCACGATCGGTGGTGCGGTGTGTCAGTCTGACACGCCGCAACACCGATCTCGGTAAAGAGCCTCCGGCGGACGCTCTTTACCATGTGATCAGCCGTGTCCAATCAAGGCTGCTCACGATGTAAACAGGAAGAGCCGTTGATTGGTTCTTCCTCACTCGCGTCTGACAGACGCGAGTAGAGGAGAGCCGATCGGTGGCTCTCCTGACAGGGGGGGTTTCGCGCTGATTGTTTATCAGCGCTGCCCCCCCCTCGGATGCCCACACTAGACCACCAGGATACCACCCAGGACCACCAGGGAAGCACCTAACATGTGGATGGCCAGGTAAGTCCCCCATGGCCATCCACATGTACAAATTTATAGCTAACATATGCCAATCGGTGCCCCCAAATGGGCACTGACTGGCACCATCATGGCACCAACAAAATTAGTGATGCCCAGCAATGCCACCCACCAGTGCCACCCACCAGTGTCCATCAATGCCACCTATTAGTGCCCATTAGTGCCATTCTGTGCCACCTATCAGTGCCACCCATAAGTACCCATCAGTGCTGCCTATGAGTGCCCATCAGTGCTGCCTATGAGTGCCCATCAGTGCCGCCTATGCGTGCCCATCAGTACCACCTCACCGGTGCCCATCAGTGCCGCCTTATCTGTGCCCGTCAGTGCCGCCTTATCAGTGCCCATCAGTGAAGAAGAAAAGGTACTTATTTACAAAAAATCTAACAGAAACAAAGAAAAACTTATTTTCTTTCAAAATTTTCACTCTTTTTTTATTTGTTGCGCAAAAAATAAAAATCGCAGAGGTGATCAAATACCACCAAAAGAAAGCTCTATTTGTGGGAACAAAATGATAAAAAATTGGTTTGGGTACAGTGTAGCACAACCGCGCAATTGTCATTCAAATTGTGACAGCGCTGAAAATTGGCCTGGGCAGGAAGGTGTATAAGTGCCCTGTATGGAAGTGGTTAAAAAAAAGAAAGAACGCACCGGTGAGCTCAGCAACACCAAAAGACCCGGAAGACCACGGAAAACAACTGTGGTGGATGACCAAAGAATTCTTTCCCTGGTGAAGAAAAAACCCTTCACTAAAGTTGGCCAGATGAAGAACACTCTCCAGGAGGTAGGTGTATGTGTGTCAGATGAAGAACACTCTCCAGGAGGTAGGTGTATGTGTGTCAGATGAAGAACACTCTCCAGGAGGTAGGTGTATGTGTGTCAGATGAAGAACACTCTCCAGGAGGAAGGTGTATGTGTGTCAGATGAAGAACACTCTCCAGGAGGTAGGTGTATGTGTGTCAGATGAAGAACACTCTCCAGGAGGAAGGTGTATGTGTGTCAGATGAAGAACACTCTCCAGGAGGTAGGTGTATGTGTGTCAGATGAAGAACACTCTCCAGGAGGAAGGTGTATGTGTGTCAGATGAAGAACACTCTCCAGAAGGTAGGTGTATGTGTGTCAGATGAAGAACACTCTCCAGGAGGTAGGTGTATGTGTGTCAGATGAAGAACACTCTCCAGGAGGTAGGTGTATGTGTGTCAGATGAAGAACACTCTCCAGGAGGTAGGTGTATGTGTGTCAGATGAAGAACACTCTCCAGGAGGAAGGTGTATGTGTGTCAGATGAAGAACACTCTCCAGGAGGTAGGTGTATGTGTGTCAGATGAAGAACACTCTCCAGGAGGTAGGTGTATGTGTGTCAGATGAAGAACACTCTCCAGGAGGAAGGTGTATGTGTGTCAGATGAAGAACACTCTCCAGGAGGTAGGTGTATGTGTGTCAGATGAAGAACACTCTCCAGGAGGTAGGTGTATGTGTGTCAGATGAAGAACACTCTCCAGGAGGAAGGTGTATGTGTGTCAGATGAAGAACACTCTCCAGGAGGTAGGTGTATGTGTGTCAGATGAAGAACACTCTCCAGGAGGTAGGTGTATGTGTGTCAGATGAAGAACACTCTCCAGGAGGTAGGTGTATGTGTGTCAGATGAAGAACACTCTCCAGGAGGTAGGTGTATGTGTGTCAGATGAAGAACACTCTCCAGGAGGAAGGTGTACGTGTGTCAGATGAAGAACACTCTCCAGGAGGTAGGTGTATGTGTGTCAGATGAAGAACACTCTCCAGGAGGAAGGTGTATGTGTGTCAGATGAAGAACACTCTCCAGGAGGTAGGTGTATGTGTGTCAGATGAAGAACACTCTCCAGGAGGAAGGTGTATGTGTGTCAGATGAAGAACACTCTCCAGGAGGTAGGTGTATGTGTGTCAGATGAAGAACACTCTCCAGGAGGAAGATGTATGTGTGTCAGATGAAGAACACTCTCCAGGAGGTAGGTGTATGTGTGTCAGATGAAGAACACTCTGCAGGAGGTAGGTGTATGTGTGTCAGATGAAGAACACTCTCCAGGAGGTAGGTGCATGTGTGTCAGACGAAGAACACTCTCCAGGAGGTAGGTGTATGTGTGTCAGATGAAGAACACTCTCCAGGAGGAAGGTGTATGTGTGTCAGATGAAGAACACTCTCCAGGAGGTAGGTGTATGTGTGTCAGATGAAGAACACTCTCCAGGAGCTAGGTGTATGTGTGTCAGATGAAGAACACTCTCCAGGAGGTAGGTGTATGTGTGTCAGATGAAGAACACTCTCCAGGAGGAAGGTGTATGTGTGTCAGATGAAGAACACTCTCCAGGAGGTAGGTGTATGTGTGTCAGATGAAGAACACTCTCCAGGAGGTAGGTGTATGTGTGTCAGATGAAGAACACTCTCCAGGAGGAAGGTGTATGTGTGTCAGATGAAGAACACTCTCCAGGAGGTAGGTGTATGTGTGTCAGATGAAGAACACTCTCCAGGAGGTAGGTGTATGTGTGTCAGATGAAGAACACTCTCCAGGAGGAAGGTGTATGTGTGTCAGATGAAGAACACTCTCCAGGAGGAAGGTGTATGTGTGTCAGATGAAGAACACTCTCCAGGAGGTAGGTGTATGTGTGTCAGATGAAGAACACTCTCCAGGAGGTAGGTGTATGTGTGTCAGATGAAGAACACTCTCCAGGAGGTAGGTGTATGTGTGTCAGATGAAGAACACTCTCCAGGAGGAAGGTGTATGTGTGTCAGATGAAGAACACTCTCCAGGAGGTAGGTGTATGTGTGTCAGATGAAGAACACTCTCCAGGAGGAAGGTGTATGTGTGTCAGATGAAGAACACTCTCCAGGAGGAAGGTGTATGTGTGTCAGATGAAGAACACTCTCCAGGAGGAAGGTGTATGTGTGTCAGATGAAGAACACTCTCCAGGAGGAAGGTGTATGTGTGTCAGATGAAGAACACTCTCCAGGAGGTAGGTGTATGTGTGTCAGATGAAGAACACTCTCCAGGAGGCAGGTGTATGTGTGTCAGATGAAGAACACTCTCCAGGAGGTAGGTGTATGTGTGTCAGATGAAGAACACTCTCCAGGAGGTAGGTGTATGTGTGTCAGATGAAGAACTCTCTCCAGGAGGTAGGTGTATGTGTGTCAGATGAAGAACACTCTCCAGGAGGAAGGTGTATGTGTGTCAGATGAAGAACACTCTCCAGGAGGTAGGTGTATGTGTGTCAGATGAAGAACTCTCTCCAGGAGGTAGGTGTATGTGTGTCAGATGAAGAACACTCTCCAGGAGGAAGGTGTATGTGTGTCAGATGAAGAACACTCTCCAGGAGGTAGGTGTATGTGTGTCAGATGAAGAACACTCTCCAGGAGGTAGGTGTATGTGTGTCAGATGAAGAACACTCTCCAGGAGGTAGGTGTATGTGTGTCAGATGAAGAACACTCTCCAGGAGGTAGGTGTATGTGTGTCAGATGAAGAACACTCTCCAGGAGGTAGGTGTATGTGTGTCAGATGAAGAACACTCTCCAGGAGGAAGGTGTATGTGTGTCAGATGAAGAACACTTTCCAGGAGGTAGGTGTATGTGTGTCAGATGAAGAACACTCTCCAGGAGGTAGGTGTATGTGTGTCAGATGAAGAACACTCTCCAGGAGGAAGGTGTATGTGTGTCAGATGAAGAACACTCTCCAGGAGGTAGGTGTATGTGTGTCAGATGAAGAACACTCTCCAGGAGGTAGGTGTATGTGTGTCAGATGAAGAACACTCTCCAGGAGGTAGGTGTATGTGTGTCAGATGAAGAACACTCTCCAGGAGGTAGGTGTATGTGTGTCAGATGAAGAACACTCTCCAGGAGGTAGGTGTATGTGTGTCAGATGAAGAACACTCTCCAGGAGGTAGGTGTATGTGTGTCAGATGAAGAACACTCTCCAGGAGGTAGGTGTATGTGTGTCAGATGAAGAACACTCTCCAGGAGCTAGGTGTATGTGTGTCAGATGAAGAACACTCTCCAGGAGGTAGGTGTATGTGTGTCAGATGAAGAACACTCTCCAGGAGGAAGGTGTATGTGTGTCAGATGAAGAACACTCTCCAGGAGGTACGTGTATGTGTGTCAGATGAAGAACACTCTCCAGGAGGTAGGTGTATGTGTGTCAGATGAAGAACACTCTCCAGGAGGAAGGTGTATGTGTGTCAGATGAAGAACACTCTCCAGGAGGTAGGTGTATGTGTGTCAGATGAAGAACACTCTCCAGGAGGTAGGTGTATGTGTGTCAGATGAAGAACACTCTCCAGGAGGAAGGTGTATGTGTGTCAGATGAAGAACACTCTCCAGGAGGTAGGTGTATGTATGTCAGATGAAGAACACTCTCCAGGAGGAAGGTGTATGTGTGTCAGATGAAGAACACTCTCCAGGAGGAAGGTGTATGTGTGTCAGATGAAGAACACTCTCCAGGAGGTAGGTGTATGTGTGTCAGATGAAGAACACTCTCCAGGAGGTAGGTGTATGTGTGTCAGATGAAGAACACTCTCCAGGAGGTAGGTGTATGTGTGTCAGATGAAGAACACTCTCCAGGAGGTAGGTGTATGTGTGTCAGATGAAGAACTCTCTCCAGGAGGTAGGTGTATGTGTGTCAGATGAAGAACACTCTCCAGGAGGAAGGTGTATGTGTGTCAGATGAAGAACACTCTCCAGGAGGTAGGTGTATGTGTGTCAGATGAAGAACTCTCTCCAGGAGGTAGGTGTATGTGTGTCAGATGAAGAACACTCTCCAGGAGGAAGGTGTATGTGTGTCAGATGAAGAACACTCTCCAGGAGGTAGGTGTATGTGTGTCAGATGAAGAACACTCTCCAGGAGGTAGGTGTATGTGTGTCAGATGAAGAACACTCTCCAGGAGGTAGGTGTATGTGTGTCAGATGAAGAACACTCTCCAGGAGGTAGGTGTATGTGTGTCAGATGAAGAACACTCTCCAGGAGGTAGGTGTATGTGTGTCAGATGAAGAACACTCTCCAGGAGGAAGGTGTATGTGTGTCAGATGAAGAACACTTTCCAGGAGGTAGGTGTATGTGTGTCAGATGAAGAACACTCTCCAGGAGGTAGGCGTATGTGTGTCAGATGAAGAACACTCTCCAGGAGGTAGGTGTATGTGTGTCAGATGAAGAACACTCTCCAGGAGGTAGGTGTATGTGTGTCAGATGAAGAACACTCTCCAGGAGGTAGGTGTATGTGTGTCAGATGAAGAACACTCTCCAGGAGGTAGGTGTATGTGTGTCAGATGAAGAACACTCTCCAGGAGGTAGGTGTATGTGTGTCAGATGAAGAACACTCTCCAGGAGGTAGGTGTATGTGTGTCAGATGAAGAACACTCTCCAGGAGGTAGGTGTATGTGTGTCAGATGAAGAACACTCTCCAGGAGGTAGGTGTATGTGTGTCAGATGAAGAACACTCTCCAGGAGCTAGGTGTATGTGTGTCAGATGAAGAACACTCTCCAGGAGGTAGGTGTATGTGTGTCAGATGAAGAACACTCTCCAGGAGGAAGGTGTATGTGTGTCAGATGAAGAACACTCTCCAGGAGGTAGGTGTATGTGTGTCAGATGAACACTCTCCAGGAGGTAGGTGTATGTGTGTCAGATGAAGAACACTCTCCAGGAGGAAGGTGTATGTGTGTCAGATGAAGAACACTCTCCAGGAGGTAGGTGTATGTGTGTCAGATGAAGAACACTCTCCAGGAGGTAGGTGTATGTGTGTCAGATGAAGAACACTCTCCAGGAGGAAGGTGTATGTGTGTCAGATGAAGAACACTCTCCAGGAGGAAGGTGTATGTGTGTCAGATGAAGAACACTCTCCAGGAGGTAGGTGTATGTGTGTCAGATGAAGAACACTCTCCAGGAGGTAGGTGTATGTGTGTCAGATGAAGAACACTCTCCAGGAGGTAGGTGTATGTGTGTCAGATGAAGAACACTCTCCAGGAGGTAGGTGTATGTGTGTCAGATGAAGAACACTCTCCAGGAGGAAGGTGTATGTGTGTCAGATGAAGAACACTCTCCAGGAGGTAGGTGTATGTGTGTCAGATGAAGAACACTCTCCAGGAGGAAGGTGTATGTGTGTCAGATGAAGAACACTCTCCAGGAGGTAGGTGTATGTGTGTCAGATGAAGAACACTCTCCAGGAGGAAGGTGTATGTGTGTCAGATGAAGAACACTCTCCAGAAGGTAGGTGTATGTGTGTCAGATGAAGAACACTCTCCAGGAGGTAGGTGTATGTGTGTCAGATGAAGAACACTCTCCAGGAGGTAGGTGTATGTGTGTCAGATGAAGAACACTCTCCAGGAGGTAGGTGTATGTGTGTCAGATGAAGAACACTCTCCAGGAGGAAGGTGTATGTGTGTCAGATGAAGAACACTCTCCAGGAGGTAGGTGTATGTGTGTCAGATGAAGAACACTCTCCAGGAGGTAGGTGTATGTGTGTCAGATGAAGAACACTCTCCAGGAGGAAGGTGTATGTGTGTCAGATGAAGAACACTCTCCAGGAGGTAGGTGTATGTGTGTCAGATGAAGAACACTCTCCAGGAGGTAGGTGTATGTGTGTCAGATGAAGAACACTCTCCAGGAGGAAGGTGTATGTGTGTCAGATGAAGAACACTCTCCAGGAGGTAGGTGTATGTGTGTCAGATGAAGAACACTCTCCAGGAGGTAGGTGTATGTGTGTCAGATGAAGAACACTCTCCAGGAGGTAGGTGTATGTGTGTCAGATGAAGAACACTCTCCAGGAGGTAGGTGTATGTGTGTCAGATGAAGAACACTCTCCAGGAGGAAGGTGTACGTGTGTCAGATGAAGAACACTCTCCAGGAGGTAGGTGTATGTGTGTCAGATGAAGAACACTCTCCAGGAGGTAGGTGTATGTGTGTCAGATGAAGAACACTCTCCAGGAGGAAGGTGTATGTGTGTCAGATGAAGAACACTCTCCAGGAGGTAGGTGTATGTGTGTCAGATGAAGAACACTCTCCAGGAGGTAGGTGTATGTGTGTCAGATGAAGAACACTCTCCAGGAGGAAGGTGTATGTGTGTCAGATGAAGAACACTCTCCAGGAGGTAGGTGTATGTGTGTCAGATGAAGAACACTCTCCAGGAGGTAGGTGTATGTGTGTCAGATGAAGAACACTCTCCAGGAGGTAGGTGTATGTGTGTCAGATGAAGAACACTCTCCAGGAGGAAGGTGTATGTGTGTCAGATGAAGAACACTCTCCAGGAGGTAGGTGTATGTGTGTCAGATGAAGAACACTCTCCAGGAGGAAGGTGTATGTGTGTCAGATGAAGAACACTCTCCAGGAGGTAGGTGTATGTGTGTCAGATGAAGAACACTCTCCAGGAGGAAGGTGTATGTGTGTCAGATGAAGAACACTCTCCAGGAGGTAGGTGTATGTGTGTCAGATGAAGAACACTCTCCAGGAGGAAGATGTATGTGTGTCAGATGAAGAACACTCTCCAGGAGGTAGGTGTATGTGTGTCAGATGAAGAACACTCTGCAGGAGGTAGGTGTATGTGTGTCAGATGAAGAACACTCTCCAGGAGGTAGGTGCATGTGTGTCAGACGAAGAACACTCTCCAGGAGGTAGGTGTATGTGTGTCAGATGAAGAACACTCTCCAGGAGGAAGGTGTATGTGTGTCAGATGAAGAACACTCTCCAGGAGGTAGGTGTATGTGTGTCAGATGAAGAACACTCTCCAGGAGCTAGGTGTATGTGTGTCAGATGAAGAACACTCTCCAGGAGGTAGGTGTATGTGTGTCAGATGAAGAACACTCTCCAGGAGGAAGGTGTATGTGTGTCAGATGAAGAACACTCTCCAGGAGGTAGGTGTATGTGTGTCAGATGAAGAACACTCTCCAGGAGGTAGGTGTATGTGTGTCAGATGAAGAACACTCTCCAGGAGGAAGGTGTATGTGTGTCAGATGAAGAACACTCTCCAGGAGGTAGGTGTATGTGTGTCAGATGAAGAACACTCTCCAGGAGGTAGGTGTATGTGTGTCAGATGAAGAACACTCTCCAGGAGGAAGGTGTATGTGTGTCAGATGAAGAACACTCTCCAGGAGGAAGGTGTATGTGTGTCAGATGAAGAACACTCTCCAGGAGGTAGGTGTATGTGTGTCAGATGAAGAACACTCTCCAGGAGGTAGGTGTATGTGTGTCAGATGAAGAACACTCTCCAGGAGGTAGGTGTATGTGTGTCAGATGAAGAACACTCTCCAGGAGGAAGGTGTATGTGTGTCAGATGAAGAACACTCTCCAGGAGGAAGGTGTATGTGTGTCAGATGAAGAACACTCTCCAGGAGGAAGGTGTATGTGTGTCAGATGAAGAACACTCTCCAGGAGGAAGGTGTATGTGTGTCAGATGAAGAACACTCTCCAGGAGGTAGGTGTATGTGTGTCAGATGAAGAACACTCTCCAGGAGGCAGGTGTATGTGTGTCAGATGAAGAACACTCTCCAGGAGGTAGGTGTATGTGTGTCAGATGAAGAACACTCTCCAGGAGGTAGGTGTATGTGTGTCAGATGAAGAACTCTCTCCAGGAGGTAGGTGTATGTGTGTCAGATGAAGAACACTCTCCAGGAGGAAGGTGTATGTGTGTCAGATGAAGAACACTCTCCAGGAGGTAGGTGTATGTGTGTCAGATGAAGAACTCTCTCCAGGAGGTAGGTGTATGTGTGTCAGATGAAGAACACTCTCCAGGAGGAAGGTTTATGTGTGTCATATGAAGAACACTCTCCAGGAGGTAGGTGTATGTGTGTCAGATGAAGAACACTCTCCAGGAGGTAGGTGTATGTGTGTCAGATGAAGAACACTCTCCAGGAGGTAGGTGTATGTGTGTCAGATGAAGAACACTCTCCAGGAGGTAGGTGTATGTGTGTCAGATGAAGAACACTCTCCAGGAGGTAGGTGTATGTGTGTCAGATGAAGAACACTCTCCAGGAGGAAGGTGTATGTGTGTCAGATGAAGAACACTTTCCAGGAGGTAGGTGTATGTGTGTCAGATGAAGAACACTCTCCAGGAGGTAGGTGTATGTGTGTCAGATGAAGAACACTCTCCAGGAGGTAGGTGTATGTGTGTCAGATGAAGAACACTCTCCAGGAGGTAGGTGTATGTGTGTCAGATGAAGAACACTCTCCAGGAGGTAGGTGTATGTGTGTCAGATGAAGAACACTCTCCAGGAGGTAGGTGTATGTGTGTCAGATGAAGAACACTCTCCAGGAGGTAGGTGTATGTGTGTCAGATGAATAACACTCTCCAGGAGGTAGGTGTATGTGTGTCAGATGAAGAACACTCTCCAGGAGGTAGGTGTATGTGTGTCAGATGAAGAACACTCTCCAGGAGGTAGGTGTATGTGTGTCAGATGAAGAACACTCTCCAGGAGCTAGGTGTATGTGTGTCAGATGAAGAACACTCTCCAGGAGGTAGGTGTATGTGTGTCAGATGAAGAACACTCTCCAGGAGGTAGGTGTATGTGTGTCAGATGAAGAACACTCTCCAGGAGGAAGGTGTATGTGTGTCAGATGAAGAACACTCTCCAGGAGGTAGGTGTATGTGTGTCAGATGAAGAACACTCTCCAGGAGGTAGGTGTATGTGTGTCAGATGAAGAACACTCTCCAGGAGGTAGGTGTATGTGTGTCAGATGAAGAACACTCTCCAGGAGCTAGGTGTATGTGTGTCAAATGAAGAACACTCTCCAGGAGGTAGGTGTATGTGTGTCAGATGAAGAACACTCTCCAGGAGGAAGGTGTATGTGTGTCAGATGAAGAACACTCTCCAGGAGGTAGGTGTATGTGTGTCAGATGAAGAACACTCTCCAGGAGGTAGGTGTATGTGTGTCAGATGAAGAACACTCTCCAGGAGGAAGGTGTATGTGTGTCAGATGAAGAACACTCTCTAGGAGGTAGGTGTATGTGTGTCAGATGAAGAACACTCTCCAGGAGGTAGGTGTATGTGTGTCAGATGAAGAACACTCTCCAGGAGGAAGGTGTATGTGTGTCAGATGAAGAACACTCTTCAGGAGGTAGGTGTATGTATGTCAGATGAAGAACACTCTCCAGGAGGAAGGTGTATGTGTGTCAGATGAAGAACACTCTCCAGGAGGAAGGTGTATGTGTGTCAGATGAAGAACACTCTCCAGGAGGTAGGTGTATGTGTGTCAGATGAAGAACACTCTCCAGGAGGTAGGTGTATGTGTGTCAGATGAAGAACACTCTCCAGGAGGTAGGTGTATGTGTGTCAGATGAACACTCTCCAGGAGGTAGGTGTATGTGTGTCAGATGAAGAACTCTCTCCAGGAGGTAGGTGTATGTGTGTCAGATGAAGAACACTCTCCAGGAGGAAGGTGTATGTGTGTCAGATGAAGAACACTCTCCAGGAGGTAGGTGTATGTGTGTCAGATGAAGAACTCTCTCCAGGAGGTAGGTGTATGTGTGTCAGATGAAGAACACTCTCCAGGAGGAAGGTGTATGTGTGTCAGATGAAGAACACTCTCCAGGAGGTAGGTGTATGTGTGTCAGATGAAGAACACTCTCCAGGAGGTAGGTGTATGTGTGTCAGATGAAGAACACTCTCCAGGAGGTAGGTGTATGTGTGTCAGATGAAGAACACTCTCCAGGAGGAAGGTGTATGTGTGTCAGATGAAGAACACTTTCCAGGAGGTAGGTGTATGTGTGTCAGATGAAGAACACTCTCCAGGAGGTAGGTGTATGTGTGTCAGATGAAGAACACTCTCCAGGAGGTAGGTGTATGTGTGTCAGATGAAGAACACTCTCCAGGAGGTAGGTGTATGTGTGTCAGATGAAGAACACTCTCCAGGAGGTAGGTGTATGTGTGTCAGATGAAGAACACTCTCCAGGAGGTAGGTGTATGTGTGTCAGATGAAGAACACTCTCCAGGAGGAAGGTGTACGTGTGTCAGATGAAGAACACTCTCCAGGAGGAAGGTGTACGTGTGTCAGATGAAGAACACTCTCCAGGAGGTAGGTGTATGTGTGTCAGATGAAGAACACTCTCCAGGAGGTAGGTGTATGTGTGTCAGATGAAGAACACTCTCCAGGAGGAAGGTGTATGTGTGTCAGATGAAGAACACTCTCCAGGAGGTAGGTGTATGTGTGTCAGATGAAGAACACTCTCCAGGAGGTAGGTGTATGTGTGTCAGATGAAGAACACTCTCCAGGAGGAAGGTGTATGTGTGTCAGATGAAGAACACTCTCCAGGAGGTAGGTGTATGTGTGTCAGATGAAGAACACTCTCCAGGAGGTAGGTGTATGTGTGTCAGATGAAGAACACTCTCCAGGAGGTAGGTGTATGTGTGTCAGATGAAGAACACTCTCCAGGAGGAAGGTGTACGTGTGTCAGATGAAGAACACTCTCCAGGAGGAAGGTGTACGTGTGTCAGATGAAGAACACTCTCCAGGAGGTAGGTGTATGTGTGTCAGATGAAGAACACTCTCCAGGAGGTAGGTGTATGTGTGTCAGATGAAGAACACTCTCCAGGAGGAAGGTGTATGTGTGTCAGATGAAGAACACTCTCCAGGAGGTAGGTGTATGTGTGTCAGATGAAGAACACTCTCCAGGAGGTAGGTGTATGTGTGTCAGATGAAGAACACTCTCCAGGAGGTAGGTGTATGTGTGTCAGATGAAGAACACTCTCCAGGAGGTAGGTGTATGTGTGTCAGATGAAGAACACTCTCCAGGAGGTAGGTGTATGTGTGTCAGATGAAGAACACTCTCCAGGAGGTAGGTGTATGTGTGTCAGATGAAGAACACTCTCCAGGAGGAAGGTGTACGTGTGTCAGATGAAGAACACTCTCCAGGAGGAAGGTGTACGTGTGTCAGATGAAGAACACTCTCCAGGAGGTAGGTGTATGTGTGTCAGATGAAGAACACTCTCCAGGAGGTAGGTGTATGTGTGTCAGATGAAGAACACTCTCCAGGAGGAAGGTGTATGTGTGTCAGATGAAGAACACTCTCCAGGAGGTAGGTGTATGTGTGTCAGATGAAGAACACTCTCCAGGAGGTAGGTGTATGTGTGTCAGATGAAGAACACTCTCCAGGAGGAAGGTGTATGTGTGTCAGATGAAGAACACTCTCCAGGAGGTAGGTGTATGTGTGTCAGATGAAGAACACTCTCCAGGAGGTAGGTGTATGTGTGTCAGATGAAGAACACTCTCCAGGAGGTAGGTGTATGTGTGTCAGATGAAGAACACTCTCCAGGAGGAAGGTGTACGTGTGTCAGATGAAGAACACTCTCCAGGAGGAAGGTGTACGTGTGTCAGATGAAGAACACTCTCCAGGAGGTAGGTGTATGTGTGTCAGATGAAGAACACTCTCCAGGAGGTAGGTGTATGTGTGTCAGATGAAGAACACTCTCCAGGAGGAAGGTGTATGTGTGTCAGATGAAGAACACTCTCCAGGAGGTAGGTGTATGTGTGTCAGATGAAGAACACTCTCCAGGAGGTAGGTGTATGTGTGTCAGATGAAGAACACTCTCCAGGAGGAAGGTGTATGTGTGTCAGATGAAGAACACTCTCCAGGAGGTAGGTGTATGTGTGTCAGATGAAGAACACTCTCCAGGAGGTAGGTGTATGTGTGTCAGATGAAGAACACTCTCCAGGAGGAAGGTGTATGTGTGTCAGATGAAGAACACTCTCCAGGAGGTAGGTGTATGTGTGTCGGATGAAGAACACTCTCCAGGAGGTAGGTGTATGTGTGTCGGATGAAGAACACTCTCCAGGAGGTAGGTGTATGTGTGTCAGATGAAGAACACTCTCCAGGAGGTAGGTGTATGTGTGTCAGATGAAGAACACTCTCCAGGAGGAAGGTGTATGTGTGTCAGATGAAGAACACTCTCCAGGAGGAAGGTGTATGTGTGTCAGATGAAGAACACTCTCCAGGAGGTAGGTGTATGTGTGTCAGATGAAGAACACTCTCCAGGAGGAAAGTGTATGTGTGTCAGATGAAGAACACTCTCCAGGAGGTAGGTGTATGTGTGTCAGATGAAGAACACTCTCCAGGAGGTAGGTGTATGTGTGTCAGATGAAGAACACTCTCCAGGAGGTAGGTGTATGTGTGTCAGATGAAGAACACTCTCCAGGAGGTAGGTGTATGTGTGTCAGATGAAGAACACTCTCCAGGAGGAAGGTGTATGTGTGTCAGATGAAGAACACTCTCCAGGAGGTAGGTGTATGTGTGTCAGATGAAGAACACTCTCCAGGAGGTAGGTGTATGTGTGTCAGATGAAGAACACTCTCCAGGAGGAAGGTGTATGTGTGTCAGATGAAGAACACTCTCCAGGAGGTAGGTGTATGTGTGTCAGATGAAGAACACTCTCCAGGAGGTAGGTGTATGTGTGTCAGATGAAGAACACTCTCCAGGAGGAAGGTGTATGTGTGTCAGATGAAGAACACTCTCCAGGAGGTAGGTGTATGTGTGTCAGATGAAGAACACTCTCCAGGAGGTAGGTGTATGTGTGTCAGATGAAGAACACTCTCCAGGAGGTAGGTGTATGTGTGTCAGATGAAGAACACTCTCCAGGAGGTAGGTGTATGTGTGTCAGATGAAGAACACTCTCCAGGAGGTAGGTGTATGTGTGTCAGATGAAGAACACTCTCCAGGAGGAAGGTGTACGTGTGTCAGATGAAGAACACTCTCCAGGAGGAAGGTGTACGTGTGTCAGATGAAGAACACTCTCCAGGAGGTAGGTGTATGTGTGTCAGATGAAGAACACTCTCCAGGAGGTAGGTGTATGTGTGTCAGATGAAGAACACTCTCCAGGAGGAAGGTGTATGTGTGTCAGATGAAGAACACTCTCCAGGAGGTAGGTGTATGTGTGTCAGATGAAGAACACTCTCCAGGAGGTAGGTGTATGTGTGTCAGATGAAGAACACTCTCCAGGAGGAAGGTGTATGTGTGTCAGATGAAGAACACTCTCCAGAAGGTAGGTGTATGTGTGTCAGATGAAGAACACTCTCCAGGAGGTAGGTGTATGTGTGTCAGATGAAGAACACTCTCCAGGAGGTAGGTGTATGTGTGTCAGATGAAGAACACTCTCCAGGAGGAAGGTGTATGTGTGTCAGATGAAGAACACTCTCCAGGAGGTAGGTGTATGTGTGTCAGATGAAGAACACTCTCCAGGAGGAAGGTGTATGTGTGTCAGATGAAGAACACTCTCCAGGAGGTAGGTGTATGTGTGTCAGATGAAGAACACTCTCCAGGAGGAAGGTGTATGTGTGTCAGATGAAGAACACTCTCCAGGAGGTAGGTGTATGTGT
The DNA here is from genome assembly GCA_029206835.1 of Rana muscosa. Classification (NCBI taxonomy): domain Eukaryota; kingdom Metazoa; phylum Chordata; class Amphibia; order Anura; family Ranidae; genus Rana; species Rana muscosa. The sequence continues at coordinate 390,916,479 of CM055123.1, forward strand.
GTCAGATGAAGAACACTCTCCAGGAGGAAGATGTATGTGTGTCAGATGAAGAACACTCTCCAGGAGGTAGGTGTATGTGTGTCAGATGAAGAACACTCTCCAGGAGGTAGGTGTATGTGTGTCAGATGAAGAACACTCTCCAGGAGGTAGGTGTATGTGTGTCAGACGAAGAACACTCTCCAGGAGGAAGGTGTATGTGTGTCAGATGAAGAACACTCTCCAGGAGGAAGGTGTATGTGTGTCAGATGAAGAACACTCTCCAGGAAGTAGGTGTATGTGTGTCAGATGAAGAACACTCTCCAGGAGGAAGGTGTATGTGTGTCAGATGAAGAACACTCTCCAGGAGGTAGGTGTATGTGTGTCAGATGAAGAACACTCTCCAGGAGGTAGGTGTATGTGTGTCAGATGAAGAACACTCTCCAGGAGGTAGGTGTATGTGTGTCAGATGAAGAACACTCTCCAGGAGGTAGGTGTATGTGTGTCAGATGAAGAACACTCTCCAGGAGGAAGGTGTATGTGTGTCAGATGAAGAACACTCTCCAGGAGGTAGGTGTATGTGTGTCAGATGAAGAACACTCTCCAGGAGGTAGGTGTATGTGTGTCAGATGAAGAACACTCTCCAGGAGGAAGGTGTATGTGTGTCAGATGAAGAACACTCTCCAGGAGGTAGGTGTATGTGTGTCAGATGAAGAACACTCTCCAGGAGGTAGGTGTATGTGTGTCAGATGAAGAACACTCTCCAGGAGGAAGGTGTATGTGTGTCAGATGAAGAACACTCTCCAGGAGGTAGGTGTATGTGTGTCAGATGAAGAACACTCTCCAGGAGGTAGGTGTATGTGTGTCAGATGAAGAACACTCTCCAGGAGGTAGGTGTATGTGTGTCAGATGAAGAACACTCTCCAGGAGGTAGGTGTATGTGTGTCAGATGAAGAACACTCTCCAGGAGGTAGGTGTATGTGTGTCAGATGAAGAACACTCTCCAGGAGGAAAGTGTACGTGTGTCAGATGAAGAACACTCTCCAGGAGGAAGGTGTACGTGTGTCAGATGAAGAACACTCTCCAGGAGGTAGGTGTATGTGTGTCAGATGAAGAACACTCTCCAGGAGGTAGGTGTATGTGTGTCAGATGAAGAACACTCTCCAGGAGGAAGGTGTATGTGTGTCAGATGAAGAACACTCTCCAGGAGGTAGGTGTATGTGTGTCAGATGAAGAACACTCTCCAGGAGGTAGGTGTATGTGTGTCAGATGAAGAACACTCTCCAGGAGGAAGGTGTATGTGTGTCAGATGAAGAACACTCTCCAGGAGGTAGGTGTATGTGTGTCAGATGAAGAACACTCTCCAGGAGGTAGGTGTATGTGTGTCAGATGAAGAACACTCTCCAGGAGGTAGGTGTATGTGTGTCAGATGAAGAACACTCTCCAGGAGGAAGGTGTATGTGTGTCAGATGAAGAACACTCTCCAGGAGGTAGGTGTATGTGTGTCAGATGAAGAACACTCTCCAGGAGGAAGGTGTATGTGTGTCAGATGAAGAACACTCTCCAGGAGGTAGGTGTATGTGTGTCAGATGAAGAACACTCTCCAGGAGGAAGGTGTATGTGTGTCAGATGAAGAACACTCTCCAGGAGGTAGGTGTATGTGTGTCAGATGAAGAACACTCTCCAGGAGGAAGATGTATGTGTGTCAGATGAAGAACACTCTCCAGGAGGTAGGTGTATGTGTGTCAGATGAAGAACACTCTCCAGGAGGTAGGTGTATGTGTGTCAGATGAAGAACACTCTCCAGGAGGTAGGTGTATATGTGTCAGACGAAGAACACTCTCCAGGAGGAAGGTGTATGTGTGTCAGATGAAGAACACTCTCCAGGAGGAAGGTGTATGTGTGTCAGATGAAGAACACTCTCCAGGAGGTAGGTGTATGTGTGTCAGATGAAGAACACTCTCCAGGAGGAAGGTGTATGTGTGTCAGATGAAGAACACTCTCCAGGAGGTAGGTGTATGTGTGTCAGATGAAGAACACTCTCCAGGAGGTAGGTGTATGTGTGTCAGATGAAGAACACTCCAGGAGGTAGGTGTATGTGTGTCAGATGAAGAACACTCTCCAGGAGGTAGGTGTATGTGTGTCAGATGAAGAACACTCTCCAGGAGGAAGGTGTATGTGTGTCAGATGAAGAACACTCTCCAGGAGGTAGGTGTATGTGTGTCAGATGAAGAACACTCTCCAGGAGGTAGGTGTATGTGTGTCAGATGAAGAACACTCTCCGGGAGGAAGGTGTATGTGTGTCAGATGAAGAACACTCTCCAGGAGGTAGGTGTATGTGTGTCAGATGAAGAACACTCTCCAGGAGGTAGGTGTATGTGTGTCAGATGAAGAACACTCTCCAGGAGGAAGGTGTATGTGTGTCAGATGAAGAACACTCTCCAGGAGGTAGGTGTATGTGTGTCAGATGAAGAACACTCTCCAGGAGGTAGGTGTATGTGTGTCAGATGAAGAACACTCTCCAGGAGGTAGGTGTATGTGTGTCAGATGAAGAACACTCTCCAGGAGGAAGGTGTATGTGTGTCAGATGAAGAACACTCTCCAGGAGGTAGGTGTATGTGTGTCAGATGAAGAACACTCTCCAGGAGGAAGGTGTATGTGTGTCAGATGAAGAACACTCTCCAGGAGGTAGGTGTATGTGTGTCAGATGAAGAACACTCTCCAGGAGGAAGGTGTATGTGTGTCAGATGAAGAACACTCTCCAGGAGGTAGGTGTATGTGTGTCAGATGAAGAACACTCTCCAGGAGGAAGATGTATGTGTGTCAGATGAAGAACACTCTCCAGGAGGTAGGTGTATGTGTGTCAGATGAAGAACACTCTCCAGGAGGTAGGTGTATGTGTGTCAGATGAAGAACACTCTCCAGGAGGTAGGTGTATGTGTGTCAGACGAAGAACACTCTCCAGGAGGAAGGTGTATGTGTGTCAGATGAAGAACACTCTCCAGGAGGAAGGTGTATGTGTGTCAGATGAAGAACACTCTCCAGGAGGTAGGTGTATGTGTGTCAGATGAAGAACACTCTCCAGGAGGAAGGTGTATGTGTGTCAGATGAAGAACACTCTCCAGGAGGTAGGTGTATGTGTGTCAGATGAAGAACACTCTCCAGGAGGTAGGTGTATGTGTGTCAGATGAAGAACACTCTCCAGGAGGTAGGTGTATGTGTGTCAGATGAAGAACACTCTCCAGGAGGTAGGTGTATGTGTGTCAGATGAAGAACACTCTCCAGGAGGAAGGTGTATGTGTGTCAGATGAAGAACACTCTCCAGGAGGTAGGTGTATGTGTGTCAGATGAAGAACACTCTCCAGGAGGTAGGTGTATGTGTGTCAGATGAAGAACACTCTCCAGGAGGAAGGTGTATGTGTGTCAGATGAAGAACACTCTCCAGGAGGTAGGTGTATGTGTGTCAGATGAAGAACACTCTCCAGGAGGTAGGTGTATGTGTGTCAGATGAAGAACACTCTCCAGGAGGAAGGTGTATGTGTGTCAGATGAAGAACACTCTCCAGGAGGTAGGTGTATGTGTGTCAGATGAAGAACACTCTCCAGGAGGTAGGTGTATGTGTGTCAGATGAAGAACACTCTCCAGGAGGTAGGTGTATGTGTGTCAGATGAAGAACACTCTCCAGGAGGTAGGTGTATGTGTGTCAGATGAAGAACACTCTCCAGGAGGTAGGTGTATGTGTGTCAGATGAAGAACACTCTCCAGGAGGAAGGTGTACGTGTGTCAGATGAAGAACACTCTCCAGGAGGAAGGTGTACGTGTGTCAGATGAAGAACACTCTCCAGGAGGTAGGTGTATGTGTGTCAGATGAAGAACACTCTCCAGGAGGTAGGTGTATGTGTGTCAGATGAAGAACACTCTCCAGGAGGAAGGTGTATGTGTGTCAGATGAAGAACACTCTCCAGGAGGTAGGTGTATGTGTGTCAGATGAAGAACACTCTCCAGGAGGTAGGTGTATGTGTGTCAGATGAAGAACACTCTCCAGGAGGAAGGTGTATGTGTGTCAGATGAAGAACACTCTCCAGGAGGTAGGTGTATGTGTGTCAGATGAAGAACACTCTCCAGGAGGTAGGTGTATGTGTGTCAGATGAAGAACACTCTCCAGGAGGTAGGTGTATGTGTGTCAGATGAAGAACACTCTCCAGGAGGAAGGTGTATGTGTGTCAGATGAAGAACACTCTCCAGGAGGTAGGTGTATGTGTGTCAGATGAAGAACACTCTCCAGGAGGAAGGTGTATGTGTGTCAGATGAAGAACACTCTCCAGGAGGTAGGTGTATGTGTGTCAGATGAAGAACACTCTCCAGGAGGAAGGTGTATGTGTGTCAGATGAAGAACACTCTCCAGGAGGTAGGTGTATGTGTGTCAGATGAAGAACACTCTCCAGGAGGAAGATGTATGTGTGTCAGATGAAGAACACTCTCCAGGAGGTAGGTGTATGTGTGTCAGATGAAGAACACTCTCCAGGAGGTAGGTGTATGTGTGTCAGATGAAGAACACTCTCCAGGAGGTAGGTGTATGTGTGTCAGACGAAGAACACTCTCCAGGAGGAAGGTGTATGTGTGTCAGATGAAGAACACTCTCCAGGAGGAAGGTGTATGTGTGTCAGATGAAGAACACTCTCCAGGAGGTAGGTGTATGTGTGTCAGATGAAGAACACTCTCCAGGAGGAAGGTGTATGTGTGTCAGATGAAGAACACTCTCCAGGAGGTAGGTGTATGTGTGTCAGATGAAGAACACTCTCCAGGAGGTAGGTGTATGTGTGTCAGATGAAGAACACTCTCCAGGAGGTAGGTGTATGTGTGTCAGATGAAGAACACTCTCCAGGAGGTAGGTGTATGTGTGTCAGATGAAGAACACTCTCCAGGAGGAAGGTGTATGTGTGTCAGATGAAGAACACTCTCCAGGAGGTAGGTGTATGTGTGTCAGATGAAGAACACTCTCCAGGAGGTAGGTGTATGTGTGTCAGATGAAGAACACTCTCCAGGAGGAAGGTGTATGTGTGTCAGATGAAGAACACTCTCCAGGAGGTAGGTGTATGTGTGTCAGATGAAGAACACTCTCCAGGAGGTAGGTGTATGTGTGTCAGATGAAGAACACTCTCCAGGAGGAAGGTGTATGTGTGTCAGATGAAGAACACTCTCCAGGAGGTAGGTGTATGTGTGTCAGATGAAGAACACTCTCCAGGAGGTAGGTGTATGTGTGTCAGATGAAGAACACTCTCCAGGAGGTAGGTGTATGTGTGTCAGATGAAGAACACTCTCCAGGAGGTAGGTGTATGTGTGTCAGATGAAGAACACTCTCCAGGAGGTAGGTGTATGTGTGTCAGATGAAGAACACTCTCCAGGAGGAAGGTGTATGTGTGTCAGATGAAGAACACTCTCCAGGAGGTAGGTGTATGTGTGTCAGATGAAGAACACTCTCCAGGAGGTAGGTGTATGTGTGTCAGATGAAGAACACTCTCCAGGAGGTAGGTGTATGTGTGTCAGATGAAGAACACTCTCCAGGAGGTAGGTGTATGTGTGTCAGATGAAGAACACTCTCCAGGAGGTAGGTGTATGTGTGTCAGATGAAGAACACTCTCCAGGAGGTAGGTGTATGTGTGTCAGATGAAGAACACTCTCCAGGAGGTAGGTGTATGTGTGTCAGATGAAGAACTCTCTCCAGGAGGAAGGTGTATGTGTGTCAGATGAAGAACACTCTCCAGGAGGTAGGTGTATGTGTGTCAGATGAAGAACACTCTCCAGGAGGTAGGTGTATGTGTGTCAGATGAAGAACACTCTCCAGGAGGTAGGTGTACGTGTGTCAGATGAAGAACACTCTCCAGGAGGTAGGTGTACGTGTGTCAGATGAAGAACACTCTCCAGGAGGAAGGTGTACGTGTGTCAGATGAAGAACACTCTCCAGGAGGTAGGTGTACGTGTGTCAGATGAAGAACACTCTCCAGGAGGTAGGTGTACGTGTGTCAGATGAAGAACACTCTCCAGGAGGTAGGTGTATGTGTGTCAGATGAAGAACACTCTCCAGGAGGTAGGTGTATGTGTGTCAGATGAAGAACACTCTCCAGGAGGAAGGTGTATGTGTGTCAGATGAAGAACACTCTCCAGGAGGTAGGTGTATGTGTGTCAGATGAAGAACACTCTCCAGGAGGTAGGTGTATGTGTGTCAGATGAAGAACACTCTCCAGGAGGTAGGTGTATGTGTGTCAGTTGAAGAACACTCTCCAGGAGGTAGGTGTATGTGTGTCAGATGAAGAACACTCTCCAGGAGGTGGGTGTATGTGTGTCAGATGAAGAACACTCTCCAGGAGGTAGGTGTATGTGTGTCAGATGAAGAACACTCTCCAGGAGGTAGGTGTATGTGTGTCAGATGAAGAACACTCTCCAGGAGGTAGGTGTATGTGTGTCAGATGAAGAACACTCTCCAGGAGGTAGGTGTATGTGTGTCAGATGAAGAACACTCTCCAGGAGCTAGGTGTATGTGTGTCAGATGAAGAACACTCTCCAGGAGGTAGGTGTATGTGTGTCAGATGAAGAACACTCTCCAGGAGCTAGGTGTATGTGTGTCAGATGAAGAACACTCTCCAGGAGGTAGGTGTATGTGTGTCAGATGAAGAACACTCTCCAGGAGGTAGGTGTATGTGTGTCAGATGAAGAACACTCTCCAGGAGGTAGGTGCATGTGTGTCAGATGAAGAACACTCTCCAGGAGGTAGGTGTATGTGTGTCAGATGAAGAACACTCTCCAGGAGGTAGGTGTATGTGTGTCAGATGAAGAACACTCTCCAGGAGGAAGGTGTATGTGTGTCAGATGAAGAACACTCTCCAGGAGGTAGGTGTATGTGTGTCAGATGAAGAACACTCTCCAGGAGGTAGGTGTATGTGTGTCAGATGAAGAACACTCTCCAGGAGGTAGGTGTATGTGTGTCAGATGAAGAACACTCTCCGGGAGGTAGGTGTATGTGTGTCAGATGAAGAACACTCTCCGGGAGGTAGGTGTATGTGTGTCAGATGAAGAACACTCTCCAGGAGGTAGGTGTATGTGTGTCAGATGAAGAAAACTCTCCAGGAGGTAGGTGTATGTGTGTCAGATGAAGAACACTCTCCAGGAGGTAGGTGTATGTGTGTCAGATGAAGAACACTCTCCAGGAGGTAGGTGTATGTGTGTCAGATGAAGAACACTCTCCAGGAGGTAGGTGTATGTGTGTCAGATGAAGAACTCTCTCCAGGAGGAAGGTGTATGTGTGTCAGATGAAGAACACTCTCCAGGAGGTAGGTGTATGTGTGTCAGATGAAGAACACTCTCCAGGAGGTAGGTGTATGTGTGTCAGATGAAGAACACTCTCCAGGAGGTAGGTGTACGTGTGTCAGATGAAGAACACTCTCCAGGAGGTAGGTGTACGTGTGTCAGATGAAGAACACTCTCCAGGAGGAAGGTGTACGTGTGTCAGATGAAGAACACTCTCCAGGAGGTAGGTGTACGTGTGTCAGATGAAGAACACTCTCCAGGAGGTAGGTGTATGTGTGTCAGATGAAGAACACTCTCCAGGAGGTAGGTGTATGTGTGTCAGATGAAGAACACTCTCCAGGAGGTAGGTGTATGTGTGTCAGATGAAGAACACTCTCCAGGAGGAAGGTGTATGTGTGTCAGATGAAGAACACTCTCCAGGAGGTAGGTGTATGTGTGTCAGATGAAGAACACTCTCCAGGAGGTAGGTGTATGTGTGTCAGATGAAGAACACTCTCCAGGAGGTAGGTGTATGTGTGTCAGATGAAGAACACTCTCCAGGAGGTAGGTGTATGTGTGTCAGATGAAGAACACTCTCCAGGAGGTAGGTGTATGTGTGTCAGATGAAGAACACTCTCCAGGAGGTAGGTGTATGTGTGTCAGATGAAGAACACTCTCCAGGAGGTAGGTGTATGTGTGTCAGATGAAGAACACTCTCCAGGAGGTAGGTGTATGTGTGTCAGATGAAGAACACTCTCCAGGAGGTAGGTGTATGTGTGTCAGATGAAGAACACTCTCCAGGAGCTAGGTGTATGTGTGTCAGATGAAGAACACTCTCCAGGAGGTAGGTGTATGTGTGTCAGATGAAGAACACTCTCCAGGAGGTAGGTGTATGTGTGTCAGATGAAGAACACTCTCCAGGAGGTTGGTGTATGTGTGTCAGATGAAGAACACTCTCCAGGAGGAAGGTGTATGTGTGTCAGATGAAGAACACTCTCCAGGAGGTAGGTGTATGTGTGTCAGATGAAGAACACTATCCAGGAGGTAGGTGTATGTGTGTCAGATGAAGAACACTCTCCAGGAGGAAGGTGTATGTGTGTCAGATGAAGAACACTCTCCAGGAGGAAGGTGTATGTGTGTCAGATGAAGAACACTCTCCAGGAGGTAGGTGTATGTGTGTCAGATGAAGAACACTCTCCAGGAGGTAGGTGTATGTGTGTCAGATGAAGAACACTCTCCAGGAGGTAGGTGTATGTGTGTCAGATGAAGAACACTCTCCAGGAGGAAGGTGTATGTGTGTCAGATGAAGAACACTCTCCAGGAGGTAGGTGTATGTGTGTCAGATGAAGAACACTCTCCAGGAGGAAGGTGTATGTGTGTCAGATGAAGAACACTCTCCAGGAGGAAGGTGTATGTGTGTCAGATGAAGAACACTCTCCAGGAGGAAGGTGTATGTGTGTCAGATGAAGAACACTCTCCAGGAGGTAGGTGTATGTGTGTCAGATGAGGAACTCTCTCCAGGAGGTAGGTGTATGTGTGTCAGATGAAGAACACTCTCCAGGAGGAAGGTGTATGTGTGTCAGATGAAGAACACTCTCCAGGAGGTAGGTGTATGTGTGTCAGATGAAGAACACTCTCCAGGAGGTAGGTGTATGTGTGTCAGATGAAGAACACTCTCCAGGAGGTAGGTGTATGTGTGTCAGATGAAGAACACTCTCCAGGAGGTAGGTGTATGTGTGTCAGATGAAGAACACTCTCCAGGAGGTAGGTGTATGTGTGTCAGATGAAGAACACTCTCCAGGAGGAAGGTGTATGTGTGTCAGATGAAGAACACTCTCCAGGAGGTAGGTGTATGTGTGTCAGATGAAGAACACTCTCCAGGAGGTAGGTGTATGTGTGTCAGATGAAGAACACTCTCCGGGAGGTAGGTGTATGTGTGTCAGATGAAGAACACTCTCCGGGAGGTAGGTGTATGTGTGTCAGATGAAGAACACTCTCCGGGAGGTAGGTGTATGTGTGTCAGATGAAGAACACTCTCCAGGAGGTAGGTGTATGTGTGTCAGATGAAGAACAATCTCCAGGAGGTAGGTGTATGTGTGTCAGATGAAGAACACTCTCCAGGAGGTAGGTGTATGTGTGTCAGATGAAGAACACTCTCCAGGAGGTAGGTGTATGTGTGTCAGATGAAGGACACTCTCCAGGAGGTAGGTGTATGTGTGTCAGATGAAGAACACTCTACAGGAGGTAGGTGTATGTGTGTCAGATGAAGAACACTCTCCAGGAGGAAGGTGTATGTGTGTCAGATGAAGAACACTCTCCAGGAGGTAGGTGTATGTGTGTCAGATGAAGAACACTCTCCAGGAGGTAGGTGTATGTGTGTCAGATGAAGAACACTCTCCAGGAGGTAGGTGTATGTGTGTCGGATGAAGAACACTCTCCAGGAGGAAGGTGTATGTGTGTCGGATGAAGAACTCTCTCCAGGAGGAAGGTGTATGTGTGTCGGATGAAGAACACTCTCCAGGAGGTAGGTGTATGTGTGTCGGATGAAGAACACTCTCCAGGAGGTAGGTGTATGTGTGTCGGATGAAGAACACTCTCCAGGAGGTAGGTGTATGTGTGTCAGATGAAGAACACTCTCCAGGAGGTAGGTGTATGTGTGTCAGATGAAGAACACTCTCCAGGAGGTAGGTGTATGTGTGTCAGATGAAGAACACTCTCCAGGAGGAAGGTGTATGTGTGTCAGATGAAGAACACTCTCCAGGAGGTAGGTGTATGTGTGTCGGATGAAGAACACTCTCCAGGAGGTAGGTGTATGTGTGTCGGATGAAGAACACTCTCCAGGAGGTAGGTGTATGTGTGTCAGATGAAGAACACTCTCCAGGAGGTAGGTGTATGTGTGTCAGATGAAGAACACTCTCCAGGAGGTAGGTGTATGTGTGTCAGATGAAGAACACTCTCCAGGAGGTAGGTGTATGTGTGTCAGATGAAGAACACTCTCCAGGAGGTAGGTGTATGTGTGTCAGATGAAGAACACTCTCCAGGAGGAAGGTGTATGTGTGTCAGATGAAGAACACTCTCCAGGAGGTAGGTGTATGTGTGTCAGATGAAGAACACTCTCCAGGAGGTAGGTGTATGTGTGTCAGATGAAGAACACTCTCCAGGAGGTAGGTGTATGTGTGTCAGATGAAGAACACTCTCCAGGAGGTAGGTGTATGTGTGTCAGATGAAGAACACTCCAGGAGGTAGGTGTATGTGTGTCAGATGAAGAACACTCTCCAGGAGGTAGGTGTATGTGTGTCAGATGAAGAACACTCTCCAGGAGGAAGGTGTATGTGTGTCAGATGAAGAACACTCTCCAGGAGGAAGGTGTATGTGTGTCAGATGAAGAACACTCTCCAGGAGGTAGGTGTATGTGTGTCAGATGAAGAACACTCTCCAGGAGGAAGGTGTATGTGTGTCAGATGAAGAACACTCTCCAGGAGGTAGGTGTATGTGTGTCAGATGAAGAACTCTCTCCAGGAGGTAGGTGTATGTGTGTCAGATGAAGAACACTCTCCAGGAGGAAGGTGTATGTGTGTCAGATGAAGAACACTCTCCAGGAGGTAGGTGTATGTGTGTCAGATGAAGAACACTCTCCAGGAGGTAGGTGTATGTGTGTCAGATGAAGAACACTCTCCAGGAGGAAGGTGTATGTGTGTCAGATGAAGAACACTCTCCAGGAGGTAGGTGTATGTGTGTCGGATGAAGAACACTCTCCAGGAGGTAGGTGTATGTGTGTCGGATGAAGAACACTCTCCAGGAGGTAGGTGTATGTGTGTCAGATGAAGAACACTCTCCAGGAGGTAGGTGTATGTGTGTCAGATGAAGAACACTCTCCAGGAGGTAGGTGTATGTGTGTCAGATGAAGAACACTCTCCAGGAGGTAGGTGTATGTGTGTCAGATGAAGAACACTCTCCAGGAGGTAGGTGTATGTGTGTCAGATGAAGAACACTCTCCAGGAGGAAGGTGTATGTGTGTCAGATGAAGAACACTCTCCAGGAGGTAGGTGTATGTGTGTCAGATGAAGAACACTCTCCAGGAGGTAGGTGTATGTGTGTCAGATGAAGAACACTCTCCAGGAGGTAGGTGTATGTGTGTCAGATGAAGAACACTCTCCAGGAGGTAGGTGTATGTGTGTCAGATGAAGAACACTCCAGGAGGTAGGTGTATGTGTGTCAGATGAAGAACACTCTCCAGGAGGTAGGTGTATGTGTGTCAGATGAAGAACACTCTCCAGGAGGAAGGTGTATGTGTGTCAGATGAAGAACACTCTCCAGGAGGAAGGTGTATGTGTGTCAGATGAAGAACACTCTCCAGGAGGTAGGTGTATGTGTGTCAGATGAAGAACACTCTCCAGGAGGAAGGTGTATGTGTGTCAGATGAAGAACACTCTCCAGGAGGTAGGTGTATGTGTGTCAGATGAAGAACTCTCTCCAGGAGGTAGGTGTATGTGTGTCAGATGAAGAACACTCTCCAGGAGGAAGGTGTATGTGTGTCAGATGAAGAACACTCTCCAGGAGGTAGGTGTATGTGTGTCAGATGAAGAACACTCTCCAGGAGGTAGGTGTATGTGTGTCAGATGAAGAACACTCTCCAGGAGGTAGGTGTATGTGTGTCAGATGAAGAACTCTCTCCAGGAGGTAGGTGTATGTGTGTCAGATGAAGAACACTCTCCAGGAGGAAGGTGTATGTGTGTCAGATGAAGAACTCTCTGCAGGAGGTAGGTGTATGTGTGTCAGATGAAGAACACTCTCCAGGAGGAAGATGTATGTGTGTCAGATGAAGAACACTCTCCAGGAGGTAGGTGTATGTGTGTCAGATGAAGAACACTCTCCAGGAGGTAGGTGTATGTGTGTCAGATGAAGAACACTCTCCAGGAGGAAGGTGTATGTGTGTCAGATGAAGAACTCTCTCCAGGAGGTAGGTGTATGTGTGTCAGATGAAGAACAGTCTCCAGGAGGTAGGTGTATGTGTGTCAGATGAAGAACACTCTCCAGGAGGTAGGTGTATGTGTGTCAGATGAAGAACACTCTCCAGGAGGTAGGTGTATGTGTGTCAAAGTCAACAATCAAGAGAAGACTTTACCAGAGTGAATACAGAGGGTTCACCACAAGATGTAAACCATTGGTGAGCCTCAAAAACAGGAAGGCCAGATTAGAGTTTGCCAAACAACATCTAAAAAAGCCTTCACAGTTCTGGAACAACATCCTATGGACAGATGAGACCGAGATCAACTTGTACCAGAGTGATGGGAAGAGAAGAGTATGGAGAAGGAAAGGAACTGCTCATGATCCAAAGCATACCACCTCATCAGTGAAGCATGGTGGTGGTAGTGTCATGGCGTGGGCATGTATGGCTGCCAATGGAACTGGTTCTCTTGTATTTATTGATGATGTGACTGCTGACAAAAGCAGCAGGGTGAATTCTGAAGTGTTTCGGGCAATATTATTATCGGCTCATATTCAGCCAAATGCTTCAGAACTCATTGGACGGCGCTTCACAGTGCAGATGGACAATGACCCAAAGCATACTGCGAGAGCAACCAAAGAGTTTTTTAAGGGAAAGAAGTGGAATGTTATGCAATGGCCAAGTCAATCACCTGACCTGAATCCGATTGAACATGCATTTCACTTGCTGAAGACAAAACTGAAGGGAAAATGCCCCAAGAACAAGCAGGAACTGAAGACAGTTGCAGTAGAGGCCTGGCAGAGCATCACCAGGGATGAAACCCAGCGTCTGGTGATGTCATCGCGTTCCACACTTCAGGCTGTAATTGACTACAAAGCATTTGCAACCAAGTATTAAAAAGTGAAAGTTTGATTTATGATTGTTAATCTGTCCCATTACTTTTGGTCCCTTAAAAAGTGGGAGGCACATATACAAACTGTTGTAATTCCTACACCGTTCACCTGATTTGGATGTAAATACCCTCAAATTAAAGCTGAAAGTCTGCAGGTAAAGAACATCTTGTTTGTTTCATTTCAAATCCATTGTGGTGATGTATAGAGCCCAAAAGATTAGAATTGTGTCCATGTCCCAATACTTATGGACCGGACTGTATGTAAAAGTCTAAATTTGAATTTATCCTCTGTATTCCTGGTATTTAGATCACAAGATCCTTCAGGATGATCAGGTATAGTGTTCCGTTTCAAATGCTGCTATATCCATTGACATAACTCTTTTAGCCTCAGTCTGTCCAGACAGTATGGTCACCTGCTGACTCAGCACAATCCACAGGCAGTTTAACTTTTAACCACTTAAGGACCGGCCCATGTAGATTTACGTTGGCAGACTGGCACGCACAAGCACATCCACGTACCTGTACGTTGCCCTTTAAATGCCTGACGTGTGGTCGCACGCGCGCCGCTGGCGACCCTGCCGCCTTTCCCGTGAGTCGGACCGTGGGTCCAGTGGACTCGATCGCCGCGGGCATCCCCGCGATCGTCTCACGGAGGTATAGAGCGGGGAGATGCTTGTGTAAACAAGCATCTCCCCGCTCTGCCTAGTGACAATGACACCAATCTCCGCTCCGTGTACTCGGAGCGAAGATCAGTGTCATGTGACACAGAGCCCGACCCCCTACAGTAAGAAACACTCAATAGGGAACACTTAACCCCTTCAGCGCCACCTAGAGGTTAACCCCTTCACTGCCAGTGTCCTTTTCACAGTAATCAGTGAATTTTTATAGCACTGATCGCTGTAAAAATGACAATGGTCCCAAAAATGTGTCAAAAGTGTCCGATGCGTCCGCCATAATGTCGCAGTCACAAAAAAAAAAAGAAAATCGCTGATCGCCGCCATTACTAGTAAAAAAAAAAACTATTAATAAAAATGCCATAAACCTATCCCGTATTTTGTAGACGCTATAACTTTTGCGCAAACCAATCAATAAACGCTTATTGCGATTTTTTTACCAAAAATATGTAGAAGAATACGTATCGACCTAAACTGAGGAAAAAAAATGTTTTTTTTATATATTTTTTGGGGGATATTTATTATAGCAAAAAGTATAAAAATATTGGCTCTTTAGCGCCACCCTTTGGGCAACTTCTGCTAATGTTGTGCTATGGTTAACAATTGCTTCTGAGCATGCGTGTTTGTACTTTGGATTTTCTTTTCCCGACGGACTTGTGTTCACGCGATTTGGATAATCCGACATCACACATTTATTGTCGGAAAATTTGAAAGCATGCTATCCCACATTTGTTGTCGGAAAAATCCGACAACAATTGTCCGATGGAGCGTACAAACGGTTGGATTTTCCGCCAAAACCTTGCCATCGCACAATTCCTGTCGGAAAATCTGATCGATTAAAGCCTCGTACACACGGTCGGACTTCCATCTGACTTTTCTCTGGATTGTTGTCCGAACGGAGTTGGTCGGGAACACCCATAGCATACACACGCTCGGACTTTTCTGCAAACTTTCCCAAAACTTTTTGCAACATCACGTGGTTTTTCTGCTCTTTTCTGCTCTTTACCGCCACCCTTTGGTCAACTTCTGCTATTGTTGGTTGATTTTAACATTAGTTGTTTTGTCCATCGGACAAAAGTCCGATGGTTTTCTGTACACACGTTCGGACTTTGCTCCATTGGACTTTTGTTGGGCAAAAGTTTGTCCGTTTGCAGACCCAACTTTTGTCCGATGAAAAAAATAAAAAAAACTTTGTCCGATGGAGCGTACACACGGTCGGTTTGTTGGTCCAACTTGCTCAAAATGAAGTTTGTTGGGCAAAAGTCCGACCGTGTGTACGGGGCTTAAGAGTGTATGTAAACCCTCACCTTGTAAAACAACCCATTCAGTTTCAAATAGAAAAGAAAGGCAAAACATTTGTGCATAGATATATAAAAAAAACATTATCAATAAAATAAAAAAAGTCCTTTTTTATAAGTGATCACATTATCTCTGTTCTCAGCTTTGTAAGGAGCCCAGAGAGCTAGGGGAGGAGATACAGCAGCAAACTGGTCTTCCTAGTAAATGGCTGTGCAGGGAAGAGCATGTCAGGACAAGTCTGATTATTAAAGTGGAAGTTCTATTTTTGGGTGGAACTCCACTTTAACATATTCTTTAATCGGCTTCCGGACCGCCT
The DNA here is from genome assembly GCA_029206835.1 of Rana muscosa. Lineage (NCBI taxonomy): Eukaryota > Metazoa > Chordata > Amphibia > Anura > Ranidae > Rana > Rana muscosa. The sequence goes on from CM055123.1 coordinate 390,931,868, forward strand.
TTCGCACATTTACTGTGGCAAGGCAGCCGGGGCTGCGTGAAACAACCTACCTGTATGTCGCTTCATGCAGTAGCCTCTGGGGGGCACGCGCCGCTGAAGGAAACCGCGCGAGTGAATTGGTCAGAGGGGTTGCCAATCAGTGGGTCCGGCGGTAGCAATGTATGCCGGCCACCCGCGATCGTTCCACACAGAGCCAGAATGGCAAACTGCCTATGTAAACAAGACAGATCGCCGTTCTGACAGGGGAGAACATAGAGATCTTGTGTTCCCGCTAAGCAGGAACATGGATCTCTGTGTCCCCTCAGTCAGAGCAAAACCCCCATACAGTTAGCAAGCACTCCCTAGGGAGACACTTAACCCTTTGATTGCCTCCAGTGTTAACCCCTTCCCTGCCAGTGTCATTAGTACAGTAACAGTGCATATTTTTTAGCACTGATCACTGTATTAGTGTCACTGATCCCCAGAAAAGTGTCAGTTAGGTTTCCGATGTGTCCGCCACAATGTCGCAGTCCTGCTAAAAATCGCCGATCGCCGCCATTACTAGTAAAAAAAGCTTATGAATAAAAATTCCATAAAAATATCCCATAGTTTGTAGACGCTATAACTTTTGCGCAAACCAATCAATATACACTTATTGGGATTTTATTTTACCAAAAATATGTAGCAGAATACCTATTGGACTAAATAGATTTTTTTTTTCATTTGATGTGTTTTATAGCAGAAAGTTAAAAATATTGTTTGTTTTTTTTTCAAAATTGTCGGTATTTTTTTGTTTAAAGCACAAAAAACTAAAACCGTGATCAAATGCCACCAAAAGAAAGCTCTATTTGTGGAAAAAAAAGGACATCAATTTTATTTGTGTACAGCGTCGTACAACCGCGCAATTGTCAATTAAAGCAATGCAGTGGCCTCGTCATGAAGGGGGTAAAACCTTCCAGGGCTGAAGCGGTTAAAGCGGAGGTCCGCCGATTTTTTTTTTTTAAAGTCAGCAGCTACAAATACTGCAGCTGCTGACTTTTAAAATAAGGACACTTACCTGTCCAGGGCGCCCGCGATGTCGGCACCCGAGACCGACCCGTCGCTCGGTCCTCGGATGCTGCCGCCGCCATCTTCGGTAAGGGAATCAGGAAGTGAAGCCTTGCGGCTTCACTTCCTGGTTCCCTACTGTGCATTCGCGAGTCGCGCTGCGCAATCCAAATGGTCCCTGCTGTCTTCTGGGACGTGTGTCTCCCAGAAGACAGCGGGGGGCGGGAAGTGACGTAGACCCCCGCAGATTCTGCGGGTGTCTATGCCCGGAAGTGGGTGCAAATACCTTTTATTATACAGGTATCTGCACCCCCCTCCCCCCTGAAAGGTGCCAAATGTGACGCCGGAGGGGGGGGGTTCCGAAAAGCGGAGGTTCCATTTTTGTGTGGACCTCCGCTTTAAACAGGAAGGGAGGACAGAGGAAAAAAACAAATCACATTAGTATATTTTAGTGGCCCTAAACAGCCACTAGGTGTCAGTGTACCACAGAACAATGTTAAAGCGGAGGTTCACCCAAAATAACATCCATATACGAGCACACTCCATATGCCGTGTACACACGACCGTTTTTCTCGTCGAGAAAAACGATTTTTTTTCCATTTGACGAGAAAAATGATCGTCTGTGGGCATTTTGTCGTTTTTCTCGACGAGAAAAACGGCATTAAAAATGACGAGAAAAATTAGAACATGTTCTAATTTTTCTCGTCGTTTTTTCCGTCATTTTTTCCGCAGCAGTTTTCCCATAGGGAAACACTGCCGCGGAGCCCACAGACAGAAGAGAAAAAATGACGTGAAAAACGACCGTGTGTGGGGAACAAGCCGTTCCCTCATTTTTCATGTCATTATTCACAGCGTTTTTTTAACCGCCGTGAATAATGATCGTGTGTACGCGGCATTACACTACTAACATATCCAGTAGCCACATATTTTTTTTTTTTATGTTGTACATACCGTACTATTGTAATTTCAATTCGGCTTCCGGGTACTCACTCCCGCGGGAGTAGGCGTTTCTATTCTCCCGCAATGTAATTTGGGAGTTCGCCCAGATGTGACATGTCCTGCAGAAAAAGTTCCCCCGGCGGATAAGGTCCCCCCTGTTCTGCGCAGGCGCGGCACGAACCTCAACGGAGTTTCCGAAAATAGCCGAACATGTAGAGCTGCGAGTCAGCTCTACACGGCACCTGTGCAGTCAGCTCTACACGGCTCTTAGTCATTGCACAGGCGCCGTGTAGAGCCGACTCGCAGCTCTACATGTTCGGCTACTTTTGGAAACTCCGTTGAGGTTCGTGCCGCGCCTGCGCGGTACAGGGGGGACCTTATCCGCCGGGGGGACCTTCTTCAGCAGAACACCGTCCACCGCTACCAGGAAGTCAGTGCTTGTAGGCTTCACAATGCCCACAAGCAAAATGGAAAATTCCTACGGCTGATTTTAAAAGCCTGAAATAAGACAGGGGAGGTTTGAAGTCACCAAACACGTGAGTACTAATTGGTGATCTAAAAATACTTTGAATGCAAGCGAAAAAAAAAAAGAAAGATTTGCCGCGGAACCTCCGCTTTAACCTGATGCATGTCAATACAACACAGAAAAAATCCAGAACAAGTTTGGTTTGTGATTCTTCGCAGATAGGCTTTATGACTTACCTAGAGGCCCCCGGTTAATAAACCTATTTTGTATTAATCAGACTGAACATCGGATTAAAGTCGAAGTCACAGAGAGAGAAGAGACTTTTTTAAGGACTGATGTGCAATGTAAGACAGAGAAAACTCCTACAGATGGATCCAGTAATGGGAACCCACCAGAGAGATGTCCCCGTCCTCTGTATTCCCGGGACTCCACACAGGAACATCAGGAGATCCTTCAGGAGGGTCAGGTAGGTGGAACGTAGCTCTCCGCTCTCTATAGCTATCCATTCCCAGCTCATGAAACCAAAAAAATACACCTTCTGTTTTTTTTGTGTTATATAGGAAGAAAACTGGTCTGAATACAACACGATGGACAGAGGAACCCAAGAGAAGCCGTATGTGATGGGTGATGAGCCATGTGAGGAGGAGGACATCCCTCCAGAGATCAGCCCAGGTGAGTAATAACACCCAGATCTTTCCTTTCCGGTGACACTGATGTATCATGTATGACAAAATGCTATCACATAGGGAACGTTTGGCACCCTATGTGATTAAAAAAAATTAAGCGTAAAAAATTTAAGTTACACCCAAGCGCATAACCCCTCCCCCCAAAAATGTTGACCCTCCTCCAACATATAAACAAATACAAACATAAATGTGCACCAGGGGGAGCCTGTGTACGAAAGCTCCGTCTCATCATCAATTTTAAGGCTTGACGTGTTGGGTATCTATTTACTCGACACCACATCATCTTTTACATTTGACCCAAAAAAAAAACATGTCTCTGCTAAAAAAATATATACCGTATTTATCGGCGTATAACACGCACTTTTTTCCCCCCTAAAATCAGGGGGAAATCGTGGGTGCGTGTTTGACGCCGATCCCCCGCTGAAACGAGCGAGCAGAGCCGAGATACACAAAGCCGAAGTACACTCGGCTTTACTCGGCTCCTCTCGCAGTCCCACCCATCTCTGACTGCGCCGCTGACATACAGAAAGCCGAGCGTACTTCGGCCAGTCTTGGCTCCTCTCGCAGTCCCGCCCCTGACTGTGAGCAGAGCCGAGTCTAGCCGAAGTACACTCGGCTTTCTGTATGTCAGCGGCGCAATCAGTAGAGATGGGCGGGACTGCGAGAGGAGCCGAGTCTAGCCGAAGTACACTCGGCTCCGCTCGGTCCTCTCCACAGCGGAAATCGGCGCCAATTTTAAATAACGCAAAGAGACTGGCAAGGCTGCAAAGGCACTGGGCAAGGCTGCAAAGGCACTGGGCAAGGCTGCAAAGGCACTGGGCAAGGCTGCAGATGGACACTGGGCAAGGCTGCATTTAAATGTACGTTTTTTTCCTTAAAATTCCCTCCTAAACTTGGGGTGCGTGTTATACATATAAATACGGTATATATAATGTTTGGGGGTTCTAAGTAATTTTTGAGCAAACAATACTGATTTTAACTTGTAGACAAGTGTCAGAAACAGGCTTAATCTTTAAGTGGTTAAACTGACCTCATTTGCTGACCGAAGTTCATCCCTTTGATCTAATGGGCGACTTGTCAGCCTGACAAGTCGGGCTCTATTAAAGCGGAGCTCCACCCCTAAGTGGAACCCTCCCCCCCTCCGGTGTCATATTTGGCACCTTTCAGGGGGGAGGGGGGTGCAGATACCTGTCTAAGACAGGTATTTGCACCCACTTCCGGGAGTGCACTCTGCGGGTATTCTGCAGGAAGCACGTCACTTCCCGCAGAATACCCGTTGTGTTCTGGGAGACACTCGGCTCCCAGAACACAACAGGGACCAGTGAGAACGGCGCAGCTCGACTCGCGCATGCGCCGTAGGGAACCGGGCAGTGAAGCCGCAAGGCTTCACTTCCTGGTTCCCTCACCGAGGATGGCGGTGGGGGCAGCAGAGTGAGGAGCGATTGCTGGAATTCTGCTGCCGACGTCGCTGGACTCCTGGACAGGTAAGTTTCCTAATATTAAAAGTCAGCAGCTGCAGTATTTGTAGCTGCTGGCTTTTAATATTTTTTGTTTCAGGGGAGCTCCGCTTTAGGTACTATGGAACCGTCCTAATAGAGGCGACTCAAGTCTTTCTGACTTGGATAAAAGTTCCTGTACTACTTGGGGGCGGCTTACATTTATTTCTATTCAGAAGTCGTTTTGCAAGCCGTGCTGAAGGCGCGCGAATTTGAAGCCACCCCCAAACTTGGCAGGCTGCCTGTTTTTTTTTTTTTTTTTTTAAGACAGCTGTGAGTAGAGAACTCTGCATAGAATCAGGAAAATGCTTTGTTAAGATCGCAAGGGGGGAAGAATCACGATCTGATTCTTTAACGATTAATCGTGCAGCTCTACTTCACATGTGTGATGCAATTTATGTTTACATAAACATGCATGCTCTACATTCACATTTGCATCAGGGTGTGTAGAGGGGCGACGCTGGCACTTTTACAATTTTTTTTTTGTTATTTTCATTTTACTTTATTGCTCTTACAAAGAGGCAGGTGACAGGTCCTCTTTATGGAAACATCAGGGCCAAAAAATAGAGCTGGCTACTAAAGCTGGAAAATGACAGCTCTGAACCCAGAAGTGACAAAGCTGTCCAGGTTCCTAAAATGCAGAGGAGATCAGGGAATGGTCATTTCTGGAGATCCTCCTACTCTCAGTCTTTGAGCAGTTTACCATGGTCCTAGGCTTTCGGGTGGGGGTTCACCACCTTTAGAGTCCCATAAAAGTGATCAGGTGACTCTAGAACTCTTCTAACGTCTTGCTGGGCACAGGGTCAATGGAGCCATGACCAGTTTTCGGTAACTTTCCACAAAAACAGGATGCCCTTTTTATTCAGCACAAAGTGGGTTGCTGGAAGTGAGAAGACAATACATGTCTCAGCTTAGAGAAAGAGCCAGGAATGAGAGTGCTTGAAGGCATTTTAATGTTTCTTCTTTCATTTTTTAATGTTTCTTCAGATAACATCAAAAACAGAACAACGTTTCGGGGGGCCAAAACACCCCTTCATCAGGGCTATAAAATGTTTCTGAATATCAGGTGAACTCTGAGAAAGCTCCTGAATCCAAATCAGAATAGTCTATCGCCCGGTTTATCTGCAAAAAAAAATTGAGATCCGGTGATGCAGTTATAGATTTTTCTACAGGGCAGACTGAAGAATATGGCCGTAGACGTAGTCAATATGGTTTCCCATTGTAGGAGTACTTATACATGTCTTAACAAAAACCTCTTATAGACATGAGATAAAACACTTTTGGCTGGAGTTGGGCATTGTAAAGATTAACTCTACTTCTTGTCCAATAGGAACAAAAAAAATAAAAAAAATAGGTTTCAGAAGGGACAAGATCACGACAAATGAAAGTGTAATTCTCACTTGGTAAACACAAATTAGAGAGAATGCACCAGCCTAGTGCATTATCCCAATGTAAGATTTATTGTAAGATAAAAAGAAATCAACTCTTCTGTCCCAACTGTCTTAAAATGTTTTTAGGGTAGCACCCTCTTCCTCAGGCTCTGAAAAGGATACTACCCTTGAAACGCGTAAGACAGTTGGCATCCAGATGGTGTCCTCCCAAGCCCAGGAGCATGCGGAGTGAACCGACTAACTCTGATATTTTTTATGAGCTTTGGTGTTTGTGAGTAGATTTATCTTTGTCTTGCAATAAATTTTACATTGGGATAACACGCTAGGCTTGTTCGCCCTCTCTCTTTTATGTTTTCATAGTACGATATTGGGGCGCCCTCAGTCCTAAGAGTGCAGCAAAGTGTGGTGTTTCCATATTTCCAGTTGAGAAGTGGATCAATATAAAGAACTGTTGCCAGACCACCACCCCACTCATGCACGGGAGGTGTTTTGTCTTCTTGAAATTCTCACTTGCTATTTGTAGTTCAGTTCATGGTAGGTACTTATAAGTTACTGATTTCACTAGGAACTTTAAAACATAACTAAGTAAAAAAAAAAGTTACATTTAGTCTCAATAAATACGTTATCGTTTTTAATGTCATTGAAAAAAACGACGTTTTTCTCGACATTATTTTTCGTGTTTCCTCTCAAGCCTGCCTCGCATACACACTATCGTGAAAAAAAATGCTCGAGCAAAGCGCGGTGACGTACAACACGTACAACGGCACTATAAAGGGGAAGTTTTATTCAAATGGCGCCACCCTTTCGGCTGCTTTTGCTGATCCTCCTATTAGTAAAGTTTGGTGAGAGCCGATTTGCGCTTTTCAGCCTCGTGCTATTCAGTCCGTTACAGCGTGACGAATGTGCTATCTCCAATACGAACGTTCGTTTTACCAGAACGAGCGCTCCCCGTCTCATACTTGATTCTGAGCATGCACATTTTTTTTCCCCTCGTAAAAGCATACACACTACCGTTTTTTTACAACGTTAAAAAGGACGTCATGAAAATCGACGTGAAAAAATAGAGCAGGCTCTAATTTTTTTTAGGCCATTTTTCACGTCGTTAAAAATGCTCTGGAGCCCACACACAATCGTTTTTAATTACCAATTTAAAAAATGGCATTTTTCACGCTATGAAAAACGGTCGTGTGTACGCGGCATTAGAATCATTTCAGAGCTCTCGATCTGCATTCATTCCGTTTATGCTTATATCTTTAAGTTTACAAAGTTCTTCTTCATCTTCTTGTCTGCAGATGGACGATACAGAGATTACAACGTGGGAAAACGACCCATTATTGCTCGTGATGGTGTGGTTGTAAATGATGTCACATCCGATTCTTCAGAAGAAAACTCCATTACTCCAGATCTCCACCCAGTCATTCTCAGTGCAGATCTGTTGTCTGATCCCTCCACACATGGGGGGAATTTTCCTGACCACTTACCTGCCATCACCCATTCCACGGATCATATAGAGGGCGGAGCCTTTCCGTGTTCAGAATGTGGTGAAGGTTTTACTCAGAGATCAGAACTTGGGTTTCATCAAAGAACTCACACTGGTATGAAGACCTATTCCTGTTCCGAATGTGGGAAATGTTTCAACCATAAAGCTCATTTTATGTCGCACGAAAGAACTCACACGGGGGAGAAGCCGTTTTCCTGTCCTGAATGCGGGAGATGCTTTGCCGAGATATCAAACCTTACTAAACATCAGCGGTCCCACACAGGGGAGAAGCCATTTTCCTGCTCCGAATGTGGCAAATCTTTTACACGAAGAGGATATCTAATTTCTCATCGGAGGATTCACACGGGGGAGAAGCCATACTCTTGCACGAAATGCGGAAAATGTTTCGCTTTTAGGTCAGACCTTGCTAAGCACAAAAGAATTCACACCGGCGATCGTCCGTATTCCTGTTCTGAGTGCGGGAAAGGGTTTGCCCAGAAGTCGAACCTGGTTCAGCACCAGAGAATCCATGCCGGCGATCACCCGTATTCCTGTTCTGAATGTGGGAAATGGTTTTCTTGTAAAAGACATCTGATCGGGCACCAGAAAACTCACACGGGTGACCGCCCGTATTCATGTTCCGAGTGCGGGAAAGGTTTTATCTATAAATCGAGCCTGGTGCGGCACGAGAAGATCCACAGTGGTGAAGACCCGTATCTGTGTCCTGAATGCGGGAAACGGTTTTCTAGGAGGTCCACCCTTACGTCACATCTCAGCTTCCACCGGAGGCAAGAGGTTCCTGCGCAGGGTGTGGTGGCTGAGTAAGAACATGGACAACATGGGTGTCTTGGTGTCCTAAATTATAAAGAATAAAAATATTTTTTTTAAATGTTTTTTTCTTCTTCTTGTTTTATTGTAAAGGTCCTCCAACCTCAGACGTTTTCTTTGCCGTAAGCGAAATACGAGGACTGCCTGTATGAGGGTGCACGTGACTCCTTGACCCTTCTTGCCACACGAAAATTGCTGGTGTATGCCCACTGGCTTCTTAGACACCCAGCACTGTCACATGGGAACTGGGAGGTAGTCCTGAGCTCTGTGAGAGCCCCAAACTCTGCCTTTCTTCCATCTTATACACAGTGAGCCAGTATTAAAACCATTTGGTTGAAGAAAGCACTCATGCAGCTCATCCTCATACTCCAACCCAAGTTTGCCAGACACTTGTACCTGCCAATCCCTTTCACTTGTTTGACTGTAAGCCCACCCATCCTGACCATTACCAGTTCAAGTTTAACCACTTGCCCTTCGGAAGGTTTTACCCCATTCATGACCAGACCACTTATTGTTATTCAGCACTGCGCTACTTTAACTGAAAATTGCGTGGTCATGCAATGTTGTACCCAAATTTAATTTAGATCATTTTTTTCACACAAAAATAACTTTCTTTTGGTGGTATTTGATTACCACTGGGTTTTTATTTTTTATTATACAGTGGAACCTCGGATTACAAGCATAATCCGTTCCAGGAGAATGCTCGTAATCCAAAGCACTCGCATATCAAAGCGAGTTTCCCCATTGAAGTCAATGGAAACTAAAATAATTTGTTCCGCATTGACTTCAATGGCATGCACTAACGCATGCGGCCAGAGGCGAGGGGGCGCCAGAGAGCCTCGGAAACGACCGAACAGGCCCGAGGACACCTCCGCTGACCTCGGCAAACCTCAAAGACTTTCTTCCCGAGATTTGTCGAGGTCAGCCATGCTGTCCTGGGGCCTTTCCGTGCAATTCCGAACGGCGGCGTTCTGCTCTGCTCTGCTCGGCTCCGGCCCGCCTCAGGCCAAACGCGGTACTGCACACCGCTTTGGCCTGAATCGTGCTCGTATTGCGAGACAACACTCGCAAACCGAGTTACGATTTTTAAAAATACAGTGCTCGTATTGCGAAACGCTCGTTAAACACGTTACTCGCAATCCGAGGTTCCACTGTATAAACGAAAAAAGGCCGAAAAGTTTGAAAACATTTTTAAAAAAATTTACTTTTCGCTATAAAACATATCCAATAAAATATGTAAAATTTAAGCCAAAATGTATCCTGCTGCATGTCTTTGATCAAAAAAAAAAAAAAAATACATCCCAATACAGTAACCTTGGATTACGAGCATGTGTTCCAGAAGAATGCTTGTAATCCGAAGCACTCGTATATCAAAACGAGTTTCCCCATAAGGAATAATGGAAACTCAGATGGTCCGTTCCACGAGCATTGCTGTTGTATGCAGTACTGTATGTGGCCAGAGGTGCGGGGGCGCTGGTGACACTCGGAGATACCCGGGAACTGCTCCCAGCTGGGAGTGTCTCCGAGTCTCTCCGAGCGAATGATAATATATATAGACAGCGCTTAAAGAATAACTGTAAACAAAGTGACAAGAAGCAGGGATCAATTAATGTAACCCTGCAGTGATACTTTCAACATAATAATAAAAAAACGTATTCAATGATTAAAGTGGTAAGTGCTCCAAATAAAGTGCATAGGTGCTCCAAGAAAATAGCTGATGCCGCGTGCCACACTCCCCTCTTGTCACCCCACTCACCAGAAATCATAGACCACCAGCTTTGCAGTCTGGGGTCAAAAAATCTGTGATCAATCAGATCTAGTATAAGCCGGATAGATATGTACAGGAGCCTCTTCCAAAGTAATTCTGGGACTTTCAGAGTCAGCGACCAAGCTCAAAGGACAGGGATAAAAAGAAAGGACTCATAGTGAAGTACTGTTATAAATGTGAAGAATTGCGCATCCCAGGCGTCACTTACACAAAGGCTGCAGAAACAGGCATCAGTACAACCAGGAAACGCCGCTGGAGCGTCTCCGAGCGTCACCAGCGCCCCCCGCACCTCTGGCCACATACGGTAATACATACAGCAGTGGCTTGAATCCTGCTAGTCTTGCGAGACAACAATCGCAAATCGAGTCAGGATCTTTTTTTTTTAACCACTTCAGCCCCAGAGGATTTGGCTGCCAAATGACCGGGCCACTTTTTGCGATTCTGCGCTTTAACTGACAATTGCGCGGTCGTACGACGTGGCTCCTAAACAAGATTAACCTCCTTTTATTCCGACAAATAGAGCTTTCTTTTGGTGGTATTTGATCACCTCTGCGGTTTTTATTTTTTGCGATATAAACAAAAAAATAGCAACATTTTTGAAAAAAAAAAGCCAATATTTTTTTACTTTTTGCTATAATAAATATCCCCAAAAAATATATTAAAAAAATATTTTTTTTTCCTCAGTTTAGGCCGATACGTATTCTTCTACATATTTTTGGTAAAAAAAAAAAAAAAAAAAAAAAATCGCAAAAAGCGTTTATTGATTGGTTTGCGCAAAAGTTATAGCGTCTACAAAATAGGGGGGTCGTTTTATGGCATTTTTATTAATATTTTCTGTTTTACTAGTAATGGCGGCGATCAGCGATTTTTATCGTGACTGCGACATTATGGCGGACACATCGGACACTTTTGACACTATTTTGGGACCATTGTCATTTATACAGCGATCAGTGCTATAAAAATGCACTGATAACTGTGTAAATGACACTGGCAGGGAAGGGGTTAACCACTAGGGGGCGAGGAAGGGGATACGTTTGTCCTAGGGAGTGATTCTAACTGTGAGGGGGCTGGGCTACATGTGACATGACACTGATCACTGCTCCCAATCACAGGGAGCAGAAGATCAGTGTCCTATCACAAGGCAGAAAAGGGAGATGCCTTGTTTACACAGGCATCCCCACGTTCTGCAGTTCCGCGACAGGTCAGGACAGGTCCCGCGGGCATGGTCACGGAGCTCGCGGCAGGGGCGCGTGCCGCGCACGTTGCGTAATTGAAAGCAGCGTATATATATATATATATATATACACACATTCTGCCGACGTATATAGTCGTGACATCGTCGCCAAGTGACTAAATAGCTTGTATTGCGAAACGCACGTACACCGAGTTGTTCGCAATACGAGGTATTACCGCAAGTGTATATTATTTGGTTTACGTGAAAGCTAAAACTCGGGAATATATACTGGAATTTTTATTTATTTCTTTTTATACTAGTAATGCCAGTGATCAGCGACTTCTTTTTTTTTTTTTTTTAATCTTTTTATTGAATTTTTATAAAACATACACACATTTTGCCCACACCTAGGCATAACAGCTGCCCACGCAGGGGCCAATACCCTGTTTCGGCATCAGACCGTCACAGGGCGACAAATAACAAAGAACTTAACTTAGTCTATACTACAACCCCAAGCTTGGGGAGAGGGTTCAATCAATATACGTCATGCTTCAAAGTGGTATTGATAGAGGAAGGTAGCCTGGAAACAGTATTTGGGTTAATAGATCGATATTTCAATGATACAATAGAAGTCTAGACAGTGGTCACTGTATCACTTGCCGTGCTTCTGTCATCTAACCAACAGTTCCATACCTTTTCAAATTTGTGCGGACAACCTCTAGACAAGTACGTGGCTCTATATAGGGGCAAACTGGCATTAATTACGTTTTTCCAAAATTTAACAGAGGGGGGAGACGATTGTTTCCAATTCATTGTAATGGCTTTGTGCGCATAATACAACAACAGGGATATGAGTGTTTTTCTGGCTCTGAGTATTGGCAATTGGTCAACCAGTCCTAGCAAACAGTGTATGGGCTCGCATGGGACGCAAGTCCCGGTGGCCTTATTGATCACCCGTAGCACTTCACTCCAATACTGTACAATTGCTGGGCAAGCCCAGAAAATATGGAAGAAACCCCCTGGCTGGTAGGAGCAGCGCCAGCACTCCGGAGAATGCTCCGGTGACATCTGGTGCAGCCTGTGAGGCGTGTAGTGAGCCCTGTGGACAATTTTATATTGGACTAATTTGTCCCTTGAGACCAGAGGGGAGAAGGGATAATCCCAAACCTCCCTCCAGTCGTCCGCGTCCAGCCCCGGTATGTCCTCCACCCATTTCCTGCGGAGGGAAGACAGCTCGGGGATAGCAGCAACCAGCAGGGATCCATAAATCTGAGACGCGGGCTTCTCCAGGTCTTTCACCCGGATAGTAGATTCCAACTCTGAGTATGCCAATTCGACTGGCCCGCCCAAAAATTGGCACCTGAAGGCATGTGCAATTTGGAGATATCTAAAGTGGGCTCGGTCAGGTACGTTGAATTTAGCACATAAAGTGTGAAAGGGAGTGAGATCTCCGTTGGTGATGATATGTTTGAGGGTCAGTATTTTATACTTGGCCCAGGCCTGCGGATTGGGGATAGTGTGGAATTGTGATAGGTTGGGATTCAGCCACAGGGGGGTGTGAGGAGACCAAGAGTTCGGCTGGGGTGCCCTTAGTGCCTCACCCGCCTTCCATGCCCGCATAGTGGTACGCATGGAAGGGGTGAGATTGTGAGGCGTTTTTGGCCCCCTGAATAGCAGTCCCTCCAGTGCCTCCAGGGACCCCACTATGGCTGCCTCCAGTACCGTCACGGAATTGGTCAGGTCCGGTCTCAGCCACCAGTGGGCGGTCACAAGCTGAGTAGCCAAATAATACTTGTAACAATGAGGGAGAGCCAAGCCGCCACTGTCCACAGGCCTGGTCAAGGTGGAATATTTGAATCTAGGTGGCCTGCCCCCCCAAATAAAGGAGAGGAAGAGTTGCCTGAGGGAATTAAAGAAGACTTTAGTCAGCCAGTGAGGGGAGTTCCGAAAAATATACGTGAGTTTAGGAAGGACTTTCATTTTAATCAGGTTAATACGCCCGATGAGAGAAAGGGGGAGGTTACTCCACGCCTTAAGTTTGGCTTTAATGGTCACCAGGACAGGGTCGAGATTGAGCCGCACAAAATCCCCAGTCTCCCTTGAGATAACAATTCCCAAGTAGGTGAACTGCTCAACCCACTGAAGCGGGAGAGGGGAGGGCGAGGAGGACCGGGCGCCCGCATCCACTGGGAACAATTGCGACTTGTGCCAGTTCACCTTCAGCCCCGTGAAGGCGGCGAAGGCATCCATGATACCAAGTGCGCCCCGCAGAGAGTCACCAGCGTCATTCAGGAACAGGAGCATATCGTCCGCGTATAAAGCCACTCTCTCCTCCAGCCAGCCCACCCGAAGACCACGGACCTCGGCCGAGCTCCTAAGGGCCTCAGCAATAGGCTCCACGGCCAAGGCGAACAGAGCCGGGGAGAGAGGGCATCCCTGTCTGGTGCCCCTCTGCAGGGAGAACGGAGGAGACAAGGAGACATTCAGCTTAATGCGTGCCGTAGGACCAGTGTAAAGTGTGCGTATCCAGCCTATAAATTTTAACGGGAACCCCATTCGTCTAAGCACCTCCCACAGATAGACCCATTCCACTGTGTTGAATGCCTTCTCTATATCCAAGGTGGCAATGGTTCTAGTACCCTGGTTAGTATGGGGGGCATGAATATTAGTGAATAATCTGCGTATATTAATGTCTGTAGATCTACCGGGCATGAAGCCCGTTTGGTCGGGGTCAATTAGGGACTTTATCACTACGTTGAGTCTAGTGGCCAGTAACTTGGTCAAAATTTTAAGGTCACAGTTGAGAAGTTCAATTGGCCTGTATGAGGCGCAGAACTTAGGGTCTCTATTAGGCTTAGGAATTAGAACCACATGGGCTTCTCTCATAGAGGGTGGCAAGGAGTCTTGATTCAAGCAAGCTTGAAACATCTGAGCTAGTTTAGGGGCGAACAGTGATGTGATCAGCGACTTCTAGTGGGACTGTAATAGAGTGGTGGGCAATCTGACACTAGCTGGTGCTGGCTGGGGGGTACACTAATTGACACTGACATCAATAGTGACACTAATACAGTGGTCAGTGCTAACATTATACACTGTCACGGTACTAATGACACTGGCTGGGAAGGGGTTAACATCTAGGGGTGATCAAGGGGGTAATTGTGTGCATACCAATGTGTAATGTGTGCTGCTTTTACTTAAAGTGGTTGTAAACCCACTTTTTCAACTTGCACCTACAGGTAAGCCTAGATTAAGGCTTACCTGTAGGTGCAAGAAATATCTCCTAAACCTACACGGTTTAGGAGATATTTACTAAAATGACAAGCGCCGCTGTCTACGGCGCATGCGCGCCATAGACAACGGCGCATTCATGGGGTTAATCCCATTCACAAACTCGGCTACTTCCCAGCAATCGCTGGGCGTAGCCGAGTGGGACGCCTCCCGCGCGCATGCGCAGAGTGACGTCTCCGCCGCTCCGGCCAATCACAGCGCCGGAGCGGCGCTGTGATTGGCTGGTGCGGCGATACCCGGAAGTAACATTCCGGCTATCGCCGCAGTGATGTCTGCGGCTGAACATTCAAAATGTGGGAAGTGTTTTCCAAGAAGGCGAAACCTTGTCTTAAATCTGATGACTCCTACAGGGGGGGGGGGGGGAAGCAGTTTTCATGTTCAGAATGTGAGAAGTGTTTTACACCAAATCAAAGCTATCAACTGACTTTGGGTCACAGGAGAGCAAAAGAAAGACATGACAGGTTCACTTTAAACTGTTGTCTGGCAGCATAAAGTGCAGAAACCTTTCCAACAAGAGGATGGCTTGTTATTGCGGAACTTGGAGCAGCTCTACGGAGATCATTCCTTCTGTGCGGAGAACTACGGAACAGCTGCTCCCAAATCTGCAGAGAACTGAACCAAACTGCTCCAGGGGGGACTGTAAGCCCGGGCCTTATTATATGGAGGAGTTTGTGCAGTTGCCCATAGCAACCAAACACATATACACTTTCTACTATTCTCCTTTGGATTTAACCGCGTTTGTGTATGTTTTGATTATTGTATAAAGATAATTTATTTGTGTACACTTTTTGTATATTTATGCTGTACATCTTATGTTTCAGTTATACCTGACAAAAACTCCTGAAGAAGCCAGTTAAATTGGCGAAACGATGAGATTATTTTGTCTGTATACTATTTTTGTTATCAGATGTAAAATAGATTAAATTAATTTTTATTACATGTTCATATATATATTTTTCTAAAATTTATATATTTTAAAGAAAAAATAAAATGTAATATCTTTTCATACCTATTGTGTTTTCTTGCACCGTTAAAAATCCCATTCTTTCATATTCATTGTGACATATGCAATGTGATTGGCTGCTCTATATTGCAACATCACAGAGAAAGTAGTAATATCAATTCTAAAAAATTTACTATTTTCATCATATCTGACTAAATATATTCATATTTTAATTACATTGACCATCACTCCTCTCTATCATCACTAGTCTCCTCCCACTTCCGCCCTGCGGCTCCCACACTTCCTCTGTGTGCGTTCCACGGCTGCCCAGCGGCTTCCTGGTTCTGACGGGTCGCCTAATCTGGCGAAACACCGTAGTGACGACCTATTCTGATGGTTGACAGAACACCTGATATTGTTTAGGCGAACAAACAGTAACCGACAGCCCTTTATTCCTGTGAGAAAAGCTCTCGGCGCTGCTCAAAACAGAGAATTGTTAGGAAAGAGAATAAGATAATAACAAGTGTCCTCAGTTCAGGAGGTCGGCAGCCATTTTCTTGTAGTGCAGTGCCTTTCCTATTTCTTTTGTTTTTGGTAAAAATCGAGTTTAAATGTGTGTAAATTGGTTTAGAAAAATCCCACAATGCTAGTTATTGTTTAGAAGTATAAATACATTAAGTAAACGTGCTCTGGGTGTAAAGATAGCCGCCATTGTGTTGTAGTCCAAAAGGCAAGACAGGAAAGGCTATTAGGCTAGTCCTGTCTTTTAACCTAAAGAGTGTGTGCCCAGTAAGGAGCAGGTAATAATGTCTTCTATTTATGGGGAAGGGGGGTCTAGGCACTCTGGGGTTGATTTACTAAAACTGGAGAGTGAAAAATCTGGTGCAGCTCTGCAGAGAAACCAATCAGCTTCCAGGTTGTTTTGTCAAAGCTGAAGTTCGAAGCTGATTGGCTACCATGTACAGCTGCACCAGATTTTGCACTCGAGTTTTAGTAAATCAACCTCTCTGTGTGGACTAGGGATGAGCTCCGGCGTGTTCGCATTGGAAGTCGGCACCGCGCTGCGCTAATCACAGCCAGGGAGACATTTCCGGATCTCTGCAGCCGAGTATCGGGAAATGTCTCCCTGTCTGTCATTAGCGCAGCGCCGACTTCCTGGCGGGCTCTGCACGTTTTCAGTGCGAACATGCCGGAGCTCATCCCTACTCACCACAAGTTCTCCTCAACTTTTCCCAAAATCCCCAGTCCTTTATCCAGCACTGGGCTCCAGGACTCAGCCCGGATTCATGGGACGCTGGGATTTTGGTCAAATCTCAGGAAAGGCCCATTAAAACTGGGACAGTTGAGAGGTTTGAATTTGGATTAGATGGGGGAAAAGAATTAGTGTTTGTTGGGGAAAAGTTTGTACTGGCAGGGGGGATTTAGGTGGGAAGATATGTGATGGAACTGGGGAGAGGACTTGTGTAGGAGGTAGGGTTGCCACATCATCCCTTTAATCCAGGACACATATTAATTACACAGGTTCTGAGGCTGATTAGGGTGGTAATTAAACTCACTTGGTGCCTTGTCTGCATAGAATCAGCCTTAGAACCTGTGTAATTAATATGTGTCCTGGATTAAAGGGATGATGTGGCAACCCTAGTAGGAGGGGCTTGGAGGAAAGCGGATTTGCGCTGGAGAGGACAAGGGGAGAGGAATTGTTTCAGGATGGGGAGCATGTTGTGCTGGAAGGGGGGATTTGGGGGAGAGAATTTGTACTGGGAGGTGGATTTATGCTTGGGGGTGGGGTATTTGTGCTTGAATGAGCTGTGTTGTGATAGGGATTTGTGGAGTGGAAGGAGATTTGTGCTGGAAAGGGGGATTATTTTTTTAGGGAAAGCTTTGTGCTAGAAGTGGAATTTTTTTTTTTTGGTGGGGGAGTGGGAGGAGGAGAAACTACAAGAGATTTTCTTATGTGGGGGCGGTGTGGTGGTTTTGTCTACTGGAATGGGAGGCTGTGCTGGGAGGTAGGATTTATTCTGAGAGGGGTATTTGGGGAAGGAGGGTTTTATACTGGTTGGGAAAGAGGATTTCTATTAGGAGGGGAAATTGAAGGGGACAGGGATAAGTGCTGGGGGGAGAGGGCTAGTGCTGGAAGGGGGGGTTGGATATGTGCTGGGGGGGAGAGGGCTAGTGCTGGGGGGGGGGCTAATGCTGAAAGGGGGGGTTGGATATGTGCTGGAGGAAGAGGGCTAGTGCTGGAAGGGGGGGTTGGATATGTGCTGGGTGGAGGGCTAGTGCTGGAAGGGGGGGGGGTTGGATATGTGCTTGGGGGGGGGGGGAGAGGGCTAGTGCTGGAATGGGGGGGTTGGATATGTGCTGGGGGGGAGGGCTAGTGCTGGAAGGAGGGGTTGGATGTGTGCTGGGGGGAGAGGTCCAGTGCTGGAAGGGGGGGGCTAGTGCTGGAAGGAGGGGTTGGATATGTGCTGGGGGGGAGAGGTCCAGTGCTGGAAGGGGGGGTTAGATATGTGCTGGGGGGGAGAGGGCTAGTGCTGGAAGGGGGGTTGGATATGTGCTGGGGGGGAGAGGTCCAGTGCTGGAAGGGGGGGTTAGATATGTGCTGGGGGGGAGAGGGCTAGTGCTGGAAGGGGGGGTTGAATATGTGCTTGGGGGGAGAGGTCCAGTGCTGGAAGGGGGGGTTGGATGTGTGCTGGGGGGGGAGAGGTCCAGTACTGGAAGGGGGGGTTGGATGTGTGCTGGGGGGGGGGGAGAGGGCTATTGCTGGAAGAGGGAGTTGTATATGTGCTGGGGGGAGAGGTCCAGTGCTGGGGGAGAGAGGGCTATTGCTGGAATAGGGAGTTGTATATGTCCTGGGGGGAGAGGGCTAGTGCTGGAAGGGGGGGGCTGTATATGTGCTGGGGGGAGAGGGCTAGTGCTGGATAATGGGAGGGGGGGTTGGATATGTGCTGGGGGGAGAGTGCTAGTGCTGGAAGAGGGGGTTGTATATGTGCTGGGGGGAGAGGGCTAGTGCTGGAAGGGGGGGGGGGGGTTGGATATGTGCTGGGGGGAGAGGGACAGTGCTGGAAGGGGGGGTTTGATATGTGCTGGGGGGAGAGGGCTAGTGCTGGAAGGGGGGGGTTGAATATGTGCTTGGGGGGAGAGGTCCAGTGCTGGAAGGGGGGGTTGGATGTGTGCTGGGGGGGGAGAGGTCCAGTACTGGAAGGGGGGGTTGGATGTGTGCTGGGGGGGGGAGAGGGCTATTGCTGGAAGAGGGAGTTGTATATGTGCTGGGGGGAGAGGTCCAGTGCTGGGGGAGAGAGGGCTATTGCTGGAATAGGGAGTTGTATATGTGCTGGGGGGAGAGGGCTAGTGCTGGAAGGGGGGGGCTGTATATGTGCTGGGGGGAGAGGGCTAGTGCTGGATAATGGGAGGGGGGGTTGGATATGTGCTGGGGGGAGAGTGCTAGTGCTGGAAGAGGGGGTTGTATATGTGCTGGGGGGAGAGGGCTAGTGCTGGAAGGGGGGGGGTTGGATATGTGCTGGGGGGAGAGGGACAGTGCTGGAAGGGGGGGTTTGATATGTGCTGGGGGGAGAGGGCTAGTGCTGGAAGGGGGGGGTTGGATATGTGCTGGGGGGAGAGGGCCAGTGCTGGAAGGGGGGGTTGGATATGTGCTGGGTGGAGGGCTAGTGCTGGAAGGGGGGGGGGTTAGATATGTGCTGGGGGGGAGAGGGCTAGTGCTGAAAGTGGGGGTTGGATATGTGCTGGAATGGGGGGGTTGGATATGTGCTAGGGGGGAGGGCTAGTGCTGGAAGGAGGGGTTGGATGTGTGCTGGGGGGGAGAGGTCCAGTGCTGGAAGGGGGGGGGGGCTAGTGCTGGAAGGAGGGGTTGGATATGTGCTGGGGGGGAGAGGTCCAGTGCTGGAAGGGGGGGTTAGATTTGTGCGGTGGAGGGGAGAGGGCTAGTGCTGGAAGGAGGGGTTGGATATGTGCTGGGGGGGGAGAGGTCCAGTGCTGGAAGGGGGGGTTGGATATGTGGTGGGGGGGAGAGGTCCAGTGCTGGAAGGGGGGGTTTGATGTGTGCTAGGGGGGAGAGGTCCAGTGCTGGAAGGGGGGGTTGGATGTGTGCTGGGGGGGGAGGGCTATTGCTGGAAGAGGGAGTTGTATATGTGCTGGGGGGAGAGGTCCAGTGCTGGAAGGGGGGGTTGGATGTGTGCTGGGGGGGGGGAGAGGTCCAGTGCTGGAAGGGGGGGTTGGATGTGTGCTGGGGGGGGAGAGGGCTATTGCTGGAAGAGGGAGTTGTATATGTGCTGGGGGGAGAGGGCTAGTGCTGGAAGGGGGGGGGGTTGTATATGTGCTGGGGTGAGAGGGCTAGTGCTGGATAAGGGGGGGGGTTGTATATGTGCTGGGGGGAGAGGGCTAGTGCTGGAAGGGGGGGTGGATATGTGCTGGGGGGGAGAGTACTAGTGCTGGAAGAGGGGGTTGTATATGTGCTGGGGGGAAAGGGCTAGTGCTGGATAAGGGGGGGTTGGATATGTGCTGGGGGGAGAGGGCTAGTGCTGGAAGGGGGGGGTTGGATATGTGCTGGGGGGAGAGGGGCAGTGCTGGAAGGGGGGGTTTGATATGTGCTGGGGGGAGAGGGCTAGTGCTGGAAGGGGGGGTTGAATATGTGCTTGGGGGGAGAGGTCCAGTGCTGGAAGGGGGGGGTTGGATGTGTGCTGGGGGGGGGAGAGGTCCAGTACTGGAAGGGGGGGTTGGATGTGTGCTGGGGGGGGAGAGGGCTATTGCTGGAAGAGGGAGTTGTATATGTGCTGGGGGGAGAGGTCCAGTGCTGGGGGAGAGAGGGCTATTGCTGGAATAGGGAGTTGTATATGTGCTGGGGGGAGAGGGCTAGTGCTGGAAGGGGGGGGGGGCTGTATATGTGCTGGGGGGAGAGGGCTAGTGCTGGATAATGGGAGGAGGGGTTGGATATGTGCTGGGGGGAGAGTGCTAGTGCTGGAAGAGGGGGTTGTATATGTACTGGGGGGAGAGGGCTAGTGCTGGAAGGGGGGGGGGGTTGGATATGTGCTGGGGGGAGAGGGACAGTGCTGGAAGGGGGGGTTTGATATGTGCTGGGGGGAGAGGGCTAGTGCTGGAAGGGGGGGGTTGGATATGTGCTGGGGGGAGAGGGCCAGTGCTGGAAGGGGGGGTTGGATATGTGCTGGGTGGAGGGCTAGTGCTGGAAGGGGGGGGTTAGATATGTGCTGGGGGGAGAGGGCTAGTGCTGAAAGTGGGGGTTGGATATGTGCTGGAATGGGGGGGGTTGGATATGTGCTAGGGGGAGGGCTAGTGCTGGAAGGAGGGGTTGGATGTGTGCTGGGGGGGAGAGGTCCAGTGCTGGAAGGGGGGGGGGCTAGTGCTGGAAGGAGGGGTTGGATATGTGCTGGGGGGAGAGGTCCAGTGCTGGAAGGGGGGGTTAGATTTGTGCGGTGGAGGGGAGAGGGCTAGTGCTGGAAGGAGGGGTTGGATATGTGCTGGGGGGGGAGAGGTCCAGTGCTGGAAGGGGGGGTTGGATATGTGGTGGGGGGGAGAGGTCCAGTGCTGGAAGGGGGGGTTTGATGTGTGCTAGGGGGGAGAGGTCCAGTGCTGGAAGGGGGGGTTGGATGTGTGCTGGGGGGGGAGAGGGCTATTGCTGGAAGAGGGAGTTGTATATGTGCTGGGGGGAGAGGTCCAGTGCTGGAAGGGGGGGTTGGATGTGTGCTGGGGGGGGAGAGGTCCAGTGCTGGAAGGGGGGGTTGGATGTGTGCTGGGGGGGAGAGGGCTATTGCTGGAAGAGGGAGTTGTATATGTGCTGGGGGGAGAGGGCTAGTGCTGGAAGGGGGGGGGTTGTATATGTGCTGGGGTGAGAGGGCTAGTGCTGGATAAGGGGGGGGGTTGTATATGTGCTGGGGGGAGAGGGCTAGTGCTGGAAGGGGGGGTGGATATGTGCTGGGGGGGAGAGTACTAGTGCTGGAAGAGGGGGTTGTATATGTGCTGGGGGGAAAGGGCTAGTGCTGGATAAGGGGGGGTTGGATATGTGCTGGGGGGAGAGGGCTAGTGCTGGAAGGGGGGGGTGGATATGTGCTGGGGGGAGAGGGACAGTGCTGGAAGGGGGGGTTTGATATGTGCTGGGGGAAGAGGGCTAGTGCTGGAAGAGGGGGGGTTGGATATGTGCAGGGTGGGCTAGTGCCGGAGGGGGCTGTCAGGTTTCAAATTCATCCCACACTGACGTCTGGCATATGTCCTTTCTCATACCAAAGTGCCCCCCCTCCCCCAGCACATATCCTCCTAACCCCCCAATCACTCCACCAAGTGTACTGTGTACATCCTTTTAGTTTGCTCCTTCCCAATCCCAGCCACTCTCTCCCCCTCCTCCCTGTCCATCTACAAAGCATAGAAACTCTGTACAGACCTGAAATCAGCGCGTGTTCCTGCTCCCCCTCCTCTTATGTGTATATACAGAGCTGAATGAGATGGAGGAGGGGGAGGAGGCAGCTTCGTTCTGCTGAGTGTGTGAGCGAGACAGGCTGCAGGGACGGGACACATGCATCTGATGAGCGTGCAGACAGCAGACATGTCATTCCCGATGCAGTCCGGTGTGAATGACGTGTCCGGGTCTGGAGCAGATTAAAACCCAAACACATCATTCAAAAACCGGACTGTCCGGGAGAAACCCATACAGGTGGCAACCCTAGTGGGTGGTCCTAACAGATTTCCTAAACAACCGAGAGATCATGTGATCACAAGTGTCCATGTGATGAAATGCGCTCTATAAACGGTCACATGACTAAACCTCTTTATAACCAACCCAGGTTAAGCTTTTTCTGGTGTATGTCCCTCACAACATGACCCAACCGTCATAGTCCTTGCAGGTGAAAACTTTTTCAGTATATGTCCAGACTGAAGAGTAAAACCTCACCCATCCCATCCTTCACTCTTCAAAGTAGTAGACATCTTCTGAACATTACATTTTATTTATCGTCATTTATTGATCACAGATCAACCACTGAAATGTCACGATGAAGAAGCCGCCGCCCCTCACATCACCGGGTAAGAGGAGACTTTCATTTCTTGTATTGAGGATCCACCTAGATACACACATCCTCTGATATAAAGACATAGAAACAATGTATTCAGTCAGTGTGTGTTTCCTACAGATGGATCCAGTAATGGGAACCCACCAGAGAGATGTCCCCGTCCTCTGTATTCCCGAGACTCCACACAGGAACATCAGGAGATCCCTCAGGAGGATCAGGTAGGAGGGATTGAGACTCTTGGATATAGTTTGTGTACAAAAGTCTACTATGTGTCTTAAGTAATAAGTATATCTGTGTTGTTTTGTATTCTTTAGGATACAAATTTGACTAATATTAAGATGGAAGATAAAGAAGAGCCGTATGTGATGGGTGATGATCGGTGTAAGGAGGAGGAAGTTCCTCCAGAGATCAGCACAGGTGAGTAATAAACACTAAATCCAGAGAAGAGTCCCAGATTCTCCTTGTTCAGTCACTACAACAATCTCTTCTTCTCCCCCCTCCTCTGTCAGTAGACAGTAATGGGGACGGGACTTAGATAAGGGGGGGGGAATAAGGGGGTCCAAACCTCCTGCAGAGCATCCATAATGTAGCAGCTAGCCTTACAACCGCTGCACACCGAAATCACTGCAGCCACCGCTCCTGCTGTCACTTAGGTCGAAAGCCTCGTACACACGGACGGTTTTCTCGGCAAGAAAACTGCCGGGAGAGCTTTCTTGCCGAGAAAACCGGCCGTGTGTACGAGACTTTCAGGTTTCTCGTCAAGAAAACTGCCCAGAATCTCGACGAGAAAAATAGACCTGCTTTTTTTTTTCTCGTCAGGATTCTTGTCGGCCTGTTTCCAGACGAGAAACCCGAGCGTGTGTATACTTACCTGTCGCCGTGGAAACCCGCGCATGCTCTAAATGAAAACTTTTTCAGTATATGTCCAGACTGAAGAGTAAAACCTCACCCATCCCATCCTTCACTCTTCAAGAACCAAAGTAGTAGACATCTTCTGAACATTACATTTTATTTATCGTCATTTATTGATCACAGATCAACCACTTATTAATGACTTTGACGCATGCGCGGTAGCTTCCAAGGCATAGGTAGGGTGTAGCAAGATGGCGGCGACGGCATCGAATGTGACGAGCGCACGCTCGTCGTCGTCGATGACATCACCGCGTTCGTTCCATTCAAAAGAACGGTGGTTCTTTTGAAAGGTATGTGTGTACACTCGGCCGGGACAAGATTCTTGTCCAAGAATCTCGTCAGGAAAAACGACGAGTTTTTTCCTGACGAGATTCTCGGCCATGTGTACAGGGCTTGTGATTGGCCGTACATTATGCTATTTTGGTTGAAGGAAAGAAAATTGCTTGATTTCCCCATCAACACAGTCAGTGTTGATGGGGAAAGCCCTCCCGCTGCCCTATTGCATTCTGAGTTGGAAGGTTCCCCGCCATCAGAATACAATGATTACTGCTGCCAGCTATAGCCAGTGGCAGTGATCATACGAGAAAACCCCACAGGCTGGTTGTACTGAAGTAGATTGATAGATCAACTTCAGTACAACCAGTCTGCCCATAGATGGATAGAAATTCAGCTGGTTCAGCACCTATGGCTGGCTTTAAACCCAGGCAGCTGCAGTTCAGCATAAGGAAGGCTTTTAGAGTTGAGCGGACACCTGGATGTTCGGGTTCGACGGGTTCAGCCGAACTTCGGAAAAAACTTCGCGTTCGGAACCGAACTTTAACCCGAACCCGAACCCCATTGAAGTCAATGGGGACCCGGACTTCTAAGGACTAAAAAGGCTCTAAAAAAGTAATGGAAAGGGCTAGAGGGCTGCAAATGGCAGCAAAATGTTGTTAAGAGCATGGCAAGTGCTCTGCAAACAAATGTGGATAGGGAAATAACTTAAAATAACATAAAAAAAATATGCTGGAGGCCCCCTTTTCAGCAGAAGAGGTACGGGAAGTCATTAAGAACCTCAGAAACTCAACGGCACGATGCCACACATATGGTGGGAATGTCCCAGAATACGCCCTTTCTGGAATAAATTATTCAATTTAATGGATAAGCTAGTGGGAAAATAAAATACTTTGAAATAAAAATGTAGCGGGGTGCTAAATTTAAGGAAAGTGTTTGAGTGGTAAATAGGCTCAAACACCCTAATTCTGTAGGATTCATGGACCATTTTGTCCTCGGGGGACAGTATTGGTGTGCAGTTCCCTGCGGCCTACAGGTGGTGCTGCCATGGTAGGCTAGGGTTGAACCGCCGATACAGTGCTGTGCCTTTTGTGTCCCCTCTTGGCAGTAGTACAGCGGGGCGGTGAACCTGCTGTGCATGCCGGGAGAGCATATAAAAGGGGCAGACCTTTGGCCTGGGGGCTGATGTCCAGTGGGGTCCACGCCCAGGTGCCTTCGGCCTGGGTGCATGTGTTCCTGTTCCTGTTCCATCTCGGGTACCTTTAGCCCGGGGTAAGGTACTATCCTGGAGTTCCTGCTGCCCTGGGTATGGAGGCCTAGGTGCGGGAGTAAAGCCTGGAGTCCAGATCCTTCGTCTGGAGTCCGCTAAGGGTCGAGGAGTCTTAGGGTGCCGCCTCGTGTAGGGGACCATGTTCCAGGGAAGGGAGGATCATTCTGATGGACCGATGCGGGAGTCACGGTGAAGGAAGGGTCTGTTGACTCCCTGGAGAGATGTCTTCCCCTTGATATGGGCTAGGTTCATAGAAGGAGAAGCTCAAGGTCATCTTGACTGTATCAGAGGCCTTATTCACCCGGCCCGTGGCAGGGGCCTTATACACCCTGGTCTGTGGCAGAGACCAAAGTTCTCCAGGTCCGTGGCAGGGGCCTTGTACACCCGGTCTGTGGCAGAGACCAACCTCAAGGTCTGTGGCAGAGACCGTGCACCTAAAACTGTTTGAGAAACCTAAGCAGTGAAGTGAATGTGCTACGTTTGTGCCTGGACCTCCTCCACACCTTAAGCTGTCCTGTTTCTTTGCTCTAACCTTTTCTATCCGAGTAGAGTTTATTTTGCCATGAGAGAATAAGAGTTGTAATTTCAGCTGGTGTGGACATTGACTTTACTGGGAATTAAAGGACTTGCCTCTACCTACAGTAGAGGTGAGAATCATCCTCTGGAGGAGTTTTGACTCCGGCTGTGGACACGGCCCGTCAAGTACACCGCTCAACCTCTTTATATAGGAGGGTACAGGCTGGTAGTGCGGTGTGCCTTTCTCCCTCCTGCGAGGAGCCAACAACATAAAGGCAGGTAAGGGGGAAAGGATCTGTGCGCTACAAAAAAATAAAATAAAAATTATAATCTTGACCTAGGAGGACGAGGTCCATATGGAGTAGGAGGTTGAGGTGGCGGTGGATGTGGCTGTGTAGGTGGAAGCGGCGGTGGAGGAGAACGGGGTAGCCAACACTGGTTCAAAAATACAACAATGGCTGGGTAAGGCCGGTGATGTGTCTAATTCTGTCCCCCGTCAAATAGGGTCCACCCTGTACTGTGCTTGCTCAGTATATAGGACAAGGGGATTTCGAAAATCTCCCAAGATGAACGGCGCCTGCGTGGTGAGTTCAGGTGAAGGCCACACCATCCGTGGTTCAAGCCAAGCCAAGTGAGGCCGTGCCCGAAGCGTGGCGATCGAAGCGAGCCCGTGAGGGGCCCTGTTACTATGTGCTACCGTATGTCCTCTTGGATGGTGGGGCTTGAACCTGCACTCACTGCGCAGGCGCCGTTCATCTTCGGAGATTTTGTGAATCTCCTTGTCCTCTGTACTGCGTAAGCGCTGCGCCTTCGCAGTACGGGCCGAACACAATCCGATAGCCGGACAGTTTTTGTCACAACACCGGTATACATGTCTATTCTGCAGAAGGTACGGACAAGTCCTGTGGGATCCATGCATGGTTCATTTTAATGAACGTGAGCTTGTCCACATTGGCTCTGGACAGGCGGCTGCGCTTGTCTGTGATAACGCCCCCTGCCGTGCTAAATACACGTACATATAATACACTGGCTGCAGGGCAGGCCAGCACCTCCAAGGCATAAAGGGCAAGCTCAGGCCATGTGCCCAATTTGGAGACCCAGAAGTTAAAGGGGGCAGACCCGTCATCCAGTACGTGTAGGCCTGTGGACACATACTGCTCAACCATGTTGGTGAAATGCTGCCTCCTGCTAAGACGTTCCATCTCAGCTGGTGGTGCTGGTTGTTGTGGCGTGCTGACAAAGCTTTTCCACATTTCAGCCATGCTAACCCTGCCTTCTGAGGTGCTGCCGGTGCCCCGGCTGCGTTGGCGACCTCTTCCTCCTCCTCTGCCTTTGCCTTGTGCTTCCACCGTACGCCCGCTGTCAGGTGGGAATGCCACCAGCAGCGCGTCTACCAGCGTGCGCTTGTACTCGCGCATCTTACGATCCCGCTCCAGTGAGGGAATTAAGGACGGTACGTTGTCCTTGTAACGGGGATCCAGCAGGGTGGCCACCCAGTAATCAGCACCAGTTAAAATGTGGGCAACTCGGTGGTCATTGCGGAAACACTGCAGCATGTAATCGCTCATGTGTGCCAGGCTGCCCAGAGGCAAAGAAAAGCTGTCCTCTGTGGGATGTGTATCGTCTGTGTCCTCTGTATCCCCCCAGCCACGCACCAGTAATGGCCACGAGCTGGTCTGAGTGCCACCCTGCTGTGAAAATGGCTCCTCCTCCTCCTCCATCTCCTCATCCTCCAGAACTGTGCCCTTTCTGCCGGACAAATGTGTACCTGGCGTTTGTTGGTGCAGGAACCCACCCTCGTAGCCACTTGTGAAAGACTGCCCTGAAAGCCTTTGAAATGATCCCGCTTCCTCCTCATCCTCCTGTGCCACATCCTCTTCCATCATCGCCCGAAGCGTTTTTTCAAGGAGGCATAGAACTGGGATAGTAACGCTGAGAACGGCGTCATTGGCACTGGACATGTTGGTGGAGTACTCGAAACAGCGCAACAAGGCACACAGGTCTCGCATGGAGGCCCAGTTATTGGTGGTGAAGTGGTGCTGTTCCGCAGAGCGACTCACGCGTGATTGCTGCAGCTGAAACTCCACTATCGCCTGCTGCTGCTCGCAC
Source organism: Rana muscosa (assembly GCA_029206835.1). Classification (NCBI taxonomy): domain Eukaryota; kingdom Metazoa; phylum Chordata; class Amphibia; order Anura; family Ranidae; genus Rana; species Rana muscosa. The sequence goes on from CM055123.1 coordinate 390,959,464, forward strand.
AGTCTGGTCAGCATGTGCAAGGTAGAGTTCCACCTTGTGGGCACGTCACATATGAGGCGGTGAGCGGGAAGGCCGAAGTTACGCTGCAGCGCTGACAGGCGAGCAGCAGCAGGGTGAGAACGCCGAAAGTGCGCATACACAGCCCGCACTTTCTGCAGCAGCTCTGGCATATTGGGGTAATTTTTAAGGAACCTCTGGACCACCAAGTTCAGCACATGCGCCAGGCAAGGGATGTGTGTCAAACCGGCTAGGCCCAGAACTGCTACGAGATTTCGCCCATTATCGCACACCACCAGGCCGGGCTTGAGGCTTACTGACAGCAACCACTCATTGGTCTGTTGTTCCATGTCCCTCCACAACTCCTGCGCGGTGTGGGTTTTTTCCCCCAAACAGGAAAGTTTTAAAACTGCCTGCTGTCGTTTACCCCTGGCTGTGCTGAAGTTGGTGGTGAAGGTGTTACGCTGACCAGATGAGGAGGCGGTAGAGGATGAGGAAGCGGAGTAGGAGGAGTTAGCAACAGGAGGCAAACTGAAGCGCCCTGCAATCCTCGGTGGTGGAAGGACATGCGCTAAACTGCTATCTGCCTCAGGCCCAGCCGCCACTGCATTTACCCAGTGTGCTGTTAGGGAGATATAACGTCCCTGACCGTGCTTACTGGTCCACGCATCCGTAGTTAGGTGGACCTTGCCACAGATGGCGTTGCGCAGTGCACACCTGATTTTGTCCCCCACTTGGTAGTGCAGGGAAGGAATGGCTCGCCTGGAAAAGTAGTGGCGGCTGGGCACGACGTACTGTGGGACAGCCAATGCCATCAGGCTTTTAAAACTCTGCGTCTCCACCAGACGGAATGACAGCATTTCAAAGGCCAGGAGTTTTGAAATGCTGGCATTCAGGGCCAGGGATCGCGGGTGGCTAGGGGGGTACTTCCTCTTCCGCTCCAATGTTTGGGAGATGGAGAGCTGAACGCTTCCATGGGACATTGTGGATATGGTTGGTGACCCAGGTGGTAGTGTTGCTGGCAGATTCTCTGTTTTCGGGGTGGCAGGTGCCACTGTCACTACAGAGGTGGATGAAGAGGCCGAGACTGCAGCAGAAGAGGAAGCAGGAGGAGTCAGAGACCTTTCTTGGTTTTTGAGGTGTCTACTCCACTGCAGCTCGTGCTTTGCACTTAGATGCCTGGTCATGCAGGTTGTTCTCAGGTTGAGAACGTTTATGCCTCACTTCAGCCTCTGATTGCACAGCGTGCAAACCACTCGTGTCTTGTCATCAGCACATTGTGTGAAGAACTGCCACGCTAGGGAACTCCTTGGACCTGGCTTTGGTGTGCTCGGTCCCTTGCTGTGTTGGGCAGTAGCAGACATACTGTCTAGGGGATGGACGCTCCGCTTTTGCACCCTGCTCCCTCTTCTGCTGTGCTGGTGGCTCTGTGCGACCACCACCTCTTCCTCCAAACTACACTGGTCACCTGCATAACGTTGATTCCATGTGGGGTCGAGGACCTCATCGTCCTCCACATCATCTTCCACCCAGTCTTCACCCCTGCCCTCCTTGTCTGTCTGCACAATTGCGAAAGCAGCAGCAGTTGGCACCTGTGTTTCCTCATCATCCGAGACGTACTGCGATGGTCCTCCCATGTACTCATCATGAAACATAAGTGGTTGGGCATCGGTGCACTCAATCTCTTCCACTTCTGGGGCAGGGCTAGGTGGATGGCCCTGGGAAACCCTGCTAACAGAGTCATCGAAAAGCAGAAGAGACTGCTGCATGATTTGGGGCTCAGACTGCTTGGCTGATTTGCAAGGGGGTGAGGTGAAAGACTGATGGACATGGGTTTCAGGTGCCAACTCTGTTCTTTCATCATAAGAGTGGGTGGGAGACAATGTGAAGGAACCCGAGGCACTGTCAGCAACCCAATCTACTATCGCCTGTACTTGTCCTGGCCTAAACATTCGTACAGCCTCATTAGGCGCGACAAAATACCGCCGCAGGCTCGGTCGCCTACTCGCACCTGAGGAAGGTGTTTCACTTGTGCGTGTATCTGGCACAGATCCACCACGTCCTCTCCCTGCAACAGGAGCTCCACCAGCAGCACCACGACCGGGGCCACCACGTTCTTTTGACCTTCTCCTCATATTTTCCAAATTTAGGATCTTGCCCTAAATGGGTGTTTTTGGAAGAGCAGAACACACCCACAGTACGTAACCGCTGAATCGCACAGCTACAGAACTGCAGAAAATGCTATTAAAAAAAAATGTTTTTTTTTTAGTATAGCACAGTAGAAGAAAACTATATATAAATTGTTTATTTCACACACCTCCACATATGTATAACACACTGCAAAATATTTTTTGTGGCCCTAAATGGCGTTTTTTGGAAGACCACAACACACCCACAGTACGTAACTGCTGAATCGCACAGCTACAGAACTGCAGAAAATGCTATTAAAAAAAATGTTTCTTTCTCGTACATCACGGGACACAGAGCGACATAGTCATTACTAATGGGTTATATAGATACCTTCAGGTGCTGGCACTGGCAACTTCCAAAACCGGAAGTACCCTCCCCTATATAAGCCCCTCCCATCCGGGAGCACCTCAGTTTTTTGCCAGTGTCTAAGGTGTTGGCCAAGAAGAAACGTGTTTTTCACTGAGCTTGCGTACAGGTTCTTTTGGGCCTCAGTAAGCTATTCCGGATCCGACCAAAAAAGCTTCATAGCTAAACGGTCGGTACCCGGGCCTTGCAGAGAAGAGCAAGGTTTTGCCTGTAATGCTTCTCTTAGGAGAGCTGGACCCTGGGATCCAGAGCTCTGGTCATACCCATGACCAAGATGTTTTCTGTGCAGGGTGCTATACAGGTCCAGGGGAGTGGAATCCTTGGGAACCCGGTCCCTGAAGGTTTAATTACAATGCCTGCCGTGATAGGTGAAGTTTGGGCTTCTGTGGACCAAACAAAGTCCTGCGGCGGGGAACAGGTAAGTGGGGGCCCCCAGGAACTTGGTTCTATTGGGGGACCCCCAAGCCTAATTTGTCTTTCTGTCTGTTACCTAACGGTATTCCCGCTACTATCTGTGCATGCCTGTAACTACTAAAAAATGTAATAATTTTAATAGTAGTCAAGAAAAAAAAAAAAAAAGATATATATATTTAATATATTAGACTGCGGTACCTGTGTTAATCCACTAGAGGCAGCTGTGGAACGTTTCTTGTCATGTGGACTAGTTTCTTTTTATCAGAGCAAGTCCAGGCAGATGGTGAGTTCTCTTGTGGGAAACTGCTTCCTCTGCCATGTTGCAATGCTCGTCCATCCCCCGGCCTGCGGCAAAAGGGGCCCTGGCTCTTGTCCCTGGTTTCCTTTTCAAAATTAGCGCCGAAGGCGCACGTGGCCACGCGCGTGCACGCGCCTCTATATATAGAGGTGAGCCGGGAAAGGGGGCGGAGCTTGGGGGATGACGCTCTGTGCGCGCCGCAGCGCTTCTGCGCATGTGCGGGCGTCCCAGCATGTTAAAAACCACAATTATGTGTTGTGAGCTGGCTATGGAGTGCAGAGACAGAGCTGGCAACATTTAAAAAAGGCATACAGCAAGCGGTTGATGCAGGCATCCCCATAGAAAGGCACATTAGTAGACACCAACTGGTTTTATAGCAGCATTTGTGCTAGACTATTGTCAGTAAGTGGTGTATTTCGGCTGGAATACCTCAGCTTTGGGCTTAGGAATAATGCCGTCAAAAAACTCCGGGACTAAAAATTCCAGGAAGCATAGGGGGTCTCCATCGGGCTCTGAGGATCTTGGGCATGCTTCGGCTGCACCAGTCTCCCCTGAAGAATCAGAGGTTAGTGACCGTAGAGCACCCTCAGGAGTACCTGGTACTGTGGCTGTCCTCAGTTCACCTGCTCCTGTGTATGTAACAGAGGAGGTTTTTTCCTCAGCTCTGGGAGGGCTGGAAGAGAGATTGTCAGCATTGATCGCTGCTTCCCTGTCACAGGAAAAAAGCGCTCCTCCCTCAGAGTGCCTGTTAGCAGAGCAACAGTCCCATACAGGGATCGACCTGCCTGAAGGGGATCAGGATGAGGTTGATTCTGTTGTAGAGGAATCAACAGTGGAAGAGCCATTCTCAGCATCACATGCTGAAAGGTTATGGGTTCAGTCCCTGACTAATATGGTCCGATCAGCATTTAAAATGCCCCTTGCGGAGCCATCATCCACTTCTGTCTCCTCGTTGGGGTCGCTAAAAGCTCCCCAGACTGTTTGTTCCTTTCCGATCCATCCTTTACTGGAAGGGCTCATTTACCAGGATTGGGAGCATCCTGATAAAATATTTACTCCTCCCAAGAGATTTCAAGTGGTCTATCCCATGGAGGATAAGTTCATCAAAAAATGGAGGGTCCCTACAGTGGACGCAGCCATCTCTTGTGTGAATAAATCACTGACATGTCCAGTGGATAATGTCCAAATGTTCAAGGACCCAATAGATAAAAAATTAGAGTCCTTATTAAAATCTGCTTTTTCTACAGCAGGATTGGTGACACAACCAGCAGTGGCAGCTATTGGGGTCTGCCAAGCAGTGAAGGATCAGTTGAAACAGGTCTTAAGGGACTTGCCAGATCAGCAGGCTCTTGCCCTAGCTGATCTACCTAGAGCCTTATGCTTTGCGGTGGACGCTATAAAGGATTCAATCCATCAGGCCTCCCGCCTTACGCTGTCTGTAGTACATATGCGCAGGCTTTTATGGCTCAAAAACTGGTCTGCTGAAGCTCCCTGTAAAAAATTGCTGGTCAGCTTCCCATTTCATGGTGAACGCTTATTCGGGGAAGACCTGGACAAATATATCCAGAGAATTTCCAGCGGGAAAAGTACACTTTTGCCGGTTAAAAACAGAGTTAGAGGTCCCTCTTTTAAGAGGCCTGCTTCTCCAGTCCCTAGGACATCGGCTGTGAAACAGTTCCGACGGCCTCCTCGGTCAAATCCCGGAGGTAAAAATCAGGGACAATTGCAGGGTAACAAGAAGCCCTGGAGCAGGAGAGGTACAAAACCTCCCCCAAAGTCAAATGCATGAAGGGTTGCCCCCACTCAATCGGGTGGGGGGAAGACTTCAGTTGTTCACAGAGACCTGGCGGGACACGATCAGAGACAGATGGGTGCTCTCCGCAGTAAATCTGGGATACAAATTGGAGTTAAAAGACTCCCCTCCTTCCCACTTTATAAGGTCAAACGTGCCAAGGGATCCCCAGAAGAGAGGATCCCTCCTGTTGGCACTAGAACAATTATTGCTCCAAGCAGTAATTATAGAGGTTCCCCTGGAAGAATGGGGGTTCGGGTTTTACTCAAACCTCTTTACAGTCCCGAAGCCAAACGGGGACGTGAGGCCCATATTAAATCTAAAAGGGCTAAACAAATTCCTACATATCAGGACTTTCCGGATGGAGTCGATCCGGTCGGTGGCCACTGCCCTACAAGGGGAGGAATGGTTAGCCTCGATCGACATCAAAGATGCTTATTTGCACATTCCCATCTTTCCAGCCCACCAAAAATTTCTACGCTTTGCGGTAGAAGGGCGCCATTTTCAGTTCAGAGCCTTACCCTTCGGTCTGGCCACAGCACCACGAGTGTTCACAAAAATTCTGGCCCCATTATTGGCCAATCTAAGAACACGAGGTGTAACGATAATGGCATATCTAGACGACTTGTTGCTGATAGACCACTCAGTGGAAAAACTAGAAGTGGTTGTTCACGAGACAATCAAGTATCTGGAATATCACGGTTGGATTATCAACCGAGACAAGTCAGCCCTAAAACCAGTCAAAAGTCTGGAATACTTGGGGCTAAGGCTGGATTCAGACCAGAGAAAAATTTTCTTGCCTCAAGAAAAGGGGTCGTCTTTGAGAGATTTGATCCACTTAGTGGGTTCAAAAAGACAGCCATCCATACGCCTGTGCATGAGGCTGCTGGGAAAAATGGTGGCATCATTCGAAGCAGTACCCTACGGTCAATTCCATTCAAGGAATTTGCAAAGGGCCATACTGTCAGCCTGGAACAAAAAAGTTCAGGCTCTGGACTTACCAATGTCCTTGTCCCCTTCCGTTCGCAAGAGCCTCCGCTGGTGGTTGGTTCCCCAGAATCTGGAAAGAGGGAAATCCTTCATTCCGATTTCTTGGAAGGTGGTCACTACAGATGCCAGCCTTATAGGCTGGGGAGCAGTACTGGAGCAATGGTCTCTCCAGGGCAGATGGTCGGATGCGGAAAAGGCCCTGCCCATCAATCTCTTAGAGATACGAGCAGCCCGGTATGCCCTAGTAGCATGGACATCCAAACTCCAAGGGCCCCCTGTCAGAATTCAATCAGACAATGCCACAGCAGTGGCATATATCAATCAGGGGGGCACCAGGAGTCGTGCAGCCCAGAGGGAAGTAAATTACATCCTGAGATGGGCAGAAAGATATGTCCCAGCCATATCTGCGGTATTCATTCCAGGAGTGGAGAATTGGAAGGCGGACTTTCTAAGTCGCCAACAATTATGCCCAGGGGAATGGTCCCTTCATCCCGAGGTTTTCCGGACAATATGTCAGCGGTGGGGAACACCGGATGTAGATCTGCTAGCATCCAGATTCAACGCAAAAGTGGACAGGTTTGTCTCTTGGACAAGGGATCCCCTAGCTTGCGGCTCGGATGCCCTAGTGTTCCCTTGGGATCAGTTCAAGCTGATATATGCATTCCCACCGCCACAATTGTTACCTCGATTACTCCGCAGAATCAGGGTAGAAAAGAAACCAGTGATTCTGGTGGCTCCAGCGTGGCCCCGAAGAGCATGGTACGCGGAGATTGTAAAGATGTCTGTGGGGAGTCCTTGGACCCTCCCACATCGTCCGGACCTGCTTTCGCAAGGACCGATATACCACCCTTCCTTACCAGCCCTAGGTTTGACGGCCTGGCTATTGAAGCCCACATTCTAAAAAAGAGAGGGCTCTCTAATGCTGTGGTATCTACCATGATCAATGCCAGGAAGCCGGTATCCAGGCAGATCTACTATAGAATCTGGAAGGCGTACATCGCCTGGTGTGAGGCCAAGAAATGGCATCCACGTAAATACGTAATAGGTAGGATTCTGGACTTCCTACAATGGGCTGTAGATAGGAAGCTTGCCTTGAGTACTATCAAGGGTCAGATTTCGGCCTTGTCAATATTTTTTCAAAGGCCCTTGGCTTCGCATTCACTAGTCAAAGCCTTTATACAAGGAGTGATGCGTATTAGTCCTCCGGTTAATATTCCCATATGTCCATGGGATCTAAACTTGGTTCTGTCGGTTCTACAGAAACAACCATTTGAACCATTACAGCATATTTCCCTGGTTCTTCTCACCAGGAAATTGATTTTTCTAGTAGCCATTTGTTCGGCTAAAAGAGTGTCGGAATTAGCAGCTATGTCCTGTAGGGAGCCATATCTGGTTATCCATAAGGACAGAGTAGTGTTACGTCCTCATCCAGCCTTTCTTCCTAAGGTGGTATCGAGGTTTCATTTGAACCAAGATGTGGTTCTTCCTTCTTTTTTCCCCAAACCTACTTCGGTAGAGGAAAAGTTATTGCATTCTTTGGATGTAGTAAGAGCAGTTAAAGCTTATCTAAAAGCCACTGCTCAGATTCGCAGAACGGATACTTTGTTTATTCTGCCGGAAGGCCCCAGAAGGGGTCAGGCAGCGTCAAAATCTACTTTAGCCAAGTGGATTCGACAGGTCATAATGCAAGCCTATGGCTTGAGAAGGAGACCGCCTCCGTTCAAAGTTAGGGCGCACTCCACGAGAGCAGTTGGAACTTCATGGGCAGTGCATCACCAGGCCTCCCTGGCTCAAATCTGTAAGGCCGCAACATGGTCTTCAGTACACACGTTTACTAGGTTCTACCAGGTGGACGTTAGAAGTCAGGAGGATGTCGCCTTTGGGCGCAGTGTGTTGCAGGCCGCAAAAGATCCTCATGTCTGATAGCGCTCAGCTTATATATGGTGTATCCCCCCCCTCGTTGGGCATTGCTTTAGGACATCCCATTAGTAATGACTATGTCGCTCTGTGTCCCGTGATGTACGAGAAAGAAAATAGGATTTTTATAACAGCTTACCTGTAAAATCCTTTTCTTGGAGTACATCACGGGACACAGAGCTCCCACCCCTCTTTGGGGACACTTATTGCTTTGCTACAAAACTGAGGTGCTCCCGGATGGGAGGGGCTTATATAGGGGAGGGTACTTCCGGTTTTGGAAGTTGCCAGTGCCAGCACCTGAAGGTATCTATATAACCCATTAGTAATGACTATGTCGCTCTGTGTCCCGTGATGTACTCCAAGAAAAGGATTTTACAGGTAAGCTGTTATAAAAATCCTATATTTTTTTTTAGTATAGCACAGTAGAAGAAAACTATATATAAATTGTTTATTTCACACACCTCCACATATGTATAACACACTGCAAAATATTTTTTGTGGCCCTAAATGGCGTTTTTTGGAAGAGCACAACACACCCACAGTACGTAACCGCTTAATCGCACAGCTACAGAACTGCAGAAAATGCTATTAAAAAAAAATGTTGGTTTTTTAGTATAGCACAGTAGAAGAAAACTATATAGAAATTGTTTATTTCACACATCTCCACATATGTATAACACACTGCAAAATATTTTTTGTGGCCCTAAATGGGTCTTTTTGCAAGCGTACATTAAAGTGCAAATTTTTTTTAATTTTTTTTTGCCCTAAACGGGTCTTTTTTTGCACGAGCAAAATAAAATGCAAATTTTTTTATTTTTTTTGCCCTTAATGGGTCTTTTGGAAAAGAGCACAATAAAGTGCCTTTTTTTTTGTTGCCCTAAATCAGGGATATGCAATTAGCGGACCTCCAGCTGTTGCAAAACTACAAGTCCCATCATGCCTTTGCTTCTGGGTGTCATGCTTGTGGCTGTCAGAGTCTTGCTATGCCTCATGGGACTTGTAGTTCTGCAACAGCTGGAGGTCCGCTAATTGCCTATCCCTGCCCTAAATGGATCTTTTTCCAAGAGCAGAATACACCCACAGTATGGAAACGGTGTATCTCTCAACATAATATATGCAGTGCTGGTGCACTGAGCTTGCAGATAGAAGGTAGATTTTCTCTGACACTGGGCTCATGGCAGTGTAAAAAGACTGCACTGCAACACAAACAAGTAAACCTATGCAGATCGCTGAGTTATATCTCTGAATCTGGACTCCTATTCCTATATAATATATCTCTCTCCCTGAAAGCACCAACAGGAACCTGGCCCTACACTACACTGTCTCTCTATCTTTTCCCTCAGATTCCAGAATCAGGACTAACTCATGTATTTTTCAATCTCTCCCTAAAAGCAGCAGCAGCAGACAAGATCCTCTCCCTATCTATTCTGAAGCAGAGTGACGTGTGTGCTGTGTGCCTCTAGCTTATATAGAAGCTGGGTCACATGTTGCACTGACCAATCACAGCCATGCCATTAGAAGCCATCATAGCCATGCCTACTAAGGGCACACCAGCTAATCAAAAGGTGATTGGCTGGCCCCTGAAGCATTTCTAACTGCGTAATTAGATTGCCGAACCCGGACTTTTGCGCAAAGTCCGGGTTCGGGAAAAAGCTAAAGTTCGGTACGGACCCGAACTTTACAGTTCCGGTTCGCTCAACACTAGAGGCTTTCCTTATCGCTTTCTTGACTCCGGTCACATGACACAGCAGAGGGAGGACTCCTCTGTTTCTTAAAGCGAAGGTCCACCCTAAAAAATAAAATCACATAAACGGGCTCCTTAAAATACATTAAAAAAAAATGTACTTACCAGAAAGGCCTGCTGCTAGATCTTCTTAATCTGCCAGTTCCTATACCGCGGCGATCTTCCTTCTTGTCCTCCTCGCGTTGTCTTCTGGGGAATGGCGCAGTAGGAAACGGGCAGTGAAGCCGCAAGGCTCCACTGCCTGTTTCCCTTAGTTCGAATGGCGGCGCCGGGACCCGATCCGATGGACGGATCAGCCTCGGGCGGCCAACATCGCGGGCACCCCTGGACAGGTAAGTGTCCTTATTAAAAGTCAGCAGCTACAGTGTTTGTAGCTGCTGACTTTTTTAAAAAAAAGCTTTAACTGCCTAGTTTGACTCTTGAGTAAGGATGGGCATGTGCGTGTTCGCAAACCACACGTGCGCAAACTCGCCAGGAAGCCGGCACTGCACAGCGCTTATCGCAGGCAGTGAGACGTTTCTCGATCTGTGCAGCCTCAGATTTGGAAATGTCTCACTGCCTGTAATTAGCACTGTGCAGTGCCGGCTTCCTGGCGGGCTCGGGCACGCGTGGTTGCGAACACGCACAAGCCCATCCTTACTCTTGAGTGTGTTTCTTGGAGGAGGGAGATCTGTACTTGGGGAGCTGTACTGAGGGGGGAAGATGTGCTGGGGGAAGCTCTACTGGGAGGAGGGGATCTTTACTGGGGGAGGCTGTACTGGGTAGAGGAAGGGGGAAGCTATACTATGGTGGTGGGATCTGCACTGGGGGAAGCTGCACTAAGGGGGGAGTCTGTACGTGGGGGAACTTTATTACAGGAGGTAGGATCTTTACTGGGAGGGGAGTTCTTTGCTTGGGGGAGCTTTACTGGGTAGAGGGCAAGCTGTACTGGGGGAAGTTTTGTAATGAGGAAGAAATCTGTACTGGGGTTATCTGGGAGGATCTTTACTGGGGAAAGTTTTGGTACTGGTTCTGCACTCCTGACCCTGGTGTCCCGTACATTACACATTCCTCACCCCTGCTCTTTGTGCGGTACTTACTCCTGACCCATGCACTCCGTAAGTAACACACTCCACCCACCTGCACGCTGTACGATAAGAATTCCTGACCCCTGATAGATATATATATATATATATATATACATATACACTGTGATGTGTATTTCAGACTTATAATTTTATATATATATATATATATATATACACTGTGATGTGTATTTCAGACTTATAATTTTATATATATATATATACATACATACACCACTTTATGCTATATTGTACAACAGTCACTAGTAGCTCAGTAGTCAGTGACAATGCAATTGAAGTTCTTCCTTAAAGTTCCTCCCAAACATTTTAACTTACGCTTACCTGGTTCCCCCCCCCCCCCCCCCCCCTCCGGTGTCACATTTGGCATCTTTCAGGGGGGAGCAGATACCTCTCTAATACAGGTATTTGCTCCCACTTACGGCGAAAGATCGCCGCAGAATTCGCGCATGGCCGGCCCCTCCTCCGCCCCCCCCCCCCCCCCCCGCTGTCTTCTGGGAGACACACAGGGACCAGTCAGAACATGCAACCCGTTCTGCGCATGCGCAGTAGGGAACCAGGCTGTGAAGCCGCAAGGCTTCACTTCCTGAATCCCTTACTTAAGATGCCGGCGCCTCCACCCGGGAGCCGAGGGACGGGTCGGCTTCAGATGCTGACATTGCGGGCTCCCTGGACAGGTAAGTGTCCTTATTTTAAAAGTCAGCAGCAGCAGTATTTGTAGCTGCTGACTTTTAATTTATAAATTTTTTCTGGCTGAACTCCGCTTTAAGTTAGGCTTCGTGCAGAAAAAACAGAGGTTTATATGTGTCTGTAATGCCGCGTACACACGATCATTTATCCCGTCGAGAAAAATGACATTTTTTCCTTTGGACGAGAAAAACGATCGTCTGTGGGCTTTTTGTCATTTTTCCCGACGGGAAAAACGGCATTAATCACGACGAGAAAAATTAGAACATGCTCTAATTTTTCTCGTCGTGATTCCCGTCGTTTTTTTCCGCGGCAGTTTTCCCATAGGGAAACACTGCCGGGGAGCCCACACACGGTCGTTTTTTTCGACCCAAAAAGAAATGTCATTAAAAACGGCCGTGGGTGGGGGGAACAAGCTGTTCCTCGTTTTTCACGTTGATTTTCTCGATGGTGTTTTCACCGTCGAAAAAATCGATCGTGTGTACGCGGCATTAGACTTCTGTTTGTGGCACGGTAATTAAAGAATATTGTTTGGGTATAAGGACTGTTGCAAATGTTGCCATGTACACAGTGAGTAGGCTCCATTTTTACATACTTCTCCCCATACCCCCCGCAGCAAAAAAAATTTTAACAAAAGATTTACCTCGGAATGGGGAGACAGTATGTGCCCAGTGGGGGAGTCAGGAGCCATCAGCCTCTATTAGACTCCGGCTCTCCTCCTCACATCATGTCATTGTGTGTTACCAGCCAAGAGACGTGACCAGTCTCCCCCCCACACACACACTCTCTGGGGTCTCTCATACATCTCAGTACAGGGGGCTTCACTCTCATCTTTATTCACAGACCCCAGAGACGCCAGAGACCCTCAGAGAGTCGTCAAAGCGTGGGAGAAGGAAGAAGAACATGTGAGCAATAAAGAGGAGGAAGAGCCTCTGGAGTTTAGCATGGGTGAGTTGATGACTTAAAGGGGTTGTAAAGGTTTGTTTTTTATTTTCTAAATAGGTTCCTTTAAGCTAGTGTATTGTTGGTTCACTTACCTTTTCCTTTGATTTACCTTCTAAATGTTTTTATTCTTTGTCTGAATTTCTCACTTCCTGTTTCTCCTCACTAAACTTCACACCATCATCCGAGTGGTGGTTAGTCAGCCAGAACAGCTTACTGAACAGCTTACTGAGGAGGAACAGGAAGTGAGAAATTCAGACAAAGAAAACAAAAAAAAATATTTAGAAGGGAAATCAAAGGAAAAGGTAAGTGAAGCAACAATGCACTAGCTTAAAGGAACCTATTTAGAAAATAAAAAACAAACCTTTACAACCCCTTTAAAACAGATGAAACCTTTCTGTTTTTTTAAGGAAAGAATCCTGATGTGTCAACTCAGCAAAAATTATACCAAGTCATTGAGGAGCACTGGAGAGAAATTTCTCCAGAAAAGGTCATTTTGACTGGTAATATAGGTCTACTCCAGGCAATGTATAATTTCCCTCCCTAATCCAACCTTCTAAACCACTTTGTGAATCGGTCCATAAAATTAAAGAGGACCTTTCCCCATAGCCTCCTTCCTTGTTACACATTTAGAATAATATTTTTTTTGGGGATGGGGTTAGCAAGTTCTTTTCCTTTTTTTCGTAGCCTAGACAAAGATGACATCACGCTCTATTAGACATCACAGATTGGCATAGTCATTAAAATGGTTGTAAACCCTCACATATACCCAATGAAGTGACTGGCCTTGTCCAGAAGTGATTCATGCAGAAAGCAGAGGGAGGAGGTAGAAGACAGAAATGACACTTAGTGCTCTGGATAGAGACAAGTACACACTAGACAGGGATATGCTTTGTTCATATTTAATGTCTGAGGTTTACAACCACTTTAAACAAACCATAGCACTAAAGGAAATAATACAATTAACCAGTGGTGGTGCGTCCATAAAGGGCGCAGGAATGCTGCCCCCTCTCCTGCACCGCTCTACTATCATAGATAGATAGATTCATGCATTGCATGAATCTATCTATGTCCGGCCCCTTTTTGGGCGCAGGGCACCTGAATTACAGTGGCGGGGGGGTGTTTTTTGGAAGCACCTGATTAAAACCATAGGGATCTAATAGGCATCCAAAAATGTGAACAGCGGGCGCCATGCTAACACTGAACCGCCTCTCAGCCAATCGGGTTACCGGGTCTGTTACCAGTCACCTGATTGGGTGAAACGTCAGGTGCTGTGATTGGACGCCTGAGAGAGGGCGGAAGAAGACATGGAGGACCTGCAGGAGCCCGCTGCAAGACAGGTAAGTGCCAGGCAGCATCTGATGGGGCACAGTAGCGGCAATTGATCTGCACACTGGCAGCATCTGATGGGGCACAGTAGCGGCAATTAATGGGCACACTGGCAACATTTGATGGGGCACAGTAGCGGCAATTGATGGGCACACTGGCAGCATTTGATGGGGCACAGTAGCGGCAATTGATTGGCACACTGGCAGCATCTGATGGGGCACAGTAGCGTCAATTGATGGGCACACTGGCAGCATCTGATGGGGCACAGTAGTGGAAATTGATGGGCACACTGGCAGCATTTGATGGGGCACAGTAGCGGCAATTAATGGGCATACTGGCAACATTTGATGGGGCACAGTAGCGGCAATTGATCGGCACACTGGCAGCATTTGATGGGGCACAGTAGCGTCAATTGATGGGCACACTGGCAGCATCTGATGGGGCACAGTAGCGGCAATTAATGGGCACACTGGCAACATTTGATGGGGCACAGTAGCGGCAATAGATCGGCACACTGGCAGCATTTGATGGGGCACAGTAGCGGCAATTGATTGGCACACTGGCAGCATCTGATGGGGCACAGTAGCATCAATTGATGGGCACACTGGCAGCATCTGATAGGGCACAGTAGCGCAAATTGATGGGCACACTGGCAGCATTTGATGGGGCACAGTAGCGGCAATTGATGGGCACACTGGCGGCAATTGATGGGGCACACTGGCGGCAATTGATGGGCACAGTGTCAGCAATTGATGGGTACAGTGGCTGCAATTGATGGGTTTTTTTTCAGTTTGTTTGCGCCCCCCCCCCCCAATAATGTTGAGCATCAGCCGCCACTGCAATTAACCCATCTGAAAGTTTGCATGATGACTTGTGGTCTTGTTTGATAGTTGTGAATGAGGCCCTTGATCTTCTCACTTCATAAAGCTGATTATACTTCTTTACAAAAAACCTCCCAGATCACATGCATTCTTTAGTTGTCTAGCAATAACTGCATAGGATTTCCTCAAAGTTACTCAATGATGCTTAGGTCAGGAGATTGTGATGGCCACTTTAGCATCTTCACTTTATTTATGCTTCAGCCACATAAGGATCACCTTCATGCTTCACAGTTGGAATTGTGTGAATCTTTTTATAGGGTTGTTGACTGATTTTATTCAAGAAGCTTGAGGCTTCTCCAGGTACAGTTTGGTGCATTGTTTAGCACTCTGCACCCTACAAAAGCATAAGCTATTACATTATGTTTTTGTTTTGTTTTTTACATTTGGTGCATTGTGGCACCAGGTGGTATTTACTTCATGGAACTTGCACCTCCATGACATCTACTTGGTCTTCAGTTTTGTTGGTATCTATTTCAGCCTTGAAACTGTATTCTCAGTACATCTTAATGGAGCAAAGAGAGATACAAATAGTGAACATGGTTTCCAATCCGAGACTCCCAGATGCTATATAATCTGTCTACTTGGATGTCGGTGAAGCCATTAGGGCTCATTTACACTTGCTTCAAAATGTGCCATTAGACACGCTTTTTTAAAGCACTCTGAATGCCACATGGGAACGCTATAGGGGAAGGTGAACGGGACTGGAGAGTGAGGACTGAGTGTCAGAGGATCAACAGAGCTGGGGGACCAGAGCAGGAGAAACTAGCAGATGTCACATGTAGTGCGCTGCATGGGAACAATATAGCAGGAGGTGAGCGAGGACCAGAGAGAGAGGAGGATCAGCAAACCAGAAGATCAGCAGAGCTGGCCCCATTTAAAACAAATAGAAAATCAACACACGCTGGGCATTTGCCAAGCTTCATTAAAGCTTCAAAAAAGCATCACCGAAGCATCAAAAAAGCATGTTGAAGTGGTAGGCACTTTAATGTAAGTTAAAGTCAAAGCAAGTGTAATAACTGAGCTGACCATTCTAAAAACAAATGGTTGTTATATTATTCGTTCACAATATGAATGTCTGCATTCTCACTGTAATTATTACATCTCTATAGAATAATTCTATTATTACACTTACATGGCGCTATGTTGATTTCTTAAAGGTGAACCTGGTAGCCAAAACTCCCCAGAGAGATGTCCTGATCCTCTGTATTCCTGGGATCCCACACAAGAACATCGAAGGATCCCTCAGGATAATCAGGTAGATCGATTTTTTTTTTCGGGGGGGGGGGGGTGAACAAAGCTACTTGAGGAGAAAACTCAAAGCATGTTTGAGCTCATAGTGCATGAAGTGTATACAAATGTAACTTGATATCGACAAGTATAAAATGTTCACCTGATCTTGATCAATATTATGGAATTGGCAGTAGCCTACACTTCAGTTATAAATGGACACAGTTCAAAATATGTTTCTTATTTATTTATTTTTTCATATATATATATATATATATATATATATATATATATATATACTGTGTGTGTGTGTGTATGTATATGTGTGTATATATATATATATATATATATATATATTTCTTTCTCGTACATCACGGGACACAGAGCAGCATAGTCATTACTATGTGGGTTATATAGATACCTTCAGGTGCTGGCACTGGCAACTTCCAAACCGGAAGTACCCTCCCCTATATAAGCCCCTCCCATCCGGGAGCACCTCAGTTTTTTGCCAGTGTCTAAGGCAGGGTTTCTCAACTCCAGTCCTCAAGGCGCCCCAACAGGTCATGTTTTCAGGCTTTCCATTATTTTGCACAGGGGATGTAATCAGTTTCACTGCCTTAGTAATTACCACAGCTGTTTCATCTGAGGGAAATCCTGAAAACATGACCTGTTGGTGCGCCTTGAGGACTGGAGTTGAGAAACACTGGTCTAAGGTGTTGGCCAAGAAGTAACATGTGTTTTTCACTGAGCTTGCGTACAGGTTCCTTTGGGCCTCAGTAAGCTATTCCGGATCCGACCAAAAAAGCTTCATAGCTAAACGGTCGGTACCCGGGCCTTGCAGAGAAGAGCAAGGTTTTGCCTGTAATGCCTCTCTTAGGAGGGCTGGACCCTGGGATCCAGAGCTCTGGTCATACCCACGACCAAGATGTTTTCTGTGCAGGGTGCTATACAGGTCCAGGGGAGTGGAATCCTTGGGAACCCGGTCCCTGAAGGTTTGATTACAATGCCTGCCGTGATAGGTGAAGTTTGGGCTTCTGTGGACCAAACAGAGTCCTGCGGCGAGGAAAAGGTAAGTGGGGGCCTCTCAGGAACTTGGTTCTATTGAGGGGACCCCCAAGCCTAATATGTCTTTCTGCCTGTTACCTAACGGTATTCCCGCTAAATATCTGTGCATGCCTGTAACTGCTAAAAAATGTAATAATTTTAAGAGTGGTCAAGAAAAAAAAAAAAAAATGGTTAAACCGCGGTACCTGTGTTAAACCACTAGAGGCCGCTGTGGAACGTTGTTTTCTTGTCATGTGGATTTTTTCTTCCAAGTCAAAATCCAGGCAGATGGTGAGTTCTCTGAATGGGAAACTGTCTCCGCTGCCATGTTGCAATGCTCATCCATCCTCCGGCCCTGTGGCAAACAGGGCCCTGGCTTCTGTCCTAATTCCTTTCAAAAAAGAGCGCCAAAGGCGCACGTGCCCGCGCACGTGCACGCGCCTCTATTTATAGAGGTGGGCCGGAAAAAGGGGCGGAGCTGGGTGGATGACGCTCTGTGCGCGGCGCTTCTGCGCATGTGCGGGCGTCCCAGCATGATACAAAAAGCACATTAGCTGTTGTCAGCTGGTTATGGACAGAAACAGAGCTGGCAACATTAAAAGAAAGGCATACAGTAGGCGGTTGATGCAGGCATCCCCATAGAAAGGCACATTAGTAGACACCAACTGTTTATATAGCAGCAATTATGCTAGACTATTGTCAGTAAGTGGTGTATTGCGGCTGGAACACCTCAGCTCCGGAACTAAGAATTCCAGGAAGCTAAGGGGGTCTCCATCGGGCTCTGAGGATCTTGGGCATGCTTCGGCTGCACCAACCTCCCCTGAAAAATCAGAGGTTAGTGACCGTAGAGCACCCTCAGGAGTACCTGGTACTGTGGCTGTCCTCAGTTCACCTGCTCCTGTGTATGTAACAGAGGAGGTTTTTTCCTCAACTCTGGGAGGACTAGAAGAGAGATTGACTAAATTGATCGCTGCTTCCCTATCAAAGGAAAAGCGCGCCCGATCTCCGTCTCCTCCCTCAGAGTGCCTGTTAGCGGAGCAACAGTCCCTTGCAGGGATCGACCTACCTGAAGGGGATCAGGATGAGGTTGATTCTGTTGTAGAGGAATCAACAGTGGAAGAACCACTTTCAGCGTCACATGCTGAAAGATTATGGGTTCAGTCTCTGACTGATATGGTCCGATCAGCATTTCAAATGCCCCTTGCGGAACCATCAACCACTTCTGTCTCCTCGTTGGGGTCGCTAAAAGCTCCCCAGACTGTTTGTTCCTTTCCAATCCATCCTTTACTGGAAGGACTCATGTACCAGGATTGGGAACATCCTGATAAAATATTTACTCCCCCCAAGAGATTTCCGGTGGTCTATCCCATGGAGGATAAGTTCATCAAAAAATGGAGGGTCCCTACAGTGGACGCAGCCATCTCTTGTGTGAATAAATCACTGACATGTCCAGCAGATAATGTCCAAATGTTCAAGGACCCAATAGATAAAAAATTGGAGTCCTTATTAAAATCTGCTTTCTCTACAGCAGGCTTGGTGACACAACCAGCAGTGGCAGCTATTGGGGTCTGCCAAGCAGTGAAGGATCAGTTAAAACAGGTCTTAAGGGACTTGCCAGATCAGCAGGCTCTTGCCCTAGCTGATCTACCTAGAGCCTTATGCTTTGCGGTTGACGCCATCAAGGATTCAATCCATCAGGCCTCCCGCCTTACGCTGTCTGTAGTGCATATGCGCAGGCTTCTATGGCTCAAGAACTGGTCTGCTGAAGCTCCCTGTAAAAAATTGCTGGTTAGCTTCCCATTTCATGGTGAACGCTTATTCGGGGAAGACCTGGACAAATATATCCAGAAAATTTCCAGCGGTAAAAGTACACTCTTGCCGGTTAAAAACAGAGTTAGAGGTCCATCTTTTAAGAGGCCTGCCTCTCCAGTCCCTGGGACATAGACTCCAGTTGTTCGCAGAGACCTGGCGGGACACGATCAGAGACAGATGGGTGCTCTCCGCAGTAAGTCTGGGATACAAATTGGAGTTAAAAGACTCTCCTCCTTCCCATTTTATAAGGTCAAACGTGCCAAGGGATCCCCGGAAGAGAGGATCCCTCCTGTTGACACTAGAACAACTATTGCTCCAAAGAGTAATTATGGAGGTTCCCCTGGAGGAATGGGGGTTCGGGTTTTACTCAAACCTCTTTACAGTCCCGAAGCCAAACGGGGACGTGAGGCCCATATTAAATCTAAAAGGGCTAAACAAATTCCTACATATTAGGACTTTCCGGATGGAGTCGATCCGATCGGTGGCCACTGCCCTACAAGGGGAGTAATGGTTAGCCTCGATCGACATCAAAGATGCTTATTTGCATATTCCCATCTTTCCAGTCCACCAAAAATTTCTACGCTTTGCAGTAGAAGGGCGCCATTTTCAGTTCAGAGCCTTACCCTTCGGTCTGGCCACAGCACCACGGGTGTTTACAAAAATCCTGGCCCCATTATTGGCCAATCTAAGAACACAAGGTGTAACGATAATGGCATATCTAGACGACTTGTTGCTGATAGACCACTCAGTGAAAAAACTAGAAGTGGTCGTTCACAAGACAATCAAGTATCTGGAATCTCACGGTTGGATTATCAACCGAGACAAGTCAGCCCTAAAACCAGTCAAAAGTCTGGAATACTTGGGGCTAAGGCTGGATTCAGGCCAGAGAAAAATATTCTTGCCTCAAGAAAAGGTGTCGTCTTTGAGAGATTTGATCCACCTAGTGGGTACAAAAAGACAGCCGTCCATACGCCTGTGCATGAGGCTGCTGGGAAAAATGGTGGCATCATTCGAAGCAGTACCCTACAGTCAATTCCATTCAAGGAATTTGCAAAGGGCCATACTGTCAGCCTGGAACAAAAAAGTTCAGGCCCTAGACTTACCAATGTCCTTGTCCCCTTCCGTTCGCAAGAGCCTCCGTTGGTGGTTTTTTCTCCAGAATCTGGAAAAAGGGAAATCCTTCAGTCCGATTTCTTGGAAGGTGGTCACTACAGATGCCAGCCTTATAGGCTGGGGAGCAGTACTGGAGCAATGGTCTCTCCAGGGCAGATGGTCGGATGCAGAAAAGGCCCTGCCCATCAATCTCTTAGAGATACGAGCAGCCCGGTATGCCCTAGTAGCATGGACATCCAAACTCCAAGGGTCCCCTGTCAGAATTCAATCAGACAATGCCACAGCAGTGGCATATATCAATCATCAGGGTGGCACCAGGAGTCGTGCAGCCCAGAGGGAAGTGAATTGCATCCTGAAATGGGCAGAAAGATATGTCCCAGCCATATCCGCAGTATTCATTCCAGGAGTGGAGAATTGGAAGGCGGACTTTCTAAGTCGCCAACAATTATGCCCAGGGGAATGGTCCCTTCATCCCGAGGTTTTCTGGACAATATGTCAGCGGTGGGGAACATCGGATGTAGATCTGCTAGCATCCAGATTCAACGCAAAGGTGGACAGGTTTGTCTCTCGGACAAGGGATCCCCTAGCTTGCGGCTCGGATGCTCTAGTGTTCCCTTGGGATCAGTTCAAGCTGATATATGCATTCCCACCGCCACAATTGTTACCTCGATTACTCCGCAGAATCAGGGTAGAAAAGAAACCAGTGATTCTGGTGGCTCCAGCGTGGCCCCGAAGAGCATGGTACGCGGAGATTGTAAAATTGTCTGTGGGGAGTCCTTGGACTCTCCCACGTCGTCCGGACCTGCTTTCGCAAGGACCGATATACCACCCTTCCTTACCAGCCCTAGGTTTGACGGCCTGGCTATTGAAGCCCACATTCTAAAAAAGAGAGGGCTCTCTAATCCTGTGGTATCTACCATGATCAATGCCAGGAAGCCGGTATCCAGGCAGATCTACTATAGAATCTGGAAGGCGTACATCGCGTGGTGTGAGGCCAAGAAATGGCATCCACGTAAGTACGTAATAGGTAGGATTCTGGACTTCCTACAGTGGGCTGTAGATAGGAAGCTTGCCTTGAGTACTATCAAGGGTCAGATTTCGGCCTTGTCAATATTTTTTTCAAAGGCCCTTGGCTTCGCATTCACTAGTCAAAGCTTTTATACAAGGAGTGATGCGTATTAGCCCTCCGGTTAATATTCCCATATGTCCATGGGATCTAAACCTGGTTCTGTCGGTTCTACAGAAACAACCATTTGAACCAGTACAGCACATTTCCTTGGTTCTTCTCACCAGGAAATTGATTTTTCTAGTAGCCATTTGTTTGGCTAAAAGAGTGTCGGAATTAGCAGCTATGTCCTGTAAAGAGCCATATCTGGTTATCCATAAGGATAGAGTAGTGTTACGTCCTCATCCAGCCTTTCTTCCTAAGGTGGTATCGAGGTTTCATTTGAACCAAGATGTGGTTCTTCCTTCTTTTTTCCCCAAACCAAGCTCGGTAGAGGAAAAGTTATTACATTCTTTGGATGTAGTAAGAGCAGTTAAAGCTTATCTAAAAGCCACTGCTCAGATTCGCAGAACGGATACTTTGTTTATTCTGCCGGAAGGCCCCAGAAAGGGTCAGGCAGCGTCAAAATCTACTTTAGCCAAGTGGATTCGACAGGTCATTGTGCAAGCCTATGGCTTGAGAAGGAGACCGCCTCCGTTCAAAGTTAGGGCGCACTCCACGAGAGCAGTTGGAACTTCATGGGCAGTGCATCACCAGGCCTCCCTGGCTCAAGTCTGTAAGGCCGCAACATGGTCTTCAGTACACACGTTTACTAGGTTCTACCAGGTGGACGTTAGAAGTCAGGAGGATGTCGCCTTTGGGCGCAGTGTGTTGCAGGCCGCAAAAGATCCTCATGTCTGATAGCGCTCAGCTTATATATGGTGTATCCCCCCCCTCATTGGGCATTGCTTTGGGACGTCCCACATAGTAATGACTATGTCGCTCTGTGTCCCGTGATGTACGAGAAAGAAAATAGGATTTTTATAACAGCTTACCTGTAAAATCCTTTTCTTGGAGTACATCATGGGACACAGAGCTCCCACCCCTCTTTTGGGGACACTTATTGCTTTGCTACAAAACTGAGGTGCTCCCGGATGGGAGGGGCTTATATAGGGGAGGGTACTTCCGGTTTGGAAGTTGCCAGTGCCAGCACCTGAAGGTAATCTATATAACCCATTAGTAATGACTAAGTCGCTCTGTGTCCCGTGATGTACTCCAAGAAAAGGATTTTACAGGTAAGCTGTTATAAAAATCCTATTATATACATACAGTATATCACAAAAGTGACTACACCCCCTCACATTTTTGTAAATATTTTATTCTATCTTTTCATGTGACAACACTGAAGAAATGACACTTTGCTACAATGTAAAGTAGTGAGTGTACAGCTTGTATAACAGTGTAAATTTTCTGTCCCCTCAAAATAACTCAACACACAGCCATTAATGTCTAAACTGCTGGCAACAAAAGTGAGTACACCCCTAGGTGAAAATGTCCAAATTGGGGCCAATTAGCCATTTTCCCTCCCCGGTCTCATGTGACTCGTTAGTGTTACAAGGTCTCAGGTGTGAATGAGGAACAGGTGTGTTAAATTTGGTGTTATTGCTCTCACTCTCTCATACTGGTCACTTGAAGTACAACATGGCTCCTCATGGCAAAGAACTCTCTGAGGATCTGAAAAAAAGAATTGTTGCTCTACATCAGTGTTTCTCAACTCCAATCCTCAAGGCACCCCAACGGGTCATGTTTTCAGGATTTCCCTCAGATGAAACGGCTGTGGTAATTACTAAGGCAGTGAAACTGATCAAATCACCTGTGCAAAATAATGGAAAGCCTGAAAACATGACCTGTTGGGGCGCCTCGAGGACTGGAGTTGAGAAACACTACATAAAGATGGCCTAGGCTATAAGATTGCCAAGTCCCTGAAACTGAGCTGCAGCACGGTGGTCAAGACCATACAGCGGTTTACCAGGACAGGTTCCACTCAGAACAGGCCTCGCCATGGTTGACCAAAGAAGTTGAGGGCACGTGCTCAGCGTCATATCCAGAGGTTGTCTTTGGGAAATAGACATATGAGTGCTGCCAGCAATGCTGCAGAGGTTGAAGGGGTGGGGGGTCAGCCTGTCAGTGCTCAGACCATACGCTGCACACTGCATCAAATTGGTCTGCATGGCTGTCGTCTCAGAAGGAAGCCTCTTCTAAAGATGATGCACAAGAAAGCCCGCAAACAGTTTGCTGAAGACAAGCAGACTAAGGACATGGAATACTGGAACCACGTCCTTTGGTCTGATGAGACCAAGAAAAACCTATTTGGTTCAGATGGTGTCAAGCGTGTGTGGCGGCAACCAGGTGAGGAGTACAAAGACAAGTGTGTCTTGCCTACAGTCAGGCATGGTGGTGGGAGTGTCATGGTCTGGGGCTGCATGAGTGCTGCCGGCACTGGGGAGCTACAGTTCATTGAGGGAACCATGAATGCCAACATGTACTGTGACATACTGAAGCAGAGCATGATCCCCTCCCTTCACAGACTGGGCCGCAGGGCAGTATTCCAACATGATAACGACCCCAAACACACCTCCAAGACGACCACTGCCTTGCTAAAGAAGCTGAGGGTAAAGGTGATGGACTGGCCAAGCAGGTCTCCAGACCTAAACCCTATTGAGCATCTGTGGGGCATCCTCAAAGGGAAGGTGGAGGAGCGCAAGGTCTCTAACATCCACCAGCTCCGTGATGTCGTCATGGAGGAGTGAAAGAGGACTCCAGTGACAACCTGTGAAGCTCTGGTGACCTCCATGCCCAAGAGGGTGAAGGCAGTGCTAGAAAATAATGGCGGCCACACAAAATATTGACACTTTGGGCCCAATTTGGACATTTTCACTTAGGGGTGTACTCACTTTTGTTTCCAGCGGTTTAAACATTAATGGCTGTGTGTTGAGTTACTTTAAGGGGACATCAAATTTACACCGTTATACAAACTGTGCACTCACTACTTTACATTGTAGCAAAGTGTAATTTCTTCTGTGTTGTCACATGAAAAGATAGAAGAAAATATTTACACAAATGTGAGGGGTGTACTTACTTTTGTGAGATACTGTATGTGTGTGTGTGTATATATATATATGTGTGTGTGTGTGTGTGTGTGTGTGTGTGTGTGTGTATGTATATATATATATATATATATATATATATATATATATATATATATATATACACAAAGAATACTATTGCTTCTTTCACAATAGCAAATTAGCAAAGAAGGCAATTTGATCACTTAAAGCAGGGGTCTCCAACCCCCGGGCCGCGGCCCACTGCCGGGCCGTAGCTTGTTTGCAGCCGGGCCGTGAAGGCTGCACTTTCGGAGGTTCGGCAGGTAGCGGGCTAACAGAGAGATGAGATGACCTCTAGCGGCCCGACCCGCATCACAGCTGTTCCGCCCACACAGCCGGCCGCGAGCACAACACTGCATGAGGTGTGTGAGAGCAGAGAGATGATGTCATCTCTCACCGCCCGCCCTGCCCCACCACCGTCCAGTCCTCACAGCTGGCGCGAACACTACACTGAAGTGCGGCGGCCGAGAGATGAAATCTCTCATTGCCCGATCCGCATTGCCGCATGTTCCACCCTCACTTGGCTAGTGACAGTCCGCAACTGACAGGTGACAGTCCGCATCTGGCAAGTGACAGTCCCCATCTGGCAAGTGACAGTCCCCATCTGACAAGTGACAGTCCGCAACTGACAAGTGACAGTCCGCAACTGACAAGTGACAGTCCCCATCTGGCAAATGACAGTCCCCATCTGGCAAGTGACAGTTCGCAACTGACAAGTGACAATCCGCATCTGGCAAGTGACAGTCCGCATCTGGCAAGTGACAGTCCGCATCTGGCAAGTGACAGTCCGCATCTGGCAAGTGACAGTCCGCATCTGGCAAGTGACAGTCCACAATTGGCAAGTGACAGTCCACAATTGGCAAGTGACAGTCCACATTTTGCAGCAAGTGAGAGTCTGCATCTGATGGCAAGTAACACTCCCCATCTGGCAAGTGACAGTCCACAATTGGCAAGTGACAGTCCACAATTGGCAAGTGACAGTCCACATTTTGCAGCAAGTGACAGTCTGCATCTGATGGCAAGTAACACTCCCCATCTGGCAAGTGACAAGCTACATCTGGTGGTAGGCGATCGTGGCAAGTGACACACATTTAGGGTCCCCACTGATTCGGCATTATGGTGAGTTGAACTATTTCTTTTTTTATTACGATGTAATAATAGAAATAATGCGTTTCAATCATCCTGACACCATATCAGCCATGGTGTTGTGATGATTGAAGCGCCAACACCAGCCATTTCCCCAACAAATCGCCCGGGAAAAAACACCCCCCCCCCCCCCCCCCCCGGGACTTAGCATAATTTTCTTCCACGCAGCCGGTCCCCAGTGTCAAAAAGATTGGGGACCACTGACTTAAAGGGTAAAAAAAAAAAAAAAAAAATAGCAAAAAAAAGTCATATTGTAGTTGAATAATATAAAAAATGACCTTTCCTTTTCTATCTGCAGCCACTGTAATTTTCTGTAAAATGCAATATGGCAACCTGGAGGAATTCCGTCCCCCAGAAAAATAATCGGGGGGCGGAATGATTGGCTCACTAATTTTCCCAGAAGTCTGTACTAAGATACAAAGATCTGATGATTTTTGGCATCCTTCAACAAAAATGTTATTTTTGGTGAGATACCCCCAAAGGGAAATCATGGTCTAAAGGTGTGCAGACCCTGCCACTTTCCTAATTAGAGCTCTGCAAGTGCAGCAGCTGATTGATAATTACCGTATATACTCGAATATAAGCCGAGGCACCTAATTTCTTTCTCGTACATCACGGGACACAGAGCGACATAGTCATTACTAATGGGTTATATAGTTACCGTCAGGTGCTGGCACTGGCAACTTCCAAAACCGGAAGTACCCTCCCCTATATAAGCCCCTCCCATCCGGGAGCACCTCAGTTTTTTGCCAGTGTCTAAGGTGTTGGCCAAGAAGAAACATGTGTTTTTCACTGAGCTTGCGTACAGGTTCTTTTGGGCCTCAGTAAGCTATTCCGGATCCGACCAAAAAAGCTTCATAGCTAAACGGTCGGTACCCGGGCCTTGCAGAGAAGAGCAAGGTTTTGCCTGTAATGCTTCTCTTAGGAGAGCTGGACCCTGGGATCCAGAGCTCTGGTCATACCCACGACCAAGATGTTTTCTGTGCAGGGTGCTATACAGGTCCAGGGGAGTGGAATCCTTGGGAACCCGGTCCCTGAAGGTTTGATTACAATGCCTGCCGTGATAGGTGAAGTTTGGGCTTTTGTGGACCAAACAAAGTCCTGCGGCGGGGAACAGGTAAGTGGGGGCCCCCAGGAACTTGGTTCTATTGGGGGACCCCCAAGCCTAATTTGTCTTTCTGTCTGTTACCTAACGGTATTCCCGCTAATATCTGTGCATGCCTGTAACTACTAAAAAAATGTAATAATTTTTAATGGTGGTCAAGAAAAAAAAAAAAAAAAAAAGAATGTTTTTTTATATATGTTTAGTATATTAAACTGCGGTACCTGTGTTTGTCCACTAGAGGCCGCTGTGGAATGTTTTTCTTGTCATATGGACTAGTTTCTTCTCAGAGAGCAAAGTCCAGGCAGCTGGTGAGTTCTCCTACAGGAAACTGTTTCCTCTGCCATGTTGCAGTGTTCGTCTATCCCCCGGCCTGCGGCAAAGGGGGCCCTGGCTCCTGTCCCTGGTTTCCATGTTTGAAAATTAGCGCCGAGGCGCACGTGGCCGCGCGCGTGCGCGTGCACGCGCCTCTATATATAGAGGTGGCCGGAAAAAGGGGCGGGGCCTGGGGGATGACGCTCTGTGCGCGCCGCAGCGCTTCTGCGCATGTGCGGGCGTCCCAGCAGGTTTTAAAAAGCCACATTATTGCAGTAAGCTGGCTATGAAGTACAGAGACAGAGCTGACAACATTTAAAGGCATACAGCAAGCGGTTGATACAGGCATCCCCTAGAAAGGCACATTAGTAGACACCAACTGTTTATTATAGCAGCATTTATGCTAGACTATTATCAGTAACTGGTGTATTTTCGGCTGGAATACCTCAGCTTTGTGGCTTAGGAATATGCCGTCTAAAAACTCCGGGACTAGAAATTCCAGGAGGAATAGGGGGTCTCCATCGGGCTCTGAGGATCTTGGGCATGCTTTGGCTGCACCAGTCTCCCCTGAAGAATCAGAGGTTAGTGACCGTAGGGCACCCCCAGGAGTACCTGGTACTGTGGCTGTCCCCAGTTCACCTGCTCCTGTGTATGTAACAGAGGAGGTTTTTTCCTCAGCTCTGGGAGGGCTGGAAGAGAGATTGTCAGCACTAATTGCTGCTTCCCTGTCACAGGAGAAAAGCGCTCGATCTCCGTCTCCTCCCTCAGAGTGCCTGTTAACAGAGCAACAGTCCCATACAGAGGTCGACCTACCTGAGGGGGATCAGGATGAGGTTGATTCGGTTGTAGAGGAATCAACAGTGGAGGAGCCGTTCTCAGCATCACATGCTGAGAGGTTATGGGTTCAGTCCCTGACTAATATGGTCCGATCAGCATTTAAAATGCCACTTGCGGAGCCATCCTCCTCTTCTGTCTCCTCGTTGGGGTCGCTAAAAGCTCCCCAGACTGTTTGTTCTTTCCCGATCCATCCTTTATTGGAGGGGCTCATTTACCAGGATTGGGAGCATCCTGACAAAATATTTACTCCCCCCAAGAGATTTCCGGTGGTCTATCCTATGGAGGATAAGTTCGTCAGAAAATGGAAGGTCCCTACAGTGGACGCAGCCATCTCTTGTGTGAATAAATCACTGACATGTCCGGTGGAAAATGTCCAAATGTTCAAGGACCCAATAGATAAAAAATTGGAGTCCTTATTGAAATCTGCTTTTTCTACAGCAGGATTGGTGACACAACCAGCAGTGGCAGCTATAGGGGTCTGCCAAGCAGTGAAGGATCAGTTGAAACAGGTCTTAAGGGACGTGCCAGATCAGCAGGCTCTTGCTCTAGCTGATCTACCTAGAGCCTTATGCTTTGCGGTGGACGCTATAAAGGATTCAATCCATCAGGCCTCCCGCCTTACGCTGTCTGTAGTACATATGCGCAGGCTTCTATGGCTCAAAAACTGGTCTGCTGAAGCTCCCTGTAAAAAATTGCTGGTCAGCTTCCCATTTCATGGGGAGCGTTTATTCGGGGAAGACCTGGACAAGTATATCCAGAGAATTTCCAGCGGTAAAAGTACACTCTTGCCGGTCAAAAATAGAGTTAGAGGTCCCTCTTTTAAGAGGCCGGCTTCTCCAGTCCCTAGGACATCGGCTGTGAAACAGTTCCGACGGCCTCCTCGGTCAAATCCCCGGGGTAAAAATCAGGGACAGTTGCAGGGTAACAAGAAGCCCTGGAGCAGGAGAGGTACAAAACCTCCCCCAAAGTCAAATGCATGAAGGGTTGCCCCCACCCAATCGGGTGGGGGGAAGACTTCAGTTGTTCACAGAGACCTGGCGGGACACAATCCGAGACAGATGGGTGCTCTCCGCAGTAAATCTGGGATACAAATTGGAGTTAAAAAACTCCCCTCCTTCCCGCTTTATAAGGTCAAACGTGCCAAGGGATCCCCAGAAGAGAGGATCCCTCCTGTTGGCACTGGAACAATTATTGCTTCAAGCAGTAATTATAGAGGTCCCCCTGGAAGAATGGGGGTTCGGGTTTTACTCAAACCTCTTTACAGTTCCGAAGCCAAACGGGGACGTGAGGCCCATATTAAATCTAAAAGGGCTAAACAAATTCCTGCATATCAGGACTTTCCGGATGGAGTCGATCCGATCGGTAGCCACTGCCCTACAAGGGGAGGAATGGTTAGCCTCGATCGACATCAAAGATGCGTATTTGCACATCCCCATCTTTCCAGCCCACCAAAAATTTCTACGCTTTGCGATAGAAGGGCGCCATTTTCAGTTCAGAGCCTTACCCTTCGGTCTGGCCACAGCACCAAGAGTGTTCACAAAAATTCTGGCCCCATTATTGGCCAATCTAAGAACACGAGGTGTAACGATAATGGCATATCTAGACGACTTGTTGCTGATAGACCACTCAGTGGAAAAACTAGAAGTGGTTGTTCACGAGACAATCAAGTATCTGGAATATCACGGTTGGATTATCAACCGAGACAAGTCAGCCCTAGAACCAGTCAAAAGTCTGGAATACCTGGGGCTAAGGCTGGATTCAGACCAGAGAAAAATTTTCTTGCCTCGAGAAAAGGGGTCGTCTTTGAGAGATTTGATCCACTTAGTGGGTTCAAAAAGACAGCCATCCATACGCCTGTGCATGAGGCTGCTGGGAAAAATGGTGGCATCATTCGAAGCAGTACCCTACGGTCAATTCCATTCAAGGAAGTTGCAAAGGGCCATACTGTCAGCCTGGAACAAAAAAGTTCAGGCTCTGGACGTACCAATGTCCTTGTCCCCTTCCGTTCGCAGAAGCCTCCGTTGGTGGTTGGTTCCCCGGAATCTGGAAAGAGGGAAATCCTTCAGTCCGATTTCCTGGAAGGTGGTCACTACAGATGCCAGCCTTTTAGGCTGGGGAGCAGTACTGGAGCAATGGTCTCTCCAGGGCAGATGGTCGGATGCGGAAAAGGCCCTGCCCATCAATCTCTTAGAGATACGAGCAGCCCGGTATGCCCTAGTAGCATGGACATCCAAACTCCAAGGGTCCCCTGTCAGAATTCAATCAGACAATGCCACAGCAGTGGCATATATCAATCGTCAGGGGGGCACCAGGAGTCGTGCAGCCCAAAGGGAAGTAAATTACATCCTGAGATGGGCAGAAAGATATGTCCCAGCCATATCTGCGGTATTCATTCCAGGGGTGGAGAATTGGAAGGCGGACTTTCTAAGTCGCCAACAATTATGCCCAGGGGAATGGTCCCTTCATCCCGAGGTTTTCCGGACAATATGTCAGCGGTGGGGAACACCGGATGTAGATCTGCTAGCATCCAGGTTCAACACGAAAGTGGACAGGTTTGTCTCTTGGACAAGGGATCCCCTAGCGTGCGGCTCGGATGCCCTAGTGTTCCCTTGGGATCAGTTCAAGCTGATATATGCATTCCCACCGCCACAATTGTTACCTCGATTACTCCGCAGAATCAGGGTAGAAAAGAAACCAGTGATTCTGGTGGCTCCAGCGTGGCCCCGAAGAGCATGGTACGCGGAGATCGTAAAAATGTCTGTGGGGAGTCCTTGGACCCTCCCACATCGTCCGGACCTGCTTTCGCAGGGACCGATATACCACCCTTCCTTACCAGCCCTAGGTTTGACGGCCTGGCTATTGAAGCCCACATTCTAAAAAAGAGAGGGCTCTCTAATGCTGTGGTGTCTACCATGATCAATGCCAGGAAACCGGTATCCAGGCAGATCTACTATAGAATCTGGAAGGCGTACATCGCCTGGTGTGAAGCCAAGAAATGGCATCCACGTAAGTACGTAATAGGTAGAATTCTGGACTTCCTACAATGGGCTGTAGATAGGAAGCTTGCCTTGAGTACTATCAAGGGTCAGATTTCGGCCTTGTCAATATTTTTTCAAAGGCCCTTGGCTTCGCATTCACTAGTCAAAGCCTTTATACAAGGAGTGATGCGTATTAGTCCTCCGGTTAATATTCCCATATGTCCATGGGATCTAAACTTGGTTCTGTCGGTTCTACAGAAACAACCATTTGAACCATTACAGCACATTTCCTTAGTGCTTCTCACCAGGAAATTGATTTTTCTAGTAGCCATTTGTTCGGCTAAAAGAGTATCGGAATTAGCAGCTATGTCCTGTAAGGAGCCATATCTGGTTATCCATAAGGACAGAGTAGTGTTACGTCCTCATCCAGCCTTTCTTCCTAAGGTGGTATCGAGTTTTCATTTGAACCAAGATGTGGTTCTTCCTTCTTTTTTCCCCAAGCCTACTTCGGTAGAGGAAAAGTTATTGCATTCTTTGGATGTAGTAAGAGCAGTTAAAGCTTATCTAAAAGCCACTGCTCAGATTCGCAGAACGGATACTTTGTTTATTCTGCCGGAAGGCCCCAGAAAGGGTCAGGCAGCGTCAAAATCTACTTTAGCCAAGTGGATTCGACAGGTCATAATACAAGCCTATAGCTTGAGAAGTAGACCGCCTCCGTTCAAAGTTAGAGCGCACTCCACGAGAGCAGTTGGAACTTCATGGGCAGTGCATCACCAGGCCTCCCTGGCTCAAGTCTGTAAGGCCGCAACATGGTCTTCGGTACACACGTTTACTAGGTCCTACCAGGTGGACGTTAGAAGTCAGGAGGATGTCGCCTTTGGGCGCAGTGTGTTGCAGGCCGCAAAAGATCCTCATGTCTGATAGCGCTCAGCTTATGTATGGTGTATCCCCCCCCTCATTTGGCATTGCTTTAGGACATCCCATTAGTAATGACTATGTCGCTCTGTGTCCCGTGATGTACGAGAAAGAAAATAGGATTTTTATAACAGCTTACCTGTAAAATCCTTTTCTTGGAGTACATCACGGGACACAGAGCTCCCGCCCCTCTTTGGGGACACTTATTGCTTTGCTACAAAACTGAGGTGCTCCCGGATGGGAGGGGCTTATATAGGGGAGGGTACTTCCGGTTTTGGAAGTTGCCAGTGCCAGCACCTGACGGTAACTATATAACCCATTAGTAATGACTATGTCGCTCTGTGTCCCGTGATGTACTCCAAGAAAAGGATTTTACAGGTAAGCTGTTATAAAAATCCTATTTTTACCACAAAAAACTGGGAAAATGTATTGACTCGAGTATAAGCCTAGGGTGTCCATCTGCATGCCTCACTGTGCCCATGCCTCACCGTGCCCATGCCTAGACTGACGTTTAACATGGGAGTCTATGGAAGGGGTGTCCGGCTTTGAAAAATCGGTGCTCCCCGGCCGTAGGTCCCCCAGACAACAAACTTTGCACACTTGTAGAGGAGAAATGGGGCTACATGTGTGCCAAGTTCCCAGTCCAGGGGACTTACAACCGGCCGGTACCTGGTCCCCAAAGTCACTGGAGAAATTACCGTTTAACATGGGAGTCTATGGAAGGGGTGCCGGTTTGAAAAATCGGTGCTCGCCAGCTGTAGTTCCCCTGGACAACAAACTTTGCACACTTCTATAGGAAAAGTGGGGCTACATGTGTGCCAAGTTTGGCATCCAGGGAACCTACGGCCGGTCAGTACCGGGTCCACAAAAATCCGGGAGATCAGGCGCAAAAAGGTGACTCGAGTATAAGCCGAGGGGGGCATTTTCAGCACAAAAAAATGTGCTGAAAAACTCGGCTTATACTCGAGTATATACCGTACTTTTATTCACCTTCATCTTGCACATGGACCCAATAACATAAGGTAGGAATCTGCAACAAAGTTTGGTAAGATTCCTGCACTGTACATTGATCATCCAGAGGGGAATGGTGTTTTTTCTCAAAAGTGGAGTTACTGTTAAGGGAACTTGCTGGCAACAAAAACCTAAAAAGCGCTCTTTACGCGTGGAGTTTTTGCGCAATGTTTACATTGCATACAAATGTGCAGGGTTATCACAGCCTGTTGGTTGCTGGGCTGCAGAAAGGTCATTGGTTCTCAAGCACCAGGCTGCAGCCTCCCTCTCTTGGTCTCCAGCCTTCTGCAGATCCTAAACTATCATGGTGCCTATTAGCTCTCATAGTGCTCCCAACCTCCCACAGTGCCTCCCAACCTCCCACGGTACCTCCTAGCCCCCACAGTGCTCCCCCGTCTGCGACAGTGTCTCTGCAGAGCCCCCAACCCCTTGAAGAGACCCCAGCCCCTCCAGAAACCTCATCTGCTACAGGCCTATTAAGTCTGCTGCAGAGTCCCCTAACCCCTCTGGAACCTTCATACCCCCCGACAGTGACATCACAGTGACATCACAGTGACATCCAGACATCCTGAGGCTTCCAGCATTTTAAAACATATTTTGCAATCTTATACTTCTATTGTGCGAGTATACATTTTTTGTACTGTTAGAGGGTTTAGGAAGAATTTAGAGGGTTTAGGAAGAATTTACTGGACCTGGGTCTTGAAGAGTAAGTAAACCCAACATTTCCGATTCCTGATATGTGCCTGTTGTACCATTTACTAGTATGAGAAAAATAGGATTTTTATAACAGCTTACCTGTAAAATCCTTTTCTTGGAGTACATCACGGGACACAGAGCGACATAGTCATTACTAATGGGTTATATAGATACCGTCAGGTGCTGGCACTGGCAACTTCCAAAACCGGAAGTACCCTCCCCTATATAAGCCCCTCCCATCCGGGAGCACCTCAGTTTTGTAGCAAAGCAATAAGTGTCCCCAAAGAGGGGCGGGAGCTCTGTGTCCCGTGATGTACTCCAAGAAAAGGATTTTACAGGTAAGCTGTTATAAAAATCCTATTTTCTTTCTCGTACATCACGGGACACAGAGCGACATAGTCATTACTAATGGGATGTCCTAAAGCAATGCCAAATGAGGGGGGGGATACACCATATATAAGCTGAGCGCTATCAGACATGAGGATCTTTTGCGGCCTGCAACACACTGCGCCCAAAGGCGACATCCTCCTGACTTCTAACGTCCACCTGGTAGAACCTAGTAAACGTGTGTACTGAAGACCATGTTGCGGCCTTACAGATTTGAGCCAGGGAGGCCTGGTGATGCACTGCCCATGAAGTTCCAACTGCTCTCGTGGAGTGCGCCCTAACTTTGAACGGAGGCGGTCTACTTCTCAAGCCATAGGCTTGTATTATGACCTGTCGAATCCACCTGGCTAAAGTAGATTTTGACGCTGCCTGACCCTTTCTGGGGCCTTCCGGCAGAATAAACAAAGTATCCGTTCTGCGAATCTGAGCAGTGGCTTTTAGATAAGCTTTAACTGCTCTTACTACATCCAAAGAATGCAATAACTTTTCCTCTACCGAAGTAGGTCTGGGGAAAAAAGAAGGAAGAACCACATCTTGGTTCAAATGAAACCTCGATACCACCTTAGGAAGAAAGGCTGGCTGAGGACGTAATACTACTCTGTCCTTATGGATAACCAGATATGGCTCTTTACAGGACATAGCTGCCAATTCCGACACTCTTTTAGCCGAACAAATGGCTACTAGAAAAATCAATTTCCTGGTGAGAAGCACCAAGGAAATATGCTGTAATGGTTCAAATGGTTGTTTCTGTAAAACCGACAGAACCAAGTTTAGATCCCATGGACATATGGGAATATTAACCGGAGGACTAATACGCATCACTCCTTGTATAAAGGCTTTGACTAGTGAATGCGAAGCCAAGGGCCTTTGAAAAAATATTGACAAGGCCGAAATCTGACCCTTGATAGTACTCAAGGCAAGCTTCCTATCTACAGCCCATTGTAGGAAGTCCAGAATCCTACCTATTACGTATTTACGTGGATGCCATTTCTTGGCCTCACACCAGGCGATGTACGCCTTCCAGATTCTATAGTAGATCTGCCTGGATACCGGCTTCCTGGCATTGATCATGGTAGATACCACAGCATTAGAGAGCCCTCTCTTTTTTAGAATGTGGGCTTCAATAGCCAGGCCGTCAAACCTAGGGCTGGTAAGGAAGGGTGGTATATCGGTCCTTGCGAAAGCAGGTCCGGACGATGTGGGAGGGTCCAAGGACTCCCCACAGACATTTTTACAATCTCCGCGTACCATGCTCTTCGGGGCCACGCTGGAGCCACCAGAATCACTGGTTTCTTTTCTACCCTGATTCTGCGGAGTAATCAAGGTAACAATTGTGGCGGTGGGAATGCATATATCAGCTTGAACTGATCCCAAGGGAACACTAGGGCATCCGAGCCGCAAGCTAGGGGATCCCTTGTCCAAGAGACAAACCTGTCCACTTTTGTGTTGAATCTGGATGCTAGCAGATCTACATCCGGTGTTCCCCACCACTGACATATTGTCCGGAAAACCTCGGGATGAAGGGACCATTCCCCTGGGCATAATTGTTGGCGACTTAGAAAGTCCGCCTTCCAATTCTCCACTCCCGGAATGAATACCGCAGATATGGCTGGGACATATCTTTCTGCCCATCTCAGGATGTAATTTACTTCCCTTTGGGCTGCACGACTCCTGGTGCCCCCCTGACGATTGATATATGCCACTGCTGTGGCATTGTCTGATTGAATTCTGACAGGGGACCCTTGGAGTTTGGATGTCCATGCTACTAGGGCATACCGGGCTGCTCGTATCTCTAAGAGATTGATGGGCAGGGCCTTTTCCGCATCCGACCATCTGCCCTGGAGAGACCATTGCTCCAGTACTGCTCCCCAGCCTATAAGGCTGGCATCTGTAGTGACCACCTTCCAGGAAATCGGACTGAAGGATTTCCCTCTTTCCAGATTCTGGGGAACCAACCACCAGCGGAGGCTCTTGCGAACGGAAGGGGACAAGGACATTGGTAAGTCCAGAGCCTGAACTTTTTTGTTCCAGGCTGACAGTATGGCCCTTTGCAACTTCCTTGAATGGAATTGACCGTAGGGTACTGCTTCGAATGATGCCACCATTTTTCCCAGCAGCCTCATGCACAGGCGTATGGATGGCTGACTTTTTGAACCCACTAAGTGGATCAAATCTCTCAAAAGACGACCCCTTTTTTTGAGGCAAGAAAATTTTTCTCTGGTCTGAATCCAGCCTTAGCCCCAAGTATTCCAGACTTTTGACTGGTTTTAGGGCTGACTTGTCTCGGTTGATAATCCAACCGTGAGATTCCAGATACTTGATTGTCTTGTGAACAACCACTTCTAGTTTTTCCACTGAGTGGTCTATCAGCAACAAGTCGTCTAGATATGCCATTATCGTTACACCTCGTGTTCTTAGATTGGCCAATAATGGGGCCAGAATTTTTGTGAACACTCGTGGTGCTGTGGCCAGACCGAAGGGTAAGGCTCTGAACTGAAAAATAGGATTTTTATAACAGCTTACCTGTAAAATCCTTTTCTTGGAGTACACCACGGGACACAGAGCTAGTCATTACATAATGGGTTAAGGGTCACCAGCGGTGATTGGACACACGGGGACGTGAGGCCCATATTAAATCTAAAAGGGCTAAACAAATTCCTACATATCAGGACTTTCCGGATGGAGTCGATCCGATCGGTAGCCACTGCCCTACAAGGGGAGGAATGGTTAGCCTCGATCGACATCAAAGATGCTTATTTGCACATTCCCATCTTTCCAGTCCACCAAAAATTTCTACGCTTCGCGGTAGAAAGACGCCATTTCTTTATCGTACACCACGGGACACAGAGCTAGTCATTACATAATGGGTTAAGGGTCACCAGCGGTGATTGGACACTGGCACAACCAATGGAAGACAGTTCCCCTCCATATAACCCCTCCCATCAGGGAAGTACCTCAGTTTTGTAGCAAAGCAGTAAGGTTCCCATAAGAAGGGGGGGACCTCTGTGTCCCGTGGTGTACTCCAAGAAAAGGATTTTACAGGTAAGCTGTTATAAAAATCCTATTTTCTTTATCGTACACCACGGGACACAGAGCTAGTCATTACATAATGGGACGTCCCAGAGCAATGCTCATATGAAGGGGGGGAGACACAGATCAAAACAGGCCGCTTGCGGACCAGAAGCCCTATACTGCTGCCTGCAGCACACTTCGCCCAAAGGCGGAATCCTCATGTCCTTTCACATCTATTTGATAGAATTTGGAAAATGTATGGACTGAAGACCAAGTTGCAGCTTTACAGATCTGAGCCATCGAAGCCTGGTGGTGCACTGCCCATGAAGCACCTATCGCCCTGGTAGAGTGCGCCTTAACAGGAAAAGGAGGAGTCCTGTTCTTTAAACCATAAGCTTGAATAATTACTTGTCTAATCCACCTGGAAATGGTGGATTTTGATACCGCTTGGACCTTCTTGGGCCCATCTGGTAAAATAAACAAAACATCTGTTTTACGTATCTGAGCGGTTGCTTGCAGATACACCTTTACCGCTCTCAGTAGATCTAGAGAGTGTAATAATTTTTCCCCCGCCGTCCGCGGGTTTGGAAAAAAGGAAGGCAGAACAATGTCTTGATTCAAGTGAAAAGCCGACACCACCTTAGGTAGAAAAGCCGGATGGGGTCGTAGTACGATTTTGTCCTTGTGACAAATTAGATAAGGCTCTTTACAAGAAAGAGCTGCTAGCTCTGATACTCTCCTAGCAGAAGCTATAGCAATCAGAAAGGCCAACTTCCTACTCAATATAATTAAAGGAATATGGCGAATAGGTTCAAAAGGTTGCTTTTGCAACACTGACAA
This sequence comes from Rana muscosa, assembly GCA_029206835.1. Classification (NCBI taxonomy): domain Eukaryota; kingdom Metazoa; phylum Chordata; class Amphibia; order Anura; family Ranidae; genus Rana; species Rana muscosa. The sequence goes on from CM055123.1 coordinate 390,996,680, forward strand.
TACCAAATTCAAATCCCATGGACACAAGGGAGTCCTAACTGGAGGATTTATCCTCAGTACCCCCTTAATGAATGTCCGAACTAGGGAGTGAGATGCCAATGGTCTCTGAAAGAAGACTGATAGAGCCGATATTTGCCCTTTGATGGTGCTAAGGGCTAAATTCATATCCACTCCTAACTGGCAAAAAGCAAGAATCCTACTTATTTCATATTTCTGAGGATTCCAACATCTGGATTCACACCAGGAAACGTATGCTCTCCAGACTCTCTGATAGATGAGTCTGGAGGCTGGCTTTCTAGCATTAATGAGCGTAGAAAGAGCCGGACCAGAGACCCCTCTCTTTTTAAAAATGTGGGTCTCAGCAGCCAGGCCGTCAACTTTAGCCTTTGTAAGGAAGGGTGGAATACTGGACCCTGTGACAGCAGGTCGTGTCGAAGTGGAAACTTCCAGGGCCTTCCTATCGCCATTTTTACAATCTCGGCGTACCAAGGCCTCCTGGGCCAGTTTGGGGCCACTAGGATTACTGGTATTCCCTCCTCCTTGATCCTGCGAAGCAGTCTTTGTAGAAGAGGGATCGGAGGGAATGCATAGATCAGTGAGAACTGATTCCATGGAGTTATTAGAGCGTCTATATTATTAGAGCGTCTGTCCCGTAGGCTAGAGGATCTCTCGTTCTGGACACAAAGTTGTCCAATTTCTTGTTGAACCTGGCAGCTAGCAGGTCTACATCTGGGTTTCCCCATCTCAGACATATGGCCTGAAAGATCTCGGGGTGAAGAGACCACTCTCCTGGTAGCAGCTGCTGACGACTCAGGTAGTCTGCTTGCCAATTTTCTATCCCTGGAATGAAGATTGCAGAAAGGCAAGGTACATGCTCTTCTGCCCATGCCAGGATCCGGTTCACCTCTCTTTGGGCTGCCCGACTGCGGGTGCCTCCTTGGTGATTGATGTAAGCTACTGCAGTAGCATTGTCGGATTGAACCCGAACTGGGTAGCCCTGTAACCTGTATGTCCAGGTTTTGAGGGCTAGATATACCGCCCGGATCTCTAGCACATTGATGGGCAGGATCCCCTGAGTCTTGGCCCAGGTTCCCTGGGTAGAAGCCTCCTCGAATACTGCACCCCAGCCCGATAGGCTGGCATCCCTAGATACCACCTTCCAGGCCACTGGGAGGAAGGACTTTCCCTTCCGTAAATTCCTGGCTTCTAGCCACCAATCGAAGCTGTGGCGTACTTGTGAGGACAGGCGCATGGGTATATCCAGAGCTTGGCTCTTCCTGTTCCAGGAAGCTAAAATATTGCCTTGAAGTAGTCTCGAATGAAACTGGGCGTAAGGGACCGCCTCGAAGGAGGCTACCATCTTTCCCAATAGTCTCATGCAAAGGCGAATAGACGGCCTCTTGTTTGCTTTGACCTTGTGGATCAGGTCTTTCAGAGACTGTATCTTCGGTTCTGGCAGGTATACCCCGTTTTGGGCTGTATCTATGATCATGCCCAGGTACACTATCCTTCTTTGGGCCTGGAGAGAGGATTTTTGTAAATTTATAATCCATCCTAAATGCTCCAGGTATCCTACTGTAGTGTGTACAGCGTGACCCAATCCCTCCTTTGACTGATCTATTACTAGTAGATCGTCCAGATAGGCTGTTACCGCAATGCCCCGTGTTCTTAGGTTTGCTAACAGAGGAGCTAGCACCTTTGTGAATACTATGGGCGCGGTGGCTACACCAAACGGCAGAGCCACAAATTGAAAGTGGCGATCTTCTACCGCAAACCTTAGGAATCTTTGGTGAGCGGGGAGGATGGGTATGTGTAAATGTGCGTCCTTGATATCTATGGGCGCCATGAATTTTCCGCCCTTTAAAGTGGCGGCCACGGATCGGATCGTTTCCATTCGAAAATGGCGAACGTTCAGGAACCGATTTAGGGATTTTAGATCCAGGATGGGTCTGACATCTCCATTTGGCATTGGAATCACAAAGAGGCTTGAGTAAAAACCTGAACCTCGCTCTTTTTGGGGTACGTCTGTAACTACCCCTTGAGCCATTAAGTGATTCAAACCTTTGAAGAAGGATTCTCTTTTTTGTGGATCCTTGGAGAGTCTTGAACCTCGGAATTGAGAAGGTGGGATCTCTCGAAATTCCAGTTTGTACCCTGAGGATATTGTGGATACCACCCAATTGTCCTGGATTTCTGACCACCAAGTCGCTCAGAACTGACAAAGCCTTCCTCCCACTCGGCCGAGCGGGGGCGCCCCTTCACTGAGAGGCTTTGGGGGCTTGCTTATTAGCTCTTGCACCCCACGGCTTCTTGTTCTTCTGAGCTTGCCCCTTGGCTTTTGTGGGCGGCTAAAACAGGCCGCCGCCACTGTTTGGAGTCAGATTTCCCGGGAGCTGGGGAGAGAGAGCGTTTAAAACAAGATCTCTTGTTTTTCTCTCTCTCAGGTAAAAGTCGTTTTACCACTCGATATCTTCTGTATATATTTTTCTAAATCTTCCCCAAATAGGCGTTCGCCATGGAACGGGAACTTGCCAACAGCTTTTTGCATGGGGTTTCCGCTGACCAATGCTTAAGCCAAAGTACTCTGCGCATCTGTACCAGCTGGAGTGTAAGGCGTGATGCCTGTATGATAGAATCTCTCATGGCATCCACTGTGAAGCATAAGGCTTTAGGCAAATTTTCCCAATTTCTAGCCTGCTCTGAAGGCAGTTCCTTCAGCCCCTGCTTTACCTGTTGGCTGATGACCTGACACATACCGACTGCTGCTACTGCAGGTTGGGTAATTGAGCCGGCCAAAAGGAAGGAGGATTTCAACTTCCTCTCAGAAGGATCTTTTAAACCCTTGTACATTATCCACGGACATGTCAGGTTTTTATTTACACAAGAAATAGCCGCAACTACCGCAGGCAGGCTCCATTTCTTTAAAAAAAAAAATTCCCCCATAGGATAAAGAATGTTAAACCTTTTTGGAGGTGAGAAACGCTTATCTGGATGTTGCCAGTTTGCGTATATTAGATCCTCTAGTAACGGATGAACCGGGAAGGAGCATGCACCTTGCAGGGATCTTAATGACCCTAGGGAGGAGACAGGTAATTCCGTTACCTCCGCAGAGGTTAACTTAAATGCACTGCTATAGCATTGTACCTGTGACCTTAAAATCTGGCTCCTCATCCTCTGCTGATGTAGCCTCCTCCTCCTCATCCTCCTCCCTCAGGTACTTCTGAAGGGAGGTCCAATACTGGAAGAGACCTGCTTCGCTTATTGTCCCTTTTTAGAGGACTTAGCGATTAAGGTAGCAATTTTTTCCTCCAGATTATTTAGGGCAGCTGATAAAGTGTCCTCAGTGACATATACAGGCCCAGGCTTCACTGGGGAAGCCGCCATACCTGACAGAGGTAATGGCTCATCCTGAACAGGTGCATTTAGCAACACAGGAGAGAAAGGTACCGAGTCAGCACAGTTAGAGCCTCCTCTCAGGCGGTGGTGCTTTCTTATCTCTTTTTGTCCGTATTACTTCCCCTGGAAGGCTTACTGTTTAGACAAAATACAAGGTACCTAAATGCATATACTACCGTGTTCAGTTTAGCAAATACATTAAGTATGCAACTTTTAACACATAACTATGCATAACATGGATGTCTTCTAGGAAGTACCCAATCCAACCACATGGAGTCTTACGTCCCTGTATAGCTGCTGTGTTTCTCTGCCAGGAACAAGAGAACTAACGAGCTTGCTTGCTGCTGCAGTGCTTCTCACACTGACAGTCTTTTAAATTTGGCGCCGTTTCTGTGCCTGCGCGCGCCACGTGCCCGCGCACGCCTTCGCCCCCCCCTCCGATAAAGCGCGCTCCCGCGCGCAGCGCGCGGCCCTTAGCGCTATGGCGGTGGCCATAGTGAGAGAGGACTCTCATCAGCCCTTGTTCCCACTTACCTGCATCTGCAGGTGTCTGGTCGGCCACCGAAAGGAGGATCGGGGTGCCCCAGCAAGCTCAGCAGCGGAGGTGACGAGCAGTGTACTTCGCCGAAGCCGACACTGAACAGAGTGAGGTGAGTATATTCAGCTCTTTACTCCCCCCAGTGGTGGAAAAAAAGAAGACATCCATTTTTTGAAAAAGGTCCCAACCTAGTTATGGACCTTCTAATCTCACCTTATCCACGCCGCAGGTTTTTCTGCTGAAAGATTTCAGACAGATACCAAACTTCACCCTTCACGGTGGGCTATGTGTGCCAACCTTCAGGGATATGGGTTCCTATTTAAAGGATACCTCTCCCCTGGGCCTTGTACAAGACTCTTACCAGGACTTTATAGCGAAATAGCGAAAGTGCTGGATCTTAGAGCCCAGTCCTCCGAAGAGAGACATTACAGGCGACGCCTCCTGGATGAGGCCCGGATCCCATCCAGATTCAGCTCATTTGTAGGCGTCTTGGATGGATCCGAAAGCATAGCTCTTTTACCCCCAGAGGGTCTCTTTGGTAGAGCTTTCCTTTAGCACCTCCTAACGCGTCCAACACCTTTCGACACTGGCGAAAAAACTGAGGTACTTCCCTGATGGGAGGGGTTATATGGAGGGGAACTGTCTTCCATTGGTTGTGCCAGTGTCCAATCACCGCTGGTGACCCTTAACCCATTATGTAATGACTAGCTCTGTGTCCCGTGGTGTACGATAAAGAAATGGCGCCTTTCTACCGCGAAGCGTAGAAATTTTTGGTGGACTGGAAAGATGGGAATGTGCAAATAAGCATCTTTGATGTCGATCGAGGCTAACCATTCCTCCCCTTGTAGGGCAGTGGCTACCGATCGGATCGACTCCATCCGGAAAGTCCTGATATGTAGGAATTTGTTTAGCCCTTTTAGATTTAATATGGGCCTCACGTCCCCGTTTGGCTTCGGGACTGTAAAGAGGTTTGAGTAAAACCCGAACCCTCATTCTTCCAGGGGAACCTCCATAATTACTGCTTGGAGCAATAGTTGTTCTAGTGCCAACAGGAGGGATCCTCTCTTCTGGGGATCCCTTGGCACGTTTGACCTTATAAAGCGGGAAGGAGGGGAGTTTTTTAACTCCAATTTGTATCCCAGATTTACTGCGGAGAGCACCCATCTGTCTCGGATCGTGTCCCGCCAGGTCTCTGTGAACAACTGAAGTCTTCCCCCCACCCGATTGGGTGGGGGCAACCCTTCATGCATTTGACTTTGGGGGAGGTTTTGTACCTCTCCTGCTCCAGGGCTTCTTGTTACCCTGCAATTGTCCCTGATTTTTACCTCCGGGATTTGACCGAGGAGGCCGTCGGAACTGTTTCACAGCCGATGTCCTAGGGACTGGAGAAGCAGGCCTCTTAAAAGAGGGACCTCTAACTCTATTTTTAACCGGCAAAAGTGTACTTTTACCGCTGGAAATTCTCTGGATATATTTGTCCAGGTCTTCCCCGAATAAGCGTTCACCATGAAATGGGAAGCTGACCAGCAATTTTTTACAGGGAGCTTCAGCAGACCAGTTTTTGAGCCATAGAAGCCTGCGCATATGTACCACAGACAGTGTAAGGCGGGAGGCCTGATGGATTGAATCCTTTATAGCATCCACCGCAAAGCATAAGGCTCTAGGTAGATCAGCTAGGGCAAGAGCCTGCTGATCTGGCAAGTCCCTTAAGACCTGTTTCAACTGATCCTTCACTGCTTGGCAGACCCCAATAGCTGCCACTGCTGGTTGTGTCACCAATCCTGCTGTAGAGAAAGCAGATTTTAATAAGGACTCTAATTTTTTATCTATTGGGTCCTTGAACATTTGGACATTATCCACCGGACATGTCAGTGATTTATTCACACAAGAGATGGCTGCGTCCACTGTAGGGACCCTCCATTTTTTGATGAACTTATCCTCCATGGGATAGACCACCGGAAATCTCTTGGGGAGGAGTAAATATTTTGTCAGGATGCTCCCAATCCTGGTAAATGAGCCCTTCCAGTAAAGGATGGATCGGAAAGGAACAAACAGTCTGGGGAGCTTTTAGCGACCCCAACGAGGAGACAGAAGTGGATGATGGCTCCGCAAGTGGCATTTTAAATGCTGATCGGACCATATTAGTCAGGGACTGAACCCATAACCTTTCATGCTGAGAACGGCTCTTCCACTGTTGATTCCTCTACAACTGAATCGACCTCATCCTGATCCCCTTCAGGTAGGTCGATCCCTGTATGGGACTGTTGCTCTGTTAACAGGCACTCTGAGGGAGGAGACGGAGATCGGGCGCTTTTCTCCTGTGACAGGGAAGCCGCGATCAATGCTGACAATCTCTCTTCCAGCCCTCCCAGAGCTGAGGAAAAAACCTCCTCTGTTACATACACAGGAGCAGGTGAACTGAGGACAGCCACAGTACCAGGTACTCCTGAGGGTGCTCTACGGTCACTAACCTCTGATTCTTCAGGGGAGACTGGTGCAGCCAAAGCATGCCTAAGATCCTCAGAGCCCGATGGAGACCCCCTATTCCTCCTGGAATTTCTAGTCCCGGAGTTTTTAGACGGCATATTCCTAAGCCACAAAGCTGAGGTATTCCAGCCGAAATACACCAGTTACTGACAATAGTCTAGCATAAATGCTGCTATAAGAAACAGTTGGTGTCTACTAATGTGCCTTTCTAGGGGATGCCTGTATCAACCGCTTGCTGTATGCCTTTTTTAAATGTTGCCAGCTCTGTCTCTGTACTTCATAGCCAGCTCACCACACAAAATTGTGGTTTTTAACATGCTGGGACGCCCGCACATGCGCAGAAGCGCTGCGGCGCGCACAGAGCGTCATCCCCCAGGCTCCGCCCCCTTTCCCGGCTCACCTCTATATATAGAGGCGCGTGCACGCGCGCGGCCACGTGCGCCTTCGGCGCTAATTTCGAAAATGGAAACCAGGGACAAGAGCCAGGGCCCCTTTGCCGCAGGCCGGGGGATGGACGAGCATTGCAACATGGCAGAGGAAGCAGTTTCCCATAAGAGAACTCACCATCTGCCTGGACTTGCTCTGATGAGAAGAAACTAGTCCACATGACAAGAAACGTTCCACAGCGGCCTCTAGTGGACAAACACAGGTACCGCAGTCTAATATATTAAATATATATATATATAAAAAAAATATTTTTTTTCTTGACCACCATTAAAAATTATTAATTTTTTTTAGCAGTTACAGGCATGCACAGATATTAGCGGGAATACCATTAGGTAACAGACAGAAAGACAAATTAGGCTTGGGGGTCCCCCAATAGAACCAAGTTCCTGGGGGCCCCCACTTACCTGTTCCCCGCCGCAGGACTTTGTTTGGTCCACAAAAGCCCAAACTTCACCTATCACGGCAGGCATTGTAATCAAACCTTCAGGGACCGGGTTCCCAAGGATTCCACTCCCCTGGACCTGTATAGCACCCTGCACAGAAAACATCTTGGTCGTGGGTATGACCAGAGCTCTGGATCCCAGGGTCCAGCTCTCCTAAGAGAAGCATTACAGGCAAAACCTTGCTCTTCTCTGCAAGGCCCGGGTACCGACCGTTTAGCTATGAAGCTTTTTTGGTCGGATCCGGAATAGCTTACTGAGGCCCAAAAGAACCTGTACGCAAGCTCAGTGAAAAACACATGTTTCTTCTTGGCCAACACCTTAGACACTGGCAAAAAACTGAGGTGCTCCCGGATGGGAGGAGCTTATATAGGGGAGGGTACTTCCGGTTTTGGAAGTTGCCAGTGCCAGCACCTGACGGTATCTATATAACCCATTAGTAATGACTATGTCGCTCTGTGTCCCGTGATGTACGAGAAAGAAATATCCTGTTCTCTTTGTATTGCTTCCTTTGTGTGAAATCCCTGGTGTTCCTGCCAGTCCCTCTGATTTCCAGTTACCTGACCACACTAGGTGTGAAGCCTCGTACACACGACCGAGAATCTCGTCGTAAAAAAAAACCCGTCGTTTTTCTCGACGAGATTCTTGACAAGAATCTTGTCCCGGCCGAGGGTACACACGTACACTTCAAAAGAACCGCCGTTCTTTTTAATGGCACGAACGCGGTGATGTCATCGGCTACACCCTACCTATGCCTAGGAAGCTACCGCGCATGCGTCAAAGTCATTTCGAGCATGCGCGGGTTTCCACGGTGACAGGTAAGTATACACACGCTCGGGTTTCTCGTCGGGAAACAGGCCGACGAGAATCCTGACGAGAAAATAGAGAGCAGGTTCTCAATTTTTCTCGTCGAGATTCTGGGCAGATTTCCCGAAGAGAAACCTGAAAGCCTCGTACACACGGCCGGTTTTCTCGGCAAGAAAGCTCTCCCGGCAGTTTTCTTGTCGTTTCTTGACGAGAAAACCGGCCGTGTGTACAAGGCCTGACAGTACAGCATGGTCAGTTTTCTCACTGTGCTGGGAACTCGGCGTGCTCGCCTCCAATGAGCAGACCTCTCCTGACACACGCCCCCCTGCACAGCCATTAACTGGGAAGTTCAGTATGCTACTGTTTTTTCACCCTCACCTCTCTATGCAGCTGAGAACTTTGTATGGCGATTGCATGTATTTGTATGGTGATTGTATAATCACTTTTTTCTCAAATCTTACCAAGTATCAACCTTGAGCTCTGACCATGCAGATCTGTGAGATTGTTCCAGCATGTGAGACCAAGGATCTTATTTGTATCATTTTTTCACTATTCAGGATGAAAGTTTCATCAAAGTTGAGGTAAAAGAAGAACCAGAAAAGCCATCTGTGAGGGCAGATGAGTCATGTAGGGAGGAGGAAATTCCTCCAGAGATCGGCACAGGTCAGTAATGAACACTAAATCCAAACTAAGCAGGCACCTGCGGCAATCCGAGTGGAACTCCCCCCTACCTTCTCTCGCCGCCTTCTGGGACACATCACAAGTCCCAGAATACTGCAGGACCATTCACAAAGTGCAGTGCGTCTCACGCATGCGCAATGGGAAGCCGGCTGTGAAGTCGCAAGGTTTCCCTTAGTTAAGATGCCAGTGCCTGGACCCGAAGTCTATTGAAGAATCGGCTTGGGTGAGGACAGCACTGGATCCCTGGAGGGGTAAGTGTCCTTATATTAACCACTTGCCTACTGGACACTTAAACCCCCTTCGTACCCAGACCAATTTTCAGCTTTTAGCGCTGACGCACTTTGAATGAAAATTGCGCGGTCATACAACGCTGTACCCAAATGATATTTTTATCATTTGTTTTACAACAAATAGAGCTTTCTTTTGGTGGTATTTGATCACCTCTGCGGTTTTTATTTTTTGCGCTATAAACAAAAAAATTACAGAAAAAATACAAATTTTTTTATAATAATATCCCAAATTTTTTAAAAAAAACTGTTTTTTTTTCACAGTTTAGGCCGATACGTATTCTTCTATATATTTTTGGTAAAAAAATTAGCAATAAGCGTATAGTGATTGGTTTGCACAAAAGTTATAGCGCCTACAAAATAGGGAATAGAATTATGACATTTTTATTATATTTTTTTTTTTTTTACTAGTAATGGCGGCGATCTGCGATTTTTGTCAGGCCTGCGATATTGCGGCAGACATATCGGACACTTTTGACACTATTTTGGGACCATTCACATTTATACAGCGAACAGTGCTATAAATATGCATTTATTACTGTATAAATGTGACTGGCAGGGAAGGGGTTAACACTAGGGGCCGATCAAGGGGTTAAATATGTTCCCGATTAGTGATTCTTACTGTGTGGGGGAGGGGACTGACTGGGGGAGGTGACCGATCTGTGTCCCTATGTACAAGGGACACAGCATCGGTCTCCTCTCTCCCTGACAGGACATGGATCTCTGTGTTTACACACAGAGATCCACGTCCTGCCTCTGTAACAGCCGATCGCCTGTACCAGGCGGACATCGCAGCCACCAGGCACGCGCATCGGCATCACGTGACGCGGCGGGCACAGCTGTTCCCCGCCGCGCGGCGGGATGTAACACAGCAGGACGTCCACTCGCCACTTGAGAGCCGCGCTGCAGACGTCTTTCGTCTGTAGCGCGGGTCTCAAGTGGTTAAAGGTCATCAGCTATGATGTTTGGAGGCTTACAATGTAGAAGAACCAGCTAGGGGTCTTTGGCAACCTGAACACCAAGTAAAGTACATAGCAGTGAAAAGATCCTTGACCAAAGGTGACCCAGCATTAGACAGGTCCACCAAATATGAAGAACATCTCAGTGCTTTGGCATCTTTCAAAGCAAATTCCTGTGTGTCCAGGGACCGTGTGGGCTAATCTGGAAGGGACCACGTACCACCTGGTCACCGCTTTGTAGTGTGATTCAAGTTTTGGTTATTTTAATGGTGCAGGAAGAAGTAGGGCAATGTTTCTCAATTCATTCTTCAAGTACCCCCAACAGGTCATGTTTTCAGGATTTCCCTCAGATGAAACGGCTGTGGTAATTACTAGGGCAGTGAAACGGATCAAATCACCTGTGCAAAATAATGGAGAGCCTTGAAATAATGACCTGTTTGGGGTACTTGAGGACTTGAGTTGAGAAACATTGCAGTAGAGGACCAAATGGCCCACAAGCCTAATGCCGCGTACACACGATCGTGATTCACGGCGGTGAAAACACCGCCGTGAATCACGACATGAAATTAAATGAAAAACGAGGGAACGGCATTTTCCCCCACACACGACCGTTTTTCCCGTCATTTTTTTATTTGATGAGAAAAACGACCGTCTGTGGGCTCCGCGGCAGTGTCTCCCTATGGGAAAACTGCAGCGGAAAAAAATGATGGAAAAAACGATGAGAAAATTTAGAACATGTTCTAATTTTTCTCGTCGTTTTTCCTGCCGTTTTTCTCAATGAGAAAAACGGCATAAAGCCCACAGACGATCGTTTTTCTCGGCGAAAAAAAAAAATGTAATTTTTCCCGACGGGAAAAATGATCGTGTGTACGCGGCATAAGAAGGATTTGTGGGCTTTCAACATTTTTTTTTTTTTTTTTAGTTTCAAGAATTTTTCATTGAGATTTTATAACAGGAAATGTAGTTATACAATGAACAAAGGGGCAGAACAATTCACAATGGCCCATACAAGTATTGCAATGGAGAAAGTGCCCATAGTTTTGCATCAGAAGTCGGTAAAGGATACCAAGGGTTGTGAGTATGCAGAATAGATACAACAGGGCTAGAGAATCCCCCATGTACCACAAAAAAATGAGTGACAGGAATGTGTATTTCTCATCAGACAACACATATCCTGTACGGGGATAGCCTTCGAAAAGAGGTTGTGAACCTAAAGAGGGCTCATGCCATTGCAAGGTTTTGCGGCGCCCTGCGAGGAGGGGGTTAAGAGGATAATGCCGCGTACACACGATCATTATTCACGGCGGTTAAAAAACCGCCGTGAATAATGACATTTTAAACGAGGGAACAGCTTGTTCCCCACACATGGTCATTTTTCTCGTCATTTTTTAAAATGACGAGAAAAACGATCGTCTATGGGCTCCACGGCAGTGTTTCCCTATGGGAAACACTGCCGCGGAAGAAATGTCAGGAAAAACGACGAGAAAAATTAGAACATGTTCTAATTTTTCTCGTCGTTTTTAATGCCGTTTTTCACGTCGTGAAAAATGACAAAAAGACCACACACGGTCGTTTTTCTTGTTGAAAACAAAAAATTTCATTTTTCACGACGTGAAAAATGATCGTGTGTACGCGGCATTAGGACGTTGTTTTTTTAATCACATCGTAGCTGTTTAATGATTCTGTAGCCCTGTACACACGGCCAAGATTCTCGTCAGGAAAAACCCGTCGTTTTTCCTGACGAGAATCTTGACAAGAAACTTGTCCCGGCCGAGTGTACACACGTACGATTCAAAAGGACCGCCGTTCTTTTGAATGGCACGCACGCGGTGACGTCATCGACTACGACGAGCCTGCGCTTGTCACATTCGATGCCGTCGCCGACATCTTGCTTCACCCTATGCCTAGGAAGCTACCGCGCATGCGTCAAAGTCATTTCTAGCATGCGCGGGTTTCCACGGCGACAGGTAAGTGTACACACGCTCGGGTTTCTCGTTGAGAAACAGGCCGATGAGATTCTCGACTAGAAAAAAGACCGCAGGTTTTCTTTTTTCTCGTCGGGGAATCTGGGCAGTTTTCTCGACGAGAAAACTGAAACCCACGTACACACAGCCGGTTTTCTCGGCAAGAAAACTCTCCCGGCAGTTTTCTTGTCGTTTTTTGCCGAGAAAACCGGTCGTGTGTACACGGCCTAATGCCGCGTACACACGATCATTATTCACGGCGGTTAAAAAAACGCTGTGAATAATGTCATTTAAAACGGGGGGAACAGCTTGTTCCCCACACACGGTCGTTTTTCACGTCATTTTTTCTCTTGACGAGAAAAACGACCGTCTAAGGGCTCCGCAGCAGTGTTTCCCTATGGGAAACACTGCCGCGGATAACATGTCGAAAAAAACGACGAGAAAAATTAGAACATGTTCTAATTTTTCTCGTCGTTTTTAATGCCGTTTTTCTCGTCAAAAAAAACGACAGAAAGCCCACAGACCATCGTTTTTCTCGTCGAATGGTAAAATGACGTTTTTTTCGACGAGAAAAACGGGCGTGTGTACGCGGCATCAGGGTTCTTCAAACTTTTTTTCTTTTCTTTTGGTTTCCTTCAGATGGACGATACAGAAGATACCACGTGGGGAAACATCCAGTTTCCTTAGATGGTGAAATTGAAGAGGATGACATTACAGAATCTTCTGAGGAGAACCTCACGACTTCAAATCATGGCAAGAGAATTCCTGGACACTCAGATCCTCACACAGCTCGTAGACGGGGTAAAACTTTCCCTTGTCCTGAATGTGGTGAATGTTTTACCCAGAAGGCAGACCTCACCTCACATCGGAGAAGTCACAAAAATAAGAAGATCTTTCCATGTTCTGAATGTGGGAAAAGTTATTCTCTGAAACAGCAACTTGTCAGACACATGAAAATCCACACCGGGGAGAAGCCGTTTTCCTGTTCAGAATGCGGAAGGTGTTTTACTGAAAAATGCATACTTGTTAAACATCAGAGAACTCACTCCGGGGAGAAGCCGTTTTCATGTTCGGAATGTGGGAAGTGTTTTCCGAGCAGGCGAAATCTTGTCTTACATCAGATGACTCATACGGGGGAAAAGCCGTTTTCTTGTTCAGAGTGCGGGAAGTGTTTTTACTATAAATCAAATCTTACCACACATGAGAAAGTTCACACGCAAGTGAAGCCATATTCATGCTCTGAATGCGGTAAATGTTTTTCCCACCGGTCATCTCTTATAGATCATGAAAAAGTTCACACGGGGGAAAAGCCGTATACCTGTACGGAATGCGGAAGAAGCTTTTCCCACAAATCTTCTCTCAACACTCACGGAAAGGTTCACACGGGGGAAAAGCCGTATTCGTGCTCTGAGTGTGGGAAATGTTTTTCCCACAAATCGTCTGTTATCAAACACGAAAAACTCCACGGAGGGGAGAAGCCGTTTTCATGCATGGAGTGCGGGAAATGTTTTTCCTTAAAGTCAAGTCTTGTGGAACATGAAAAACTGCACACGGGGCTAAAGCCGTATTCGTGCTCCGAATGCGGGAAAACGTTTTCCTTAAAATCGAATCTCACCAAACATAAAAGAGTTCACACGGGGGAGAAGCCGTACTCATGTTCTGAATGTGAAAGACGGTTTTCGAATAAGTCCTGCTTTATATCGCATATCAATTCTCATGGGGCAGAATCTGAAGTAGGAGGTGGAAGTTGAGTTTGGGTAGGTACGTATACTGTACACCAAATTACCAAAAGTATATGGACGCCCCTCCATAATATGGAGCTCAGGTGTTTCCAGGGAAAGGTACTGCTAATGTTCAAGCATACCATTGTGTGTTATAAAACCTTGAGAAAGCACCATTATGTACCTTTGTCCATACACACAAAGCCAGGTCCATAAAGACAGTATGACTAGTGTGATGTGGAGGAACTCAAAAGGCTGGCCCAACCCAGTCTTCTCATCCAACATCCCTACTTGACCTCAAGCCTCGTACACACGGCCGAGATTCTCGTTGAAAAAAACTTCGTTTTTTTCGACGAGATTCTTGGACAAGAAACTTGTCCCGGCCGAGTGTACACACGCTCGATTCAAAGAACCCGCGGTTCTTTGAATGGAGTGTACGTAGTGACGTCGTCGACTACGACGAGCATGCGCTCGTCACATTCGATGCCGTCGCCGCCATCTTGGTATACCCTACGTATGCCTAGGAAGCTACCCCGCATGCGTCGAATTCATTTCGAACATGCGCGGGCTTCCCGGAGGACAGGTAAGTGTACACACACTCACTTTTCTCCTCGAGAAACAGGCTGACGAGAATCTCGACGAGAAAATAGAGAGCGGGTTCTCTATTTTCTCGTCGAGATTCTTGTCGCTTTTCTTGACGAGAAACCATACACACGAACGAATTTCTCGGCAAGAAATCTCTGCCAGCAAGTTCCTTGCTGGTTTTTGCCGAGAAACTCGTACGTGTGTACGAGGCTTCACAGATGTTCCTTCCCACGAATAAGCACAAATTCCCACAAACACACTCCAAAACTTTGTGAAAAGCCTCTCCAGAAGCGCAGAGGCTGCTATGGATGCAACGAGAAGACAGTTTTATTTTTAATGCTTCTAATTTTGAAATGGAAGATCCAACAACCTCATTTACATGTGAAGGCCTGAAGTCCACAAACTTTGAGCCATATTGTGTATTTGTCTTGTATTTATACTGGGAAAAAAAAGTCTGAAAGAAAACATGACTTACTAGTTTTATAGAATTTTAATACCCAGCTTTGTTGAAAAAAATGAATAAAAAAATAGGTCTCCTAAATAAGGATTTAAAAAAAACGTTATTTAAAGTGGTTGTAAATCCTTACATATACCCAGTTAAGTGACTGGCCTCAGGTGATACACAGAGATGAAAATAATCCTCCTGCATAAGTTGTACCTGTTTATCTGCAGTCTTCTCTTCTCTACAGCTGTCCAAAGTCCAGAATTTATAAAGCTTGTCTGAGATGTCAGAAAACAGGGGATTGAGAGCTCAAATTACACACTGCAGAGCTCAATGAGGAGAGCTGATTGATGGGAAGGGACAACCTCCCCCCCTTCACACAGCTCACAGGAACAGAGCTGAGGCTGTCAATCACAGTGGCGGCTGGTGCTCAAAATTTTTGGGGGGCGCAAACAAACTGAAAAAAATAAATCACCAATTGCCGCCTCTGTGCCCATTAAACGCAGCCACTGTGCCCAAACGCCACCAGTTTGCCCCCTCAAATGCAGCCAGTTTCCCCCCAAATGCAGCCAGTTTCCCCCCAAATGCAGCCAGTTTCCCCCCAAATGCAGCCAGTTTGTCCCCAAAATACAGCCAGTTTACCCATCAAAAGCAGCCAGTTTCCCCCCAAAAGCAGCCAGTTTCCCCCCAAAAGCAGCCAGTTTCCCCCCAAATGCAGCCAGTTGCCCCCCAAATGCAGCCAGTTTGTCCCCCCAAATACAGCCAGTTTGTCCCCCCCAAATACAGCCAGTTTGTCCCCCCAGCCCTGCACTTACCTTCCTCGGGTCAGCGCCGTCCTCGATGTCTTCTCCCACCCTCGATGTCGCTTCAGCCAATCAGGTTACCGGTAACCAGACCCGGTGAACCTGATTGGCTGAAACGCCTGTCAGTGTTAACCAGGGAACGCACCCCCGTGCGTCCCTCGGTGAACTATTTGGAAGCTGATTAGAGCCCTCAGGCTGGCTCTGATAGGCACTTCCAAATACCAACCAGCCGCTGTTATTCAGATGGCCGGCGCTCAACAGGGGGCCGGCCATCTGAATAGTGGGCGGCAGCGGTGGCGACAATACATAGGTTCATGCAATGCATGAACCTATGTATTGTTATTGTGAGTGGGTGCAGGAGCGAGAGGGTGCGGCGCTCCTGCGCCCACTATGGACGCACCGCCACTGGTCAATCAGCTGGAGCTCCCTTCCGTCACCATTTTGCTTTTGGTTTCAAGAAGTGATTCATGCTGATAGCAGAGGAAGGAAACAGCAGACAGAAATTACACTTGGTGCTCTGGACTGAGACAAGTACACTCTATAGGGGGATATGCTTTGTTTATTTTTCATCTCTAAGGTTTCCAACCACATTAAAGGACCACTTAAGGCAGGCTATGTATTTTTAGTGAACCCTTGGGAAAGCTCATGAAAATGACACATATTATTAACAAACATAATAAATGAAATTATGAGTACCTCAACATCCACCTGTTTGGCTTGCTGTTACCCGCCCTCCGAGCCTGTGCCATTGGATTCCGTTTGTGATGCTGGGAGGAGTCTTGCAGAGCTAGTACGTCGCTGCCTTTCCCTCTGCATCTCCCACAGGGAACTACAGTTCCCATAATTCAATTGGCAGTGAACAGTGGCATAGGCGAGACAGGGGCAGGGCATAGGCGAACTCAATGTGAAAGGAGTGGGCATAGCCACGGCGTATCCTCTAGGTTGATTGGCACACTGGTGCTTTCTAAGGAAGTTCCTGGAGAAACTATTAGCAAAAATGATGTAACATAGTTTTAATAAAAAAAATTCTACCTGTTGATCTGCCAGCAGAACCATTGGTCTGCCAATTGCGTTGAGTACCCACCCCACCCCTCCTCCCTCCTCCCATGAAGAAAATCCTGCCTGTAGCAGGATCAGTGAATAGGGGAGAGAAAACTGTGGCTTATCAGACTCTCTCCCATTCACAGATCCACTAGGGTTCTTGGTTCAAACCCCAAGGACACTGACTACATGGAGTTTGCATGTTCTCATGCTTGTATGGGTTTCCTCAGGATACTCTGGTGTCTTTCAACTCTGGAGATTCACTAGGACTAAGCTCAATAAAGGTGGGGCGTGATTAGGTACTCAATAAACATATCAAATAAACACATTTGAAGGGATTGACGTCATAAGTGTGTGGCTTGCTTGTAGGGGGCAGAGGGTGGTTGTTTGTCCCGTCCTCCATGTTTCCCTCCTTGTTGGGCGCCAATCAAGAGTCGCATGAGAGGCCTACTCCGGGGTGGGTTGTTCTGGGCATGCTAGGCACTTAAAGTGGTTGTTAACCCACTTAGACAACTTGCACCTACAGGTAAGCCTAGATTAAAGCCCCGTACACACGATCGGTTTGACTGATGAAAACCGTCCGATGGATGGTTTTCATCAGACCAACCGATCGTGTATGGTACCCATCGGTCTTTTTTCCATCGGTTGTAAAAAATAGAACTTGTTTTAAAATTTTCCGATGGATAAAAAACCGATGGGAATTTCCGATCGTCTATGGGCAAGTCCATCGGTTAAAAAACCCACGCATGCTTAGAATCAAGTCGACGCATGCTCAGAAGCATTAAAGTTCATTTTTCTCGGCTCATCGGAGTGTTTTACGTCACCGCGTTTGGAACGGTCCGTTTTTTGACCGATGGTGTGTGGCCAAGACTGATGAAAAACAGTTTCATCGGATTTCCGATGGACAAATCCATCGGACGAAAATCCATAGGTTATCCGATCGTGTGTACGGGGCTTTAGGCTTACCTGTAGGTGCATGAAATATCTCCTTAACCTACACGGTTAAGGAGATATTTGCAGATAACACTGCACCGATGTCTACGGCGCATGCGCACTGAGCGTCCCTGCATAATGAATGGGACATGCCGGTTTTCTCAATGGGTGAATTCCGGTCCCATGCGCATGCGTGTGACGTCATCGCCGCTCCGGCCAATCACAGCGCCGGAGCGGCAATACCAGGAAGAAGCTCCAAAGGGACATGGTGGCGGAGGGGAACGAGGAGGACTTCGGGGGCTTCGATTTCAGGTAAGTGCCACATAATGAGCTAGTATGCATAGCATACTAGCTCATTATGCCTTTTTCTTGCAGGGTTTTTTTTTCCGGGAAAAGTGTCAGAGGGTTTACTTCCTCTTTAATACAGGTCCAGCGGTTTTTGGATTTATTTGGATCTGACTACATGATCGTCATTTGGGTGGAGTACCCTGGATGCTCTGGAGCTGTTCCTGACGTGGATCCTTTGTATATCCCCTGCTGATGACACCTACCGGGACATATTCATCAAGCCTGTTTGACCCTTCATAATACAGGGTCCAGGTTCTCTGGTAAGAGTCCAACCTATTGTGGTGGTGGCGTGTTCACTTGGTGAAGGGATTGGATAACCTTATCCACAGTTGAATAAAGGAGTTTGCCATTTGACCATTATGGGCCATTTGAGAGACTGATTTTTCTGGACTGTTTATTTAAGAGTCCATTTATAGCAGAGTCCATAGTTGGTATCTTCAGGGAGGACTGCAGGTCCCAGCAATCCCCCTACATGTGGAAGGCTCCTGGATACAGGTAAGTAGCAGCTCTGCTGGAATCGGAACAGGAACACTCCTAGATCTTGATGGCTGTCTGTGTCTTTCCTTTTCATGCAGACTCTGTGCATGAGGGCAGAGCCCTCCCCCCTTTACAGCACGGGGAGAGAGAGGCAGAGCTCAGCAAAAAGAGGACAAGTGGAGTTTAGAGCAGCAATTTACATGACGAATGCTACAACAGATCCTTTTGAGTCTGTGAGCATTTTTCTTGAAGGAATTTGCTCATAAACAGTCGGTATCTCTGGTGGTTGTCCCTACGTTCCCCCTCGTTAAAGAATAATGTTTACATTCCTAGTAATAGGAATAAAAGTGACCCAAATTATCTTTTTTTTTTTTTAAACCGTGTCAAAATAAAGTAAAATAAATAATATTTTTTTTTTTAAAGCGCCTCGTCCCGACGAGCTCGTGCGCAGAAGCGAACGCATACGTGAGCAGCGCCCGCATATGAAAATGGTGTTCAAACTACACATGTGAGGTATCGCCGCGATCGTTAGAGCGAGAACAATAATTCTAGCCCTAGACCTCCTCTGTAACTCAAAAGATGCAACCTGTAGAATTTTTCAAACGCCGCCTATGGAGATTTTTAAGGGTAAAAGTTTGTCACCATTCTACGAGCGGGTGCAACTTTGAAGCGTGACATGTTGGGTATCAATTTACTCTGCGTAACATTATCTTTCACAATATAAAAATAAATTGGGCTAACTTTACTGTTGTGTTGTACAGTGTGACAAAAAGTATTGCAACAACCACCATTTTATTCTCTAGGGTGTTAGAACCCCCAAACATTATATATTTTTTTTTCTAAGTAATTTTCTAGCAAAAAAAAATGTTTTTAACACCAAATCTCAGAAAGAGGCTTGGTCCTTAAGTGGTTAAAGTTAAAAGAAACCTGCAATTCAGCTATATTCAATAATTTCCCATATAGCAATTTTTCATGGTTCACATAACTGGAGCTATGGTAGTGGTTATATCTTTTGCTTACATGTGCTGCACTAAAAAGCATCACTCTTTCTCATTTGAGGTATTGAGGAGCTATGTGGCGAGCGTGGCGCTACCCCCGAAGGGGTTGTCTAAAATACACAGGTTCTTCCAGAATAGTACAGAGGTTGCCAGTCACAAGCACAATTCCATGCATTCTGACAATACAGGCTCAGTCTACGGCAGGGGTAGGCAACCTTAGAGGGGTAGAGATCTACCTGAACAACACAAGAAGTTAAAGATCACAGGGCACAGTGTCTCCTCCTCACATCTGATTTAAACCTCTAATTTAAGGTGACCAGATTTTTAAAATGAAATCCGGGGACATTTTTTTTTACTTGTAATGGCGGCAATCGGCGACTCTTTGCCCGTCGCCGCCGCCCGCCTTACAGCCTGTCAAGTCTTACTCTCCGGGCCCTGGCTAATACTGGTAAGATCACTCCGCCAGGGAAGGCAAGGAGATAAGCAGGCAGGCGGCTGGACGGGACTTGAGCCAAGGCAGAAGAACATGCGAGCAGAGCTGAATGGGCATGCACCTGAAACTGAAGAAATATTCCCTCCGATCCGACCAGCACATGATCATCAGAAAGGGACACAGATCATGGGAAAAAAAAAAAAAACCCCTAAGCTAGTAGGAGTGGCGGAGCAGGAGTGTGTAATTCAGATTTTTATTTATTTTTTATTCTGCACTGACTGTCTTTGAAATTGCTCCAGTCCCTGTTCAAATCCAATCCGGGGACAAAACTGGGGACAGACTTGGTCCGGGGACAGTGTTCTCAATCCGGGGACTGTCCCCTGAAACCGGGGTTGTCTGGTCACCCTACTCTAATTGCAGTATTAACGTGTCACAAACGCGTGCATTGCACAGCAATCATGGGTTTAAATCAGATGGCGAGAAGGCAACATATCTCCTCCTCACCACCAACACACACTTGGATCGCTTTTCAGAGAAGCAGCACTTGTGCTGCACTTATGAATGACTCCTTAGTTGCTTTCAGCAGCGGCACCTTAGGGCTTGATCACTTGTAAGTAGTGATGAGCCGAACACCCCCGGGTTCGGTTCGCACCAGAACCCGCGAACGGACCGAAAGTTCGTACGAACATTAGAACCCTATTAAATACAATGGATGCGAACGTTCGAATTCTAAAGTGCTAATTATAACAACTATTATGCATGTTATTGTCCTAAAAAGGGTTTGGGAACCCGGGTTCTGCACCAGGGGACATGTATCAATGCAAAAAGAAGTTTTAAAAACGGTCGTTTTTCGGGAGCAGTCATTTTAATGATGCATAAAGTGAAAAAAAAAAAGTCAAATATTCCTTTAAATATCGTACCTGGGGGGTGTCTAAAGTATGCCTGTGAAGTGCCACGTGTTTCCCGTGTTTAGAACTGTCCCTGCACAAAATGACACTTCTAAAGGAAAAAAAAGCCATTTAAAACTGCTTGCGGCTTTAATGTAATGTCTGGTCCCGGTAATATGGATGAAAATCTTTAAGAAAAATGGCATAGCTACCCCATGACCCCCCCCCCCCTACCCCAGCCCATTACCAGCCCCTTTGGGTCTTGTATGGATATTAAGGGGAACCCCGCACATAAAATAAAAAAGGCCCTATATACTCTGAACAGCCGTATACAGGCGGTGCATACAAGACAGGGACTGTAGGTTTGTTCTTATGTAGAATCTGTTTGTAATTTTGAACAGGTACATTGTTTAAGTGTAGCTCCAGCCCAAAAATCTATTTTTAAACTTTTTGGAAAACATAGGTAAGGGTTATCACCCCTGTAACATTTGTTTTGCTGTCTGTGCCCCTGTTCAGAACATTTCACCTCACTTTCCGTCCCAATGACAACTGTTTTTGAAATGTGGTGTTTTTCTTGAAACAAGGATTGCTGATAAAGCATCAGTACAGAGGAGACACCTTTCTCCCATATTAATTCTTACAGGAGAGAATTTTCCTTCCTAGGGGTAGATTTCCTCTCACTTCCTGTTGTCTTCTTGCGTTTGCAAGTAGGAGTCGTTTGTAAGTTGGATGTTTGAAAGTAGGGACCTGCCGTAGATACTCTGCAGAAATAGGCCCCTTAGTTGTTGGTGTTGGCACAACACTGTAAGCACTCACAGTTACTCTTGGTTGGTGCTGGAACGCCCTGCTGTCAACTATTATATCAGGAATTGTAATTACATATAATTGTTGAACAGTGGTAGTAAAAATTGGGCCTTTGATGGTGGTGCTGGTGCCACAACACTGTAAGCCCTGACAGTTACTCTTGGTGGGTGCAGCAATGGGCCCTGCTGTGAATTATTAGATCAAGAATTGTAATTGCATGCCCCTGTTGAACAGGGGCTGAAAAATTGGGCCTTTGGTGGTGGTGGTGGTGTTGACACAACACTGTAAGCCCTCAGAGTTACTCTTGGTGGGTGCAGGAATGGGCCCTGCTGTGAATTATTAGATCAAGAATTGTAATTACATGCCCCTGTTGAACAGGGGCTGAAAAATTGGGCCTTAGGCACTGGTGGCACAACACTACAACCCCTCACAGATACTGTACTTGGAGCACAGCAATGAGCCCTGTTGCAAAGTATTGCTTCAAAAATTGTAATGACACGCCCCTGTTAAACAGGGGCTGAAAAATTGGGCCTTAGGCACTGGTGCCACAACACTCCAACCCCTCACAGATACTGTACTTGGAGCACAGCAATGAGCCCTATGGCAAATTATTGCTAAAAAAATTGTAATTACACGCCCCTGTAAAACAGGGGCTGAAAAATTGGGCCTTAGCCACTGGTGGCGGCACCCATAAACAAAAATGATCTTCCAAGCTATCATCATCAATCGTATCATTGAGGACTCGGAGGAGGAGGATAGCCAGTCAACATAACAGCACAGACACTCAGCATCAGCATCAGTCTTGAAGGGATGTGACATGTTAAAATCAATTAGTCTGTTATATCAGCATCAGGTGTGTGCTAGCTGGTGGTGATCCAAGACTGGTTCATCTTGATGAAAGTCAGTCGATCAACCGAGTCGGTGGACAGGCGCACCCTGTGATCCGTGACAAATCCTCCAGCAGCACTGAATGTGCGTTCCGAAAGAACGCTGGATGCAGGACAGGCCAGTAGCTCAATTGCATACTGTGCAAGCTCTGGCCAGTGATCCATCCTCAAGACCCAGTAAGCCAGAGGATTTTCGGTGGGGAAGGTGTCCAAGTCTGACCTTGCCCCTAGATATTCCTGCACCATGTTTATCAGACGCTGGCGATGGTTGCTGGAACCAATCATACTTTGGGGCTGCGGACTAAAGAATTGTCTGAACGCATCGGTCAGACGGCCACCTTCCCCACCGCTCCTTCTTTGACTGGCCGAAGCCTCAGCAACTCGTTGTCCTGGACCAGGAGTTTGTAACCTCCCAGTCTCTGGGAACGCGTTGCACAGACCTTTCTGCAAGGCCTCCCGGAGTTGTCTCATCCTCTGCTCCCTCTGCGACGGTAACATAAGGTCCGCAACCTTACCCTTGTACCGTGGATCAAGGAGAGTGGCCAGCCAGTAATGGTCCCTCTCCTTGATCCGAAGAATACGAGGATCCTTCCGCAGACTTTGCAGGATCAGGGAGGCCATGCAGCGTAGGTTTGCTGAGGCATTCGCTCCGGAGTCCTCTGGGTCACTAAGGACGACATGATCCGCAGTCACCTCCTCCCAGCCACGTACAAGTCCACTGGTTTCTTGGGACTGTAAATCATCCCTAAAAGACTGCTGCTGATGATGCTGAGTGCCAGCCTCCACCTCCATGCTGACACAATCCTCCTCCTCCTCCTCCTCTTCCTCTTCCTGTGCGATGGGTGGGACAGAAGGAACACTGTCTGGGTAAAGGGGGCCTTGAGAGGCAAGGAAGTCCTCCTCTTCCTGCCTCTGTTCTGCCTCAAGTGCCCTGTCCATTATTCCACGCAGCGTGTGCTCCAACAGGTGGACAAGAGGTACAGTGTCACTGATGCATGCACTGTCACTGCTCACCATCCTCGTGGCCTCCTCAAATGGTGCCAGGACAGTGCATGCATCCCTGATCATGCCCCACTGGCGTGGAGAAAAAAAAACAAGCTCCCCTGACCCTGTCCTGGTGCCGTAGTCGCACAGGTACTCATTGATGGCCCTCTGCTGCGTGTGCAGCCGCTGCAGCATGGCCAACGTTGAGTTCCACCTGGTGGGCATGTCACATATAAGGCGGTTCTTGGGCAGGTTCAACTCCTTTTGCAGCTCAGCCAGGCGAGCACTGGCATTATAAGATCTGCGGAAATGCACACAGACTTTCCTGGCCTGCCTCAGGACATCCTGTAAGCCCGGGTACCTGCCCAAGAACCGCTGCACCACCAGGTTAAGGACGTGAGCCACACAGGGCACATGGGTCAGTTGTCCCTGTCGGAGGGCGGAGAGGAGGTTGGTGCCATTGTCGCAAACCACCATTCCTGGCTTAAGCTGGCGTGGCGTCAACCACCTCTCGGCCTGGCCCTGCAGAGCAGACAGGACCTCTGCCCCAGTGTGGCTTCTGTCCCCCAAACACACCAGCGCAAGCACGGCATGGCATCTTTTTGCCTGCGTACTTGCGTAGCCCCGTGAACGGCTACGGAGCACCGCTGGTTCATAGGACAAACCACAGGAAGAGGCCATGGAGGAAGAAGAAGAGGAGGGGGTGGAGGAGAGAGGTGTGTCACAACCAGTAGTAGCATTTTGGAGGCGTGGCGGTGGGACAACCTCCAACACTACTGCACCTTGTCCTGCATCCTTCCCAGCTGCCAAAAGAGTGACCCAATGGGCCGTGAAAGAAAGGTAACGTCCCTGTCCATGCCTGCTGGACCATGAGTCAGCGGTAATATGCACCTTACCGCTGACCGCCCTGTCCAGCGAGGCCAAGACATTGCCTTCCACATGCCGGTAGAGAGCCGGAATAGCCTTCCGTGAGAAAAAGTGGCGTTTGGGAACCTGCCACTGAGGAACCGCACATTGCACAAACTCACGGAAGGGGGC
Source organism: Rana muscosa (assembly GCA_029206835.1). Classification (NCBI taxonomy): domain Eukaryota; kingdom Metazoa; phylum Chordata; class Amphibia; order Anura; family Ranidae; genus Rana; species Rana muscosa. The sequence goes on from CM055123.1 coordinate 391,021,067, forward strand.
CGAGTCTACCAACTGAAAAGGCAGCAGTTGAAGCGCTAGCAATTTAGCCAAGCTAGCATTCAACCGCTGGGCATGTGGATGGCTGGGAGTGAACTTCTTTCGACGGTCCAGCAGCTGGGGCAGGGAAATTTGCCTGCTAGAATCGGACGTCGGTGTACTGCTAGCAGAGTGGCCGCAAGTACTTGGCTGTGACACACCTAATTCTACACCTTCATTCCTCTCAGTGCATGTTTCAGAGAGGACTGAAGTTATAGTGGGGTTGGAAATCCCAGCTGATGCGGTGCAAGGAGAGGTCCGCTTTGTTCTTTGGTGTGGGTCTTTGAGGTAGGCTTGCCAACGAGCTGCATGGCAGGTCAACATATGTCTGGTCAGGCATGTGGTACCCAAGCGGCTGATGTTTTGGCCACGCGATATACGCTTGAGACATATGTTGCAAACAGCAGCTGTGCGATCTGATGCACTAGCCTCAAAAAAGGCCCACACCAAGGAACTTTTTGAATGACGGGCAGAGGCAGCGCCCTGCACAGGCGGAGCTCTGCGGTGTGATTCCGTCGGTGTACTGCCCTTACGCTGGCCACCAAAGGGCATCCTGTCTCGTTGGAGATGTGCCTCCTCCTCATCCTCCTCCTCCTCTCTCCTATTAGGCACCCACGTGGAGTCAGTGACCTCATCATCCCCTCCCTCCTCATCACTGGAGCCAATCTGGCAGTATGCTGCAGCTGCTGGAACATGACTGCCAGATTGGTGTCCTTCTTGAGCATCCCCTCTGTCTGCTCTCACCCTACTGCCTTCCTGTAGCTGGGTTTCATCATCAGACCCTTCGAAACGCTGGGCATCCTCCTGGAGCATGTACCCAACACTGTGCTCAAACAGTTCGGGGGACTCCTCAGGAGGAGGACATGGTGGGTCTAGGGAAGGAGTGACTGATGATGAGTCTGACATTGATACCAGGGAAGAGGACGCTTTGGCAGCTGCTTTGCCAGTACCCTGAGCCTGGGTGAGAGAGGATGAGGAGGAGGAGGAGGGCTTGGTCATCCACTCTACCAAGTCTTCGGCATGATGTGGCTCAACATGTCCAGCTGCGGAAAAGAAGGACAAGCGTGTCCCATGGCCATGTGCTGATGACAATGCACCGCGTCCACGACCAGCACTGTTGCCCCCAGACACAGAGCCTGCTTGCCCTCTTTTATTGCCTCCTGACTGTCTGCCTCTCCTTGTTTGCCTTCCAGACATTCTAATAGATGGCCTGCAGGGAGATGGGAAAAAAGCAATAAGGGCTACCTTCAGGTGTCCTTCTCTGTCCCTTGAAACAAGGACTTGCACAGTGAAAGAAACTGACACTCTCCCTACCTACAGTTTTCTGTCCCTAGAAAAAATGTTTTTTTTAAGCACAATATAGCACAAGGAGAATTCACTCACTGTCCTTCCAGGTCCCTAGAAACAAGGACTTGCACAGTGAAAGAAACTGACACTCTCCCTACCTACAGTTTTCTGTCCCTAGAAAAAATGTTTTTTTTAAGCACAATATAGCACAAGGAGAATTCACTCACTGTCCTTCCAGGTCCCTAGAAACAAGGACTTGCACAGTGAAAGAAACTGACACTCTCCCTACCTACAGTTTTCTGTCCCTAGAAAAAATGTTTTTTTTAAGCACAATATAGCACAAGGAGAATTCACTCACTGTCCTTCCAGGTCCCTAGAAACAAGGACTTGCACAGTGAAAGAAACTGACACTCTCCCTACCTACAGTTTTCTGTCCCTAGAAAAAATGTTTTTTTTAAGCACAATATAGCACAAGGAGAATTCACTCACTGTCCTTCCAGGTCCCTAGAAACAAGGACTTGCACAGTGAAAGAAACTGACACTCTCCCTACCTACAGTTTTCTGTCCCTAGAAAAAATGTTTTTTTTAAGCACAATATAGCACAAGGAGAATTCACTCACTGTCCTTCCAGGTCCCTAGAAACAAGGACTTACACAGTGAAAGAAACTGACACTCTCCCTACCTACAGTTTTCTGTCCCTAGAAAAAATGTTTTTTTTAAGCACAATATAGCACAAGGAGAATTCACTCACTGTCCTTCCCTCTCCCTGGAAACAAGGACTTGCACAGTGAAAGAAACTGACACTCTCCCTACCTACAGTTTTCTGTCCCTAGAAAAAATGTTTTTTTTAAGCACAATATAGCACAAGGAGAATTCACTCACTGTCCTTCCAGGTCCCTAGAAACAAGGACTTACACAGTGAAAGAAACTGACACTCTCCCTACCTACAGTTTTCTGTCCCTAGAAAAAATGTTTTTTTTAAGCACAATATAGCACAAGGAGAATTCACTCACTGTCCTTCCAGGTCCCTGGAAACAAGGACTTGCACAGTGAAAGAAACTGACACTCTCCCTACCTACAGTTTTCGGTCCCTAGAAAAAATGTTTTTTTTAAGCACAATATAGCACAAGGAGAATTCACTCACTGTCCTTCCAGGTCCCTAGAAACAAGGACTTACACAGTGAAAGAAACTGACACTCTCCCTACCTACAGTTTTCTGTCCCTAGAAAAAATGTTTTTTTTTAAGCACAATATAGCACAAGGAGAATTCACTCACTGTCCTTCCAGGTCCCTAGAAACAAGGACTTGCACAGTGAAAGAAACTGACACTCTCCCTACCTACAGTTTTCTGTCCCTAGAAAAAATGTTTTTTTTAAGCACAATATAGCACAAGGAGAATTCACTCACTGTCCTTCCAGGTCCCTAGAAACAAGGACTTACACAGTGAAAGAAACTGACACTCTCCCTACCTACAGTTTTCTGTCCCTAGAAAAAATGTTTTTTTTAAGCACAATATAGCACAAGGAGAATTCACTCACTGTCCTTCCCTCTCCCTGGAAACAAGGACTTGCACAGTGAAAGAAACTGACACTCTCCCTACCTACAGTTTTCTGTCCCTAGAAAAAATGTTTTTTTTAAGCACAATATAGCACAAGGAGAATTCACTCACTGTCCTTCCAGGTCCCTAGAAACAAGGACTTACACAGTGAAAGAAACTGACACTCTCCCTACCTACAGTTTTCTGTCCCTAGAAAAAATGTTTTTTTTAAGCACAATATAGCACAAGGAGAATTCACTCACTGTCCTTCCAGGTCCCTGGAAACAAGGACTTGCACAGTGAAAGAAACTGACACTCTCCCTACCTACAGTTTTCGGTCCCTAGAAAAAATGTTTTTTTTAAGCACAATATAGCACAAGGAGAATTCACTCACTGTCCTTCCAGGTCCCTAGAAACAAGGACTTACACAGTGAAAGAAACTGACACTCTCCCTACCTACAGTTTTCTGTCCCTAGAAAAAATGTTTTTTTTAAGCACAATATAGCACAAGGAGAATTCACTCACTGTCCTTCCAGGTCCCTAGAAACAAGGACTTGCACAGTGAAAGAAACTGACACTCTCCCTACCTACAGTTTTCTGTCCCTAGAAAAAATGTTTTTTTTAAGCACAATATAGCACAAGGAGAATTCACTCACTGTCCTTCCAGGTCCCTAGAAACAAGGACTTGCACAGTGAAAGAAACTGACACTCTCCCTACCTACAGTTTTCTGTCCCTAGAAAAAAAGTTTTTTTTAAGCACAATATAGCACAAGGAGAATTCACTCACTGTCCTTCCAGGTCCCTAGAAACAAGGACTTGCACAGTGAAAGAAACTGACACTCTCCCTACCTACAGTTTTCTGTCCCTAGAAAAAATGTTTTTTTTAAGCACAATATAGCACAAGGAGAATTCACTCACTGTCCTTCCAGGTCCCTAGAAACAAGGACTTGCACAGTGAAAGAAACTGACACTCTCCCTACCTACAGTTTTCTGTCCCTAGAAAAAATGTTTTTTTTAAGCACAATATAGCACAAGGAGAATTCACTCACTGTCCTTCCAGGTCCCTAGAAACAAGGACTTGCACAGTGAAAGAAACTGACACTCTCCCTACCTACAGTTTTCTGTCCCTAGAAAAAATGTTTTTTTTAAGCACAATATAGCACAAGGAGAATTCACTCACTGTCCTTCCAGGTCCCTAGAAACAAGGACTTGCACAGTGAAAGAAACTGACACTCTCCCTACCTACAGTTTTCTGTCCCTAGAAAAAATGTTTTTTTTAAGCACACTATAGCACAAGGAGAATTCACTCACTGTCCTTCCCAGTCCCTAGAAACAAGGACTTGCACAGTGAAAGAAACTGACACTCTCCTTACCTACAGTTTTCTGTCCCTAGAAAAAATGTTTTTTTAAGCACAATATAGCACAAGGAGAATTCACTCACTGTCCTTCCAGGTCCCTAGAAACAAGGACTTGCACAGTGAAAGAAACTGACACTCTCCCTACCTACAGTTTTCTGTCCCTAGAAAAAATGTTTTTTTTAAGCACAATATAGCACAAGGAGAATTCACTCACTGTCCTTCCAGGTCCCTAGAAACAAGGACTTACACAGTGAAAGAAACTGACACTCTCCCTACCTACAGTTTTCTGTCCCTAGAAAAAATGTTTTTTTTAAGCACAATAAAGCACAAGGAGAATTCACTCACTGTCCTTCCAGGTCCCTAGAAACAAGGACTTACACAGTGAAAGAAACTGACACTCTCCCTACCTACAGTTTTCTGTCCCTAGAAAAAATGTTTTTTTTAAGCACAATATAGCACAAGGAGAATTCACTCACTGTCCTTCCAGGTCCCTAGAAACAAGGACTTACACAGTGAAAGAAACTGGCACTCTCCCTACCTACAGTTTTCTGTCCCTAGAAAAAATGTTTTTTTTAAGCACAATATAGCACAAGGAGAATTCACTCACTGTCCTTCCAGGTCCCTAGAAACAAGGACTTGCACAGTGAAAGAAACTGACACTCTCCCTACCTACAGTTTTCTGTCCCTAGAAAAAATGTTTTTTTTAAGCACACTATAGCACAAGCACAAAACACACTGACACTCTCCCTACCTATCCTTCTCTTTCCCTAAACTAAAGGAATCCAGGTTAAGCAAGAAAGAAATAAAAGTCACTGTCCCTGCCTATGCTGCTCTATCCCTGCTCCGGAACACACTACACTAGGCCGCCGTGCTGGCGGCCTTTTATAGTGTGGGGCGTGTACTAAACACCCTCAGCAATAATTGGCCACAGGCATCCTGCCTGTGGCCAATCATGGCTCTCCTCGCTGCCGGCGCTGTGATTGGCCAAGCATGCGGGGTCACAGTGCATGCTTGGCCAATCACAGCGCCTGGATGACACTGCGATGGCGTAGTGCATTGTGGGCCGTTCGCGTCACTCGAATTTGGCGCGAACGGCCCAAATCGTTCGATCTTCGTCGAACGATCGAACAGCCGATGTTCGAGTCGAACGTATGTTCGATTCGAACACGAAGCTCATCCCTACTTGTAAGGTTGGGGGTGGTACAACAGCAGGATATAATGGAAGTCTATGGCTAAGCGTAGCAAATCTGCAGGTACACTGCACTGCACCCGCTGTGTGGGTAAGCCGCAGCACATAAGTGTGAAATGTGCATTGCTTCACACAGACCTGAAGATCTCTTCTTTCCTGCTGCTGGCACCACTCTGGAGACTGCTAGACGGGATAAGAGTTGGAGTGCAGTTGGTATCACTCCGCATGGGACAGGAGCCGGCACTACAGAGGAGGCATCGGCTCTTGCTCCCTACTACAGCTCCAACTTTACAAGTAGTCCCTCTGCATTGCATGTTGTTTGATGCTTTGGAATGGCAGGTCAGCAAGCCCAGACTGCGATCTACCAGTCATCTGTCTGCGATCTACTGGTTGATTACCCCCGGTCTACGGGATGTCTTTTTAGAATTTATCACTGAATAACTTGAAACCGGGGAGGGGTTCAGGATGCTCCAAAATGATCAACAGGAGGACAGACTTCTAGCACAAATCCTTATGTAGTGCCCTGCTCCCAATAACTGGGTGCTATGTTTTAATTTAGAGGGTATCTGAGCCAATAGTTGGGCTCAGATATAAATTAGCCTCTGTTCCGTCTGTGGCTGTGTTAGGCAAACTTCCCACTGTTCGCCTGTAGGTGGTGTTACCACCTCAGGCCAATGTGGAAGATTGACAGGCCAGAGTGTATTGGGTGCCTTCGCCCGGGAACAGTTCAGTGGGCGTGGTCTACCCACTGAGCATGCTGGGGAAGGGTACTTAAGGGGCAGACGCCAACTTGTGGGGTCCTTCGTCCCCTCACGGCCCTCCTGGGTTGAGGGGTTTATTGTGTGATTTTTGGCCTCGGAACCATGCTGGTCCGAGGCTGCAACTCCAACAAGTAGGCCCAGTTATGCTGACTGGGTCTACACCTTGAAGGAGATCCTGTGCTGTCCGTCCTGAGGGAGGAAGCCACTCAAAGAAGGAAACCAGGGGAGGACCTGTCCTGGAAAAGACCAAGCGGAAGGCTGGTGCCTTGAGGAGGGCCTGGTAATTCTATTGGAGGATGCACCGCAGTTAAAGTTCACCTTACAGTCTGCCGGGTTGGCTTAAAGGCTCTGGACTGTTCGGCTGGAAGTCCGGGCGTTAAATCCTGTGAAAACCATGCGTGTGTATGCTTTCTCCGCGAGAAAACTGCCGGGAATCCCAACGAGAAAAATAGAGAACCTGCTCTCTATTTTCTCGTCGGAATTCTCGGTAGAGTGTTTCCTGCCGAGAAAACCGTTCGTCAGTATGCTTACCTGTCCCCAGGTGAACCCGTGCATGCTCGAAAAGACTTTGACGCATACAAGGGTAGTGTAGGGTGTAGCAAGATGGCATTGACGGCATCTAATGTGACGAGCGCAGGCTCGTCGTAGTCGATGACGTCACCATGTTCTTGCCAATCAAAAGAACGGCGGTTCTTTTGAATGGCCGTCTGTATGCATGGCTTTGCAAGAAAATCTTGCCAGGACTGCCGTCAGGAAAACCAACATTTTTTTCCTGACGGGATTCCTGGCCGTGTGTACGAGGCTTTACCCACAATGTACCAGGAGCTGACTGCTACCCAGCATAAATCCTTTAGCAATCTTTTACTCTTCTCCATGCCCTCAATTTATCTCCCGCTGAGGCCCAAAGTGCAGTTCTTGTCTCAGTATAGCTGTCTCCAAGGGCAGTAACCCCAGGAGAAAAGGAACCTACCTAGCAGAGGAAGACCCATCTGGAAAAGCCTCCCAAACATCCACCCCAATTATCACCTTCCCACCCACCTTCTGAACGCCCCCTTCCAGGGATTGGCGGATACATGATAAATATTCATAACTGGATATATGAATCTACCTGCCCTATATTCTGGAAGCTTCTCCCGGAAGCAGGTAGGAGAAATCTAAAAAGAGTGGGGTTCAGGTGTGGTGGGTGGTGAGAAAAGGGTGGGTGAAGCAAAAGGTGAGAGAAGGTGGGTGCAGGAGCGACAGTTGGGGAAAAAAAAGTGTGCCACTGCAAGAGGTGCTGAGTAAGAGGGGCTTACAGGTTTGGTTGGTGTTGAGAGATAGGAGGGTGTGGGTGGCGAGAGAAAGACGGTGCGGGTGGCGAGAGAAAGAGGGTGCAGTGGGAGCTGAGAGAAGGGCGTGGCAGGTGCAATGGTTTCCAAAGGCCCCATTCACATACAAAGCTCAGGGAGAAAAAAATCAATGCATCTCTATAGTGATGGTCCACATCTCCATTCCTAAACGCCTGAAGCCAAACCCCCGAAGATCAAAAAGGTTATGAAGTTACTTTTGTAGCTCAATTCAGGCAGATGGGTGCATTCTGGGGCGTTTTGAGTCTCATCGAATGGCATTGGTGCAAAAAAAAATGCACAATACACGCGTTTTGTTGTGCATTTATTTATAGGAGATTTTAAGGATATGTCCACAGAGCAACAAATGATGTCACAGATGATACTGTTCTCTATAGGCTAATACGGACATATTTGAAGCTCACACGCTGAAAAACTAGCACAAATGCGCACAAACAGGCAAAAAAACCTTCGGAAAGACGCACAATAATGCAGCCTAAATGCAGTGTCAGTAAATAGTGTGAGGATTTGGTTGTACTAGGAGTGGTGGGTTTAAGAGAAGGAGGTGCAGGCACGTTTGCAGGATGTAATATAATAATATTTAATATGTAAATAATAATATATAAGATGTAATATAATAATATTTAATATGTAAATAATAATATATAAGATGTAATATAATAATATTTAATATGTAAATAATAATAAATAAGATGTAATATAATAATATTAATTAAAGGTTATGATTATTATTTAACTAGAGTAACTTCCTTCCCTACTTCCGCTATTTGCGTTCCACAGCTGCACAACTGCTTCCTGGTTACCATGGCAACACCAAGGCAAGTGAGAGGACAAAATACTAGAGGTTGGACAGTGACAGAGAACCGTTCAATCTCGCGTGGACAGTATCTTGTAAATGTAACCCCTCCCTCTTTGTGTATAGTGTAAAAAAAAAAAATGTCCTCACTACAGGAGAACGACAGCCATTTTGTTGTAGAACGTCAAGTCTTTCATGTATCCTGCTCGCTAATAATTTCAGCAAAATAAAACTAATATTGAGTAAATAAGATGTAGAGCTATCTTCTGCTGTTACGCAGTAACTAAAAGTGGAAATAAATGAAGTCCAGCAGTTGTTCTGTGTTTTGAACCTAGCGGCCATTTTATTGTAGCCCAAAGGAGGAGATTGAAGTGGAGGCCCAGTAAGGGCAAAAGCTTCCAGATGAGGTTGCAGAGTGTGTCTAATGAAGAGGAGGTAATAATGTCTTCTTATTATGGAATGACTGAAATAGACAAGGTGGTCCCAGCACTTTCTGAGAACTGGATGAGGGAAGGTTGTCATGTGACTATGTGGGTCAGGTCACATGTCCTGTATGTAGTACACAGGGGGCAACAATGCTGCATTTACATGCTGTCAGGTAGAGGGTTAATATGAGATTCTTCTGACAGGGTTAATTCACCTTTACCAAAAAACTGCACATGTGGGTAAGAAGAACCTGTAGATAAAAACAAACTCTGCAGCTTTGACCAAAGTTTTGTTTTTTAATGCCCTTGCTATAGGCGTAGGCCTTTTATGTACCTCCCAAAGCCTGGCTGAAAAACTCCCGGAGGACATGCCATACTGCCTCGTTGCTAGGATGTAGCTAAGACACTTCAAGCAGTTACCGTTCACACCCACCACCACACGAGCGAGTCCTCAAACCTCATTACATGTGCGGTCTACTATCTCGTCTGACTCAAAATCTCTGATCTCAGAGTTGCTGTAACAGGGGAGAGAGAGCGTATGCAAGGGGGATTGAATCCGCTGTGTGTGTTAACAACATCCTAGCAACAAGGCAGGTAGGGATGATGTCATCTCTGAGATTTTTCCCGCCAGGCTTCAGGAGGTATGTAAATGGCCTACACCTAAATAGATGGCAATATTTAACTTTGGCCAAAGCTTCACAGTTTGTTTTTTATCTACAGACACCCCTCACTTCTATAGGCAGTTTTTCTTTTAAGGTGAACTAGCCCTTTAAGAGGTGTGGTTTATAGAGATGCATCCCTTTGCTTATATATGCTGAAATGCAGATTTTTTATTCTGCCCTCATTTTACTGAACTCTAGCATTTTGTGTGCTATTTATTGTTTTTGTGCACAACGCTCTCTAGAATCTGGTGGCCCATACCGCTCTAGAATCTGGTGGCCCATACCTCTCTAGAATCTGGTGACCCATACCTCTCTAGAATCTGGTTACCCATACCTCTCTAGGATGTGGTGGCCCATACCTCTCTAGGATGTGGTGGCCCATACCTCTCTAGAATCTGGTTACCCATACCTCTCTAGAATTGGGTGGCCCATACTTCCTTAGAATCTGGTGGCCCATACCTCTCTAGAATCTGGTTACCCATACCTCTCTAGAATCTGGTGGCCCATACCTCTCTAGAATCTGGTGGCCCATACCTCTCTAGGATGTGGTGGCCCATACCTCTCTAGGATGTGGTGGCCCATACCTCTCTAGAATCTGGTTACCCATACCTCTCTAGAATTGGGTGGCCCATACTTCCTTAGAATCTGGTGGCCCATACCTCTCTAGAATCTGGTTACCCATACCTCTCTAGAATTGGGTGGCCCATACTTCCTTAGAAGCTGGTGGCCCATACCTCTCTAGAAGCTGGTGGCCCATACCTCTCTAGAATCTGGTGGCCCATACCTCTCTAGAATCTGGTTACCCATACCTCTCTAGAATCTGGTGGCCCATACCTCTCTAGAATCTGGTGGCCCATACCTCTCTAGAATCTGGTGGCCCATACCTCTCTAGAATCTGGTGGCCCATACCTCTCTAGAATCTGGTGACCCATACCTCTCTAGAATCTGGTGACCCATACCTCTCTAGAATCGGGTGACCCATACCTCTCTAGAATCTGGTTACCCATACCTCTCTAGAATCTGGTTACCCATACCTCTCTAGAATCTGGTGGCCCATACCTCTCTAGAATCTGGTTATCCATACCTCTCTAGAATCTGGTGGCCCATATCTCTCTAGAATCTGGTAGCCCATACCTCTCTAGAATCTGGTTATCCATACCTCTCTAGAATCTGGTGGCTCATACCTCTCTAGAATCTGGTGGCTCATACCTCTCTAGAATCTGGTTACCCATACCTCTCTTGAATCTGGTGGCCCATACCTCCTCTTGAATCTGGTGGCCCATACCTCTCTAGAATCTGGTGACCCATACCTCTCTAGAATCTGGTTACCCATACCTCTCTAGAATTGGGTGGCCCATACTTCCTTAGAAGCTGGTGGCCCATACCTCTCTAGAATCTGGTGTTTTTTGTACCCATATTTCTCTGGAATATGGTGTTTTTGTGCCCATCTCTCTATGAAATCTTGTGCTTTTCTGTCCATGCCTCAGTGGAATCTGGTGTTTTTGTGACCGTACCTCTCTGGAAGCTGGTATTCTTGTGCCCATATTTCTTTGGAATCTGGTATTTTGTGTGTCCATATCTCTCTGGAACATGGTGTTTTTTGTGCTAATACCACTGGAATCTGATAATGTTTTGGCCATACCTCTCTGGAATCTGTACATTCTCTACCCATACGTCTGTGGAATCTAGTGTTCTTGTGCCCATGCCTTTCTGGAGTCTGGTGTTTTTGTCCCAATTGCTCTCTGGAATCTGTTTTTTTTGTGGCTTTATCTCCCTGGAACCTGGTGCTTTTGTGTTTCTATCTTTTTAGAATCTCGTATTTTTGTGACCATACCTCTCTGGAATCTGGTGTTTTTGGTGCCCAAACCTCCCCCACCATCTCCCTTACACTTGCATTTCATTAATTCCTCACCACTCCTTGCTCTGTTGCATTTTTTTTTATTCACATGTTTTTTCTTTTATATTACAGGTGATTTTTAAAGACAAAATAGATCACGTGACCAAGAATGGAAAAGGAATGTGGCCTGACTGAGAGGGTATTAAAACTCACCCTAGAGATCATCTGCCTGCTTACTGGAGAGGTAAGGAGGATTCTGGGAGGTCAGGTGACATGACTTTTATCACTATAAGACCCCTTTCACACTGAGGGCGTATTGCAGGCGCTATAGCGTTAAAAATAGCTCCTGAAATCCGCCCTCAAACAGCTGCTCCATTGTCTTCAGTGTGAAAGCCCGAGCGTTGCGCTAGCAGGACGGTAAAGTCCTGCTAGCTGCATCTTTGGAGCGGTGAAGGAGCGGTGTGTTTACCGCTCCTCCACTGCTCGTGCCCATTGAAATCAATGGGACAGCGTGGCTATACCGCCCGCAATGCGCTGCTTCGGCAGCGCATTGCGGGCGGTTTTAACCCTTTCTCGGCCGCTAGCGGGGGTTAAAAGCGTCCCGCTAGCGCCCAAAATGCACCGCAAATCCGCCCATAGCGTCGGCGGTAAAAATAGTAGCGTTTTACCGCTGACGCTATGGGCGGCTCAGTGTGAAAGGGGTCTTAATAAAACACAGACCTGACCGGAGAGGTGAGGAGGATTCTGGGAGGTCACATGACATCACTCTTATCTCTATTAATAAAACACAGACCTGACCGGAGAGGTGAGGAGGATTCTGGGAGGTCACATGACATCACTCTTATCTCTATTAATAAAACACAGACCTGACCGGAGAGGTGAGGAGGATTCTGGGAGGTCACATGACATCACTCTTATCTCTATTAATAAAACACAGAGCTGACCGGAGAGGTGAGGGGGATTCTGGGAGGTCACATGACATCACTCTTATCTCTCTTAATAAAACACAGACCTGACCGGAGAGGTGAGGAGGATTCTGGGAGGTCACATGACATCACTCTTATCTCTCTTAATAAAACACAGACCTGACCGGAGAGGTGAGGAGGATTCTGGGAGGTCACATGACATCACTCTTATCTCTATTAAAGCGGAGTTCCACCCAAATTTGGAACTTCCGCTTAATCCACTCCTCACCCCCTTACATGCCACATTTGGAATGTATTTTTTTTTGGGGGGGAGTGGGGGCTTCAGTAGGAGTGGGAATTCCTGTCCCACTTCCTCCTTCCGCCCTGGGGCCGCCTAGGCGATTTGTCATATCACCTTTTAGCGGCCCCTCCCTGTAGGCGATCACCTGGAACGTGACAGGTCCCAGGCGATCGCCTGTCCACTCAGAGAGCGCTGCGCCGTTCGCGCATGCGCAGTGGGTGCCCGGCCGTGAAGCCGAAAGCTGTCATGGCCGGGTGCCCACACTATGAATGGAGGCGGCGGCGGAGAAGTGGGGGAGAGAATCGGAGCTCTGGGCGGCGCGGCGCTGGGCAGTGGAACAGGTAAGTGTATGTTTATTAAAAGCCAACAGCTACACTTTTTGTAGCTGCTGACTTTTAATAAACATAAAAAAAGGTTGGAGCTCCCCTTTAATAAAACACAGAGCTGACCGGAGAGGTGAGGAGGATTCTGGGAGGTCACATGACATCACTCTTATCTCTATTAATAAAACACAGAGCTGACCGGAGAGGTGAGGAGGATTCTGGGAGGTCACATGACATCACTCTTATCTCTATTAATAAAACACAGACCTGACTGGAGAGGTGAGGAGGATTCTGGGAGGTCACATGACATCACTCTTATCTCTATTAACAAAACACAGAGCTGATTGAAGAGGGAATTCATTTTTGTAACTTCATGCTACATTACATTATTTTCTTTTTCTTCCTCAGGACCCTATTTTGGTCCTATTTGTGACATGACATTTTTTTTGCCTAGTTTCTGTAACTGCTTAGTAAGAAAACACACCTTAATAGAGAGAGGAAACTATTTGTATAGTTTTTTATGTGTTTTAGTCCAGTCAAAGGGAAAACACCCAAAAGTATAGGCACCACATCCCAGATAGATATATTCAAAATTTCAGGGGGGAAGGAAAATGGGATTTTTACACGGTGCTAACAATGGGGTAGTAATGAGGAGGAGATCCTTATTTAAAAGTTTTTACCATTTTATTAAGCAAATTTAAACATATATATAATGAAAGACAAGAAAAGACACATTGGATAAAACCAAGGTGGTAGTATTACACATGTAAAGTGGTCACAGAAGCACGGTTGTTTTCAAAAGATAGAGAGCAGAGAACTATTGCATCAACCCGACATGTTTCGCTATATGTAGCTTCTTCAGGGGCGGTGTGTTTATGCTCAATAGTAGAAAAAACAACTGTATAAATGAAAAGAGCAGAGATAAATAAACCAAACTTAATTTGTAAAGTTATTCATTTTAATTCACTAAGATTGTTTTATCTAGCTTGGAAGGTGATATAACTTGATGTCCTTTTATTTGAAATGTAGAATTATCTTGCGTTCAAGTTAGCTGATGGCTTGTTCACACCCAGCTTGCTGAATTCTCAAAGCCCCATTATAGAGCCTTCATCACACTTCTTAAGAAAGAACAAAAAAAGGATTGAAGAAGTCATCAGAGAGACCATTGATCTGCTGACAGGAGAGGTGAGCGGTGCCGGGAATTCTGGGACTTTATCCAGTAACAGACAAGAGATGTGTCTGGATGGTGATTGTCACATTGAGGGGTTATTTACGAAAGGCAAATCCACTTTGCACTACAAGTGCAAACTACAAGTGCAAAGTGCACTTGATATTGCACTGAAAGTACACTTGGAAGTGCAGTCGCTGTAAATCTGAGGGGTAGATCTGAAATGAGGGGAAGCTCTGCTGATTTTATTATTCAATCATGTGCAAGCTAAAATGCTGTTTATTTTCCTTGCATGCCCCCCTCGGATCTACGGAGACTGCACTTCCAAGTGCACTTTCAGTGCAATTTCAAGTGCACTTTGCACTTGTAGTGCAAAGTGGATCTGCCTTTAGTAAATAACCCCCATTGTGTGTTTCAGGTTCCTATAAGGTGTCAGGATGTCACTGTCTATTTCTCCATGGAGGAGTGGGAGTATATAGAAGGACACCAGGATTCTATGATGAAGCATCGGCCGCCCCACCCATCACCGGGTAAGAAGAAACTTTAATTTCTTGTAAAGGAGAGAAGAGTATTGAGGATCCACCTAGATACACACATCTTCTGATATAAAGACATAGAAACAATGTATTCAGTCAGTGTGTGTTTCCTACAGATGGATCCAGTAATGGGAACCCACCAGAGAGATGTCCCCGTCCTCTGTATTCCCGGGACTCCACACAGGAGGATCAGGAGATCCCGCAGGAGGATCAGGTATGAATAAAAAGCAAATATTACCGTATTTATCAGGGTATAACACGCGCCGGCGTATAACACGCACCCCAAGTTTAGGAGGGAATTTTAAGGGAAAAAACTTTTAGGAGAGAAATTCAAGGAAAAAAACTTACATTTAAATGCAGCATGCAGCCTTGCCCAGTGTCCATCTGTAGCCTTGCCCAGTGTCCATCTGTCCATCTGCAGCCTTGCCCAGTGTCCATCTGCAGCCTTGCCCAGTGTCCATCTGTCCATCTGCAGCCTTGCCCAGTGTCCATCTGCAGCCTTGCCCAGTGTCCATCTGTCCATCTGCACCCTTGCCCAGTGCCTTTGCAGCCTTGTCAGTCTCAGCGTTTTTTTAAATTTGGCGCCGATTTCTGTGAAGAGGAGCGAGCGGGGCCGAGTGTACTTCGGCTAGACTCGGCTCCTCTCGCAGTCCCGCCCATCTCTGCGCCGCTGACAGAGAAAGCCGAGTGTACTTCGGCTAGACTCGGCTCTGCTCACAGTCAGGGGCAGGACTGCGAGAGGAGCCGAGACTAGCCGAAGTACACTCGGCTTTCTCTATGTCAGCGGCGCAGTCAGAGATGGGCGGGACTGCGAGAGGAGCCGAGTAAAGCCGAGTGTACTTCGGCTTCGGCTCCGCTCGCTCCTCTCGCTCGTTTCAGCAGGGGAATTCGACGGAGTATCAGCGTATAACACGCACCCACGATTTTCCCCTGATTTTAAGGGGGGAAAAGTGCGTGTTATACGCCGATAAATACGGTAATTAGTATATGAACTACAGTGCTTTCAGCACAGCCATCTTGATTGTGTGAGGTGGGTTTCCCCCCAGATCTGACAGATCACCTTTACTCTTTATCTCCCAGGGTTTGGCGATAAGCAATGCGCTATCTGCAGAGCTTGTTGATTTTGTGATCATTATAGAATCCAAACTTCTATTAGGATAAGACTTTAACGTATTATGTATTATTCTTACTCTTGTTTAGGTGATGCTGAATGCAGACCAGACGGATTGTATAACCGAAGGTACAGAGGAAGAGGATGAGACATATGTGAGAGGTGATGAGCCATGTAAGGAGGAAATTCCTCCAGAGATCAGCACAGGTGTGTGAGAAACACTATAGCCTAGTACACATCATTCGAAAATCAGACCAACGATCATCCGATTTTCACTTGTACCACGCTGAAAGCGAGAATGCCATTATTAGTATGAAAATTCTCGAGTGTCAGAGGAAAACTTCCCACGTTCGTAGCTATGTTCCTGCGTCGAATCAGAAAGTAATGTAATGTGCGTGTAAGTAAAATCTAATTATATAGCCATTTTTATCCCATAAAAAAATAAGGAAATCATGCTAACAATAATAATATTAATACTAATATTTAGTTAAAAAATAAATACTATTATTAACCACCTGCCACCCGCTTAGGCTCGATTCACATCTATGCATGTTGCTTTTGAGCGTTTTTGCGGTGCTTGCCGCGCTTTTTGGACATGCGTTTTTACCGCAATTTTGCATTTATTTTATTTTTTTACACAGTATATAGCTGGTTGCTAAGGAGGTTGGCCAGGAAGCCGGCCGCCGCGTCCTTAACAATCAATGAGTCATGAGCTGTCAGCAGGCTTCCCGCTGAATGTAGAAAAAAAGAATTGCCGGCTAGAAAAAAATTGTGGAAAAAAAAAACTGCGTGGGGTCCCCCCCCAGGTCCATACCAGGCCCTTGGGTCTAGTATGGATTCAGAGGGGACCCCGATGTCAAAATTTTAAAAAAAAATGGCGTGGGGGCCCCCCCCCCAAATCCATACCAGACCCTTATCCAAGCATGCAGCCCGGCAGGTCAGGAAAGGGAGGGGACGAGCGAGCGCCCCCCCCCCCCCTCCTGAACAATACCAGGCTGCATAAGTGCTTTGGGGCAGGGGGGGCTCTGCACCCCCCCACCCCACTGTACCTTGCCCCCATGTTGATGGGGACAAGTGTGAGGGCACACTTACAGTACATTTACTGCTAGCGGGTGACACAGCCAGGCACTGCAACATACCCGAAAGTTGCAGTGTAATTCCTGGTTTAGAGACATTGCTCACTTGTGCTGTTAGAGAAATCCTGACAGTCTGAGTAAAATCAGCACATATACACTTGTTAGGCCCGCAGTTAACCCCTTGATTGCCCTCCTGATCACCCCTGTGGGGGCGTGGCTACAGCCAAGATGGCCGGACGTACCTAGAAGGAGCCCTGCCAGTCGCCATTACAATCCCCCAGCATCCTGCTAATTATCAGCAGCTCCAGCTACACCAAACAGCTCCCTGACTTGCCTGAGTGTCCAGCTGTCATTATGAGTAAGGCCACTTTCACACTGAGGCGCTTGAAAAACTGCCAGTAAAACACTGAGTGCTTTTGAAGCGCTTTTCAGGCGCTTTTGAAGCACTTTGAATTCATTTCAATGGAGAGGGGCGTTTGTTCAGCGCACTGCCCCAGTGTGAAAACATTCATTGATTTTAATGGAAATACGTTTTCAGGTGCTTTTTTTTGCGTGAAAGCGCCTGAAAAGCGCCTCAGTGTGAAAGTGGTCTAAGGATCGCTCTTCCTCTGCTGTGGATCGGCTAAAAGAATTTACCCGGGCTGAGAAGCAAGATGGCGCCCGGTAAATGACATATTTACTGGCCTCTACCCCGCTCTCCATCCCGAAAAGATCCCCCGCAGCAGCCAGCAAAAGAGGAGAGGAGGGAGGTGGGCAGCGCTGCGAGGGGATAGGAGAACACACAGGGTGGAGCGGGCAGCAAAAGGAAGAGTAATCTGGACAGGAGGGGTTGCAGCATTTACTGGAACTGATCCCCTTTTCTCCTGCAGCTGCTAAAGGACGTCGAGAGGGAGGGGAGGAGAGGCTGCTTTCAGCAGAAGGAAAGGGGATTGGCTCCAGTAAATGCCACCACTGCTCCTGTCCAGGTTTTGGGGATTGGCAAGGAAGGGACACAATCTACCTGTCACCTGTCCTCGATTTGATGGGTTGCTGATCTCCAATATAAACAGTCAACATTGGCTCTCGAAAGCAGTATACTAATGAATAGAACATCAAACAATTGCTCCACATACGGATATTTTCATCCGATTTTCTGATAATGTGTACTAGACTTTAATCCAGATAAGAGTCCCAGATTCTCCTTGTCACTACAACAATCTCTTCTTCTCCCCCCTCCTCTGTCAGTAGACAGTAATGGGGAGACAGTATGTGCCCAGTGGGGGTGTCAGGGGCCATCAGCCTCTATTAGACTCTCCAATATAATAAAAAAAAGGGAAAAACTTCACTTAAGAAGTATACAAAGCATACATAGCAGTCTCAACCATTTCATTGTGTGTTACCAACCAAGAGACGTGACCAGGAGGATCAGAAAACCAGAGAATCGGCAGAGCTGGGGGTTACTACTGAGTGGGGGGATCAGCAGAGCTGGGGGTTACCACACACACTCTCTGGGGTCTCTCATACATCTCAGAATAGGGGGCTTCACTCTCATTTCTATTTACAGACACTGCATCCCCTCAGACAGAAGTCAAAGATGAAGAGGATGTGGAAGTAATACAGATTAAGATTGAAGAAGAGGAAGTCCTTCCAGAGATCAGCAAAGGTGAGTAATAAACAATAAATGCAGATAATGTTCTCAAGTTTTTTAACTGTGTACCTTGATGGTCAGTAATTCCCTCTTCAGCCTTAAAGCAGTTATTAACCAGTTCCCGCCTAGCCTATAGATAAATGACGGCCAGGTGGGACATTCGATGTCCCGGGTGGAGGTCATATGGCGTCCTCTCGGGAAAGTGCCTCGTTTGCGCACACGCCCCACGGGCCATCTACATACAGTCTACCGAGAATCTCCCACTCCTCCAGACTGGCATTTGCCCATCAAGGCATTTTGATATCTACATAACTCCTCCCAAGAGTCAGCCCAATTCTTGCATTAGGGGTGAGGGCTTACAAAAACAGTATGGAAGCATGGTGATGTGATATTTTTAGGAAGCTATGTACCGCACCCTGTCGGCCCCTCCCAGCAGCCAGGACATACTTGCATTGCTTAGAGAGCTATAGAGATCAAGTGATTTTTTTCCATTAGATGTATTTATATAGCACTGACGATTTTACATATATATTGTGCATTCACATCAGTCCCTGCCCTCAAGGAGCTTACAATCTAAGGTCCCTAATTTACATTTATACATACACATACTAGGGCCAATTTAGACAGGAGCCAATTAACCTACCAGCAAGCCTTTGGAGTGTGGGAGGAAACTGAAGTACCTGGAGGAAACCCACCCAGGCACAAGGAGAACATGCAAACTCCAGGCAGGTAGTGCCATGATTGGGATTCAAATTGATGATCCTAGTGCTGACAGGCGGAAGTGCTACCACTCTGACCTTTACAACCTTGTAGTGTCGCTTCAAGCCTGAGGTGTGTGTGTTTCCCCCATTGGAACTCAGGAAAAGGGGTGCTGGCGTCAGGTTTCACTCATCCAGAAGTGTTGGTATAGAAAGTGTTAAGATGCCGCTCACCCAGCCCGATACATGTAGGTGTATATGATGGCTTCAGCTAATGCAGCTCCACAGGCCATGCCCTCTGATGCATTTTGCCCCACCCACCTCCTTTTATTAATCACGTACGTGTGTTTATCTTTCTTCTGCCACAGGTGATGATGCATAAATGCTCTAGTCCTGCTTGTGTCTCCCACCTCTATGACGGTGGGACGAAACGTGTCGGGGGGCATGGGCTGTGGAGCAGCATTAGCTGAGGCCATTAAATACACCTACATGTATCGTGCTGGGTGAGCGGCGTCCTACACTTTCTATACCGACACTTAGCCACTGTGATGTCATCACTGGATAAAAAATAAGGTATGCAATGAAAACAGGTTCTGTATGACCAATTTGTATTATTAGTGACCTTTTACCTGTTACTGGCTGTAACGAAATGTCCCACACTCCGCTTGAGTGCTTTCGTCATATACCACTTCCTCCCAGTCTGAATATAGATATCAGATATTCCAACCGCTATCAACAACAAACAAGGCAATACTCGTTTGTTTGCGGAACATGGACTGTTTAGTAGAACCAGAATACAAGTCTTATATAGAGTTAAAGAGGAGGAGGTTCCCCCCTCCTGCTAATATTACTCTAACAATACACCTGTAACCAGAAACATAAATTAACATGAGCTAATTAACGAATGCCTTAAAGCAGTCGATGTGACTCCCTAACTACAATACACCTTATCATACATATCAACACAGAACTCCTTCATACAATTGCAGGGTTAATTAGCACAGACAACAATGGGTGAAAGAGTCTTAGAAGTTATCCTAGACTCCAGCCACCTGTCTGTCTGTTGTCTGCTATAATGTAAATTTACATTATAGCAGACAACAGACAGACAGGTGGCTGGAGTTGATGACATTAGCATCTAACAGTATGTGTCCCAACATTATGAATCAACACAATGAGAATAAGCTATAAATATGTTCCATTGTCTCTCCAGATGGAGAAATGGAAGAAGAAGACATCACATCAGATTCTTCAGAAGACAGCATTACTCCAGATCTTAATTCGGTGCTTCCAAGTGCCAACTGTTCCTCGAATCCATCTCCCCAAATAGGGAATTTGCTCGGTCTCTCCCCTCCTGCCACCGATCATACAGCTTGTAGAGTGGGTGAAAGGTTCCTATGCACAATGTGTGGGAAATCTTTTACCCGGAGAGCCAGTGTTATTCAACATCAGAAGAAGCACACAGGAGAGAAGCCATATTCGTGCTCCGAATGTGGGAAATGCTTCGACAGGAAAAGGAACCTCATGACACATCATCGAATCCACTCTGGGGAGAAGCCGTTTTCATGTTCCGAATGCGGGAGGCTTTTTGCCTGGAGAGCCAGCCTCGTTGAACACCAGAGAACTCACACGGGTGAGAAGCCGTATCCGTGTCTAGAGTGCGGCAAATGTTTTACTCAGAAAACCCACCTTACCAAACATCAGAGGACTCACACCGGGGAGAAGCCGTATTCTTGTTCGGAGTGCGGGAAACGTTTTACAGAGAAGGCCTATGTTATCGTACATGGGAGAACTCATACGGGCGTCAAGCCGTATTCCTGTACAGAGTGCGGGAAATGTTTTAACCAGAGAAGCCACTTTTTTGCGCATCAGAGAGCACATACGGGGGAGAAGCCGTTTTCATGTGCGCAGTGCGGGGAACGTTTTAGTGAAAGAGCCCAGCTAGCCACACATCGAATTATTCACACTGATGTCCACCCATATTCTTGTCCCGTATGCGGCAAATGCTACAGCAGTAAATCAAATCTGGTTCGGCATCAGCAGGTCCATACGAACATGGAAACTCCTGCATGTTCTGAATAAGGGAATCATTTCTTGAGAGAGACAGGATTACGTCACATGTCTGTTTTTTTTTTTATCCATATTAACTATGTCCTGTTACTTTAGGTTGTTAGTATTGTTGTTGCTGTGTCAGTATTCTTCCCCTTCTTTTGTATTGTTGTTGCTGTGTCAGTATTCTTCTCCTTCTGTCTCGCTCCATTTTTTTTTCTCTGTTTGACATTGGATCCAAAGCAATAGGTTTGCTTTAAAGCCGAACTCCAGGCACCAAAGCTTTTTTATTAAATATACTGTATAACTCAATAGCCACAAAGGATATAAATCCACTTTGCGTGCACTAAATAATTGCAAACCCAGATATTACCTCGGTTGGCCAACAATCTGATCGTGAGGCTTCAAGCTACAAAACGCTCAGGTGTGAATGGGCCTTAAAGTGGTAGTAAACCCTAGAATTTTTTTTATTTTTTTAAAATCACCCCTGCAAGGCAAAGCCATAATGAGCTCGTATGACTAGCATACTAGCTCATTATGCATCACTTACCTTAGATCCGGGCCCCCAAAGCCGTCCTCGTCTCTCTCTCCAGCCGCAGCCATCGCTGCGGCGATACACGGAAGGTTACTTCCGGGTATTGCCACTCCAGCCAATCACAGTGCCGCTCCGGCGCTGTGATTGGCCAGAGCGGTGAAGACGCCACTCCGCGAATGCGCGCCGGAGCCGTCAAATCCGGCTAAGCCGGATTTGTGAATGGGATTAACCCTGTGAATGCGCCGTAGACACCGATGCATGTCCTTTTTTTGCAAATATCTGCTAAATCGTGTAGGTTTAGGAGATATTTCTTGCACCTTCAGGTAAGCCTTAATCTAGGCTTACCTGTAGGTGCAAGTTGCAGAAGTAGGTTTACAACCACTTTAAGGTTTGACCTCATATTATATGGTTTTGGTAAATCTGAAAACAAAAGTCTGCAGAAAATCTAATAGTGTGCCCCCATACACACTATACAACTTGTGTTGTCTGATTTCCTTTAGATTTACCAAAACCATGTAGTGCAAGGGCCCGCCTGCCTGATTGCATACTTATTGAAACTCTAAAGCCCTGTACACACGATCGGATATCCTATGGATTCTAATCCGATGGTTTTGTCCATCGGAAATCCGATGAAGCTGACTTCCATCAGTCTTGCCTACACACCATCAGTCAAAAAACCGACCGTTCCAAACGCGGTGACGTAAAACACTCCGATGAGCCGAGAAAAATTAAGTTCAATGCTTCTGAGCATGCGTCGACTTGATTCTGAGCATGCGTGGGTTTTTTATCCGATGGACTTGCCCATAGACCAGGGGTCTCCAAACCCCAGCCCGCGGGCCACATGCGGCCCGCTTGTGGGTTTTATCCGGCCCGCAGCTGACAGGGCCTGCCACGCTGTTTTTTTTTCTTTGGCTGCTGGGACCACCGAGGCGCGGCACCTCCCCCCTTCCCGCCCACTGTTTAAAATGACAATGCTCGACGTGTGACGTCACAGGCGCGGCACCTCCCCTCCTCCCGCCCGCTGTTTGAAATGACGATCCTTTCACGAGTGTAGCAGCGGGCGGGAAGAGGGGAGGTGCCGCGCCTGTGACGTCACTCGTGGAGGATCGTAAATTCAAACAGCGGGCGGGAGACAGGAGTTGCCGAGGAGCTGCAGAAGACCTGCAATCAGCTAGTACGTAGGTAAGAGGCGGAGGCAACGCTGATGGGCACACTGCAGGGAAGATTGCTGTGCTGATGGGGATATTTCTGGGGACACTGCTGATGGGGACACCGCTGATAGGGACACTGGTGTCCCCATCATTGGTGTCCCCATCATTGGTGTCCCCATCAGCAATGATGGGGACGCTGCTGATGGGGACACCGCTGATAAGGGCACCAGTGATGGGGACACCGGTGTCCCCATCATTGGTGTGCCCATCAGCGGTATCCCCATCAGCAATGATGGGGACACTGCTGATGTGGATGCTGCTGATGGGCACACCAATGGTGGGGACACCGGTGTCCCCATCAGCGGCGTCCCCATCATTGGTGTGCCCATCAGCTGTGTCCCCATCAGCAATGATGGGGACACCACTGATAGGGACATGGGGTCACTGTTAATGGGGACACTGCTGATGGGGGACATGGGGTCACTGCTGATGGGGACACCACGAATGGGGGCACCGCTGATGGGGACACCGGTGTCCCCATCAGCAGTGTCCCCATCAGCGGTTTCCCCATCAGCAATGATGGGGATGCTGCTTATGTGGACATCAATGATGGGGATGCTGCTGATGGGGACACCAATGATGGGGACACCGGTGTCCCCATCAGCGGCGTCCCCATCATTGGTGTGCCCATCAGCGGTGTCCCCATCAGCAATGATGGGGACACTGCTGATGGGGATGCTGCTTATGGGGACATCAATGATGGGGGTGCTGCTGATGGGGACACTAATGATGGGAACACCGGTGTCCCCATCAGCAATGATGGGGACACTGCTGATGGGGATGCTGCTGATGGGGACACCGGCGTCCCCATCATTGGTGTGCCCATCAGCAATGATGGGGACACCACTGATGGGGACATGGGGTCACTGCTGATGAGGACAGCAATGATAAGTTTATTTAAATTTTATTCATTAATTTTATACATAACTGATTTTTTTTCCGGCCCCCGAATACTTGAAAAGTTTGGAGACCCCTGCCATAGACGATCGGAATTTGCTATCGGTTTTTGATCCATCAGAAAAATTTAAAACATGTTCTATTTTTTAAAACCGATGGAAAAAAGACAGATGGGGCCCATACACGATCGTCCAATGAAAACAGTCCATCGGACTGTTTTCATCGGTAAAACCGATCGTGTGTACAGGGCTTTAAGGCCCGTCCACACAATCGGATTTTCCGACGGAAAGGCAGGCTTTTGTTGGATAATCCGACCGTTTGTACGCTCCATCGAACAATTGTTGTCGGATTTTCCGACAACAAATGTTGGATAGCATGCTTTAAAATTTTCCGACAACAAATGTGTGATGTCGTATTATCCGATCGTGTGAACACAAGTCCATTGGAAAAAAAATCCAAAGTACAAACACGCATTCTCAGAAGCAATGCTAACCATAGCACAACATTAGCAGAAGTTGCCCAAAGGGTGGCGCTAAAGAGCTGAAAAACACGTAGTTTCGTATTTGTTGACTGACAACGTTTTGCCGTCTGTATGCAGAAGTTCAGGGCCAACGCCCTTCGGACAAAAGTCCTACACTTTGTCCGACGGAAATCCGATCGCGTGTACGAGGCTTTAAAGTTTGACCTCATATTATATGGTTTTGGTAAATCTGAAGGAAAAAAATCTACAGAAAATTGTATAGTGTGTATCCAGCTTTAGTGAGAATCACCATCTTAGTTCACCTTTATACCTTACTGTATTTATTGCAATATGTTCCCATTTTGAATTCATTTTTCAAATTCAGATAATTCATTTTGTTCGATTTATTTTGGATTTTTTGAAATTTGTTACAATTGTGATTCGGAAATTCAGAAATATCCGAATCTCCAAATAACAAAAATGTTTTCCGAGTTTCGGTTCGTAACGAAACAAGTCACACATTTCTAACAAACAAACAAACAAACACATCTAAAACCTCGTACATACGATCGGATTTTCCGCAGACTAAGTGTCAGACTTTTGTTCCGAAGGGCGTGTGCCTGGATTTTGTCTTGTATACAAACGGCACACAATTGTCGGCCAACAAACACGAACGTAGTGACGTTCTACGTGGTTTTTCAGCTCTTCAGCGCCACCCTTTGGGCACCTTCTGCTAATGTTGTGTTATGGTGAGCATTGCTTCCGAGCATGCGTGTTTGTACGATGGACTTGTACACACGATCAGAAAATCCGACAACAAACCGTTGTTGTCCACAGAAAATGTTAACGCATGCCATCCAACATTTGTCCGCGAAAAATCCGACAACAGTTGTCCGATGGAGCGTACAAAACGGTCGGATTTTCCGCCAACAGTCTGTCAACACACAATTCCCAAAAGCAGATTGTGTGTACGAGGCTTAAAGCCCCATACACGCGGTCGGACTTCCATCGGACTTTTCCGTGGTTTTTTGTTCGAACGGAGTTGGTCGGGAACACCCATAGCATACACACCACAGGCCTTTTCTTCAAACTTTCCCCAAACTTTTTCCTACATCACGTGGTTTTTCTGCTCTTTTCTGCTCTTTACCGCCACCCTTTGGTCAACTTCTGCTATTGTTGGTTGATTTTAACATTAGTTGTTTTGTACATCGGACAAAAGTCCGATGGTTTTCTGTACACACGGTCGGACTTTGCTCCATCGAACTTTTGTTGGGCAAACGTTTGTCCATTTGCAGACCCAACTTTTGTCCGATGAAAACAAAAAAAAATAACAAAAAACTTTGCCTGATGGAGCGTACACACGGTCGGATTGTTGGTCCAACTTGCTCAAAATGAAGTTTGTTGGCAAAAAGTCCGACCGTGTGTACGAGGCTTTACAGACACTGGAGTAAATTTGCTAGAATTGGTGCAGCTGTGCGTGGTAGCCAGTCAGCTTCTAGCTTCATCCCGTTTAATTCAGCTTTGGCAATAAAACCTGGAAGCTGATTGGTTTCTGTGCAGAGCTGCACCCGATTTTGCACTCTCCAGTTGTAGTGAAGCCCCGTACACACGGTCGGACTTTTTGCCAACAAACTTCATTTTGAGCAAGTTTGTCAAAAAATCCGACCGTGTGTACGCTCCATCGGACAAACTTTTGGTTTTCATCGGACAAAAGTTCGCTCTGTAAACGGACAAACTTTTCGGCAACAAAAGTCCGATGGTGCAAAGGCCTATCGTGTGTACAGAAAACCATCGGACTTTTGTCCGAAGTACAAATACGCATTCCCAGAACCAATGTTAAAATTAACCAACAATAGCAGAAGTTGACCAAAGGGTGGCGGTAAAGAGCAGAAAAAACACGTGATGTTGGGAAAGTTTGCAGAAAAGTCCTGTGGTGTGTGTACTATGGGTGTGCCCAGCCAACTCCCTTCAGACAAAAATCCACGGAAAAGTTTGTTTGAAGTCCGACCGTGTGTACGAGGCTTTAGGCTTACCTGTAGGTGCTTGCAATATCTCCGAGACCTACACGGTCTCGGAGATATTTGCAAAAAAGTCTGTACCGATATCTACGGCGCATGCGCGCCGTAGATAACGGTGCAGGCGCACTGAGCGCGGCGGCTCTTGAATGGCAGCCCACCGGACACTGCCGGATTTCGCACATGTGCGAAAGTGGCCAATCACAGCGCCGGAGCGGCGATACCCGTCACTCCGGGTATCATGGCTGCGACGGAGGACATGTCCGAGGACCGCTGCAGGGGCTTCGATCTAAGGTAAGTGATTGATAATGAGCTAGTATGCTAGTCATACTAGCTCATTATGCCTTTGCCTTGCAGGTTGTTAAAAAAAAAAAAAAAAGTTTTGCGGTATACAACCACTTTAAAGCGGAGTTCCACCCAAAATCTGAACTTCCGCTTAAACCACTACTCGCCCCCTTACATGCCACATTTGGTATGTAATTTTTTTTTGGGGGGGGGGAGTGGGGGCTTCAGTAGGAGTGGGACTTCCTGACCCACTTCCTCCTTCCGCCCAGGGGCCGCTTAGGTGACTCGTCATATCGCCTAAGGCGGCCCCTCCCTGTAGGCGATCACCTGGGACACGTGACAGGTCCCAGGCGATCGCCTGTCCACTCAGATTGCGCAGCGCTGCTCGCGCATGTGCAGTGAGTGCCCGGCCGTGAAGCCGAAAGCTGTCACGGCTGGGTGCCCACAGTAGGAATGGAGGCGCCGGCGGAGAGGGGGGGGGAGGAGAGGAGCTCCGGGCGGCGCAGCAGCGCTGGACCGTGGAGCAGGTAAGTGTCTGTTTATTAAATGACTGCTGTATTTTAATATTCTTGGGCTTTGATTGTACCCACCTTTCCTTCCTGGTGTCAATCCATTTAGACATGGCGAGCGAAGAGGAATACTCCTTATGGGTGTGGAGGAGCATGTAAAGTAAGGAATACCCCTTATGGGTGTGGAGGAGCATGTAAAGTAAGGAATACCCCTTATGGGTGTGGAGGAGCATGTAAAGTAAGGAATACCCCTTATGGGTGTGGAGGAGCATGTAAAGTAAGGAATACCCCTTATGGGTGTGGAGGAGCATGTAAAGTAAGGAATACCCCTTATGGGTGTGGAGGAGCATGTAAAGTAAGCCCAAAGGCCCCTACACACGATCTGACTTTTTTGACAACAACCGTCCAACGGACGTGTTTGATCGGACAATCCGACCGTGTGTATGCTCCATCGGACAATTGTTTTCGGTTTTTCAATGGACAAATGTTCGCTGTGAATGCTCTCAAACTTTCCGACCACATATGTCCAAAGTACAAACACGCATGCTCGGAACCAATGCTAAACATCAGACAACAATAGCAGAAGTTGCCCAAAGGGTGGCGGTAAAGAGCTGAAAAAAAAACACGTGGTTTGGTGAATGTTGGCTGAAAAAGTTCTGCCGTTTGTGTGCAATACAAGTTCACGGCCAACGCCCTTCGGACAAAAATCCACGGAAAAGTCCGATCGTGTGTATGAGGCTAAAGATGATGCAATATTCTATATATATATCTAAAAATCGCTTGATTCCTCCATCAACACAGCCAGTGTTGATGGAGGAATCCCTCCTGCAGCGCTATTGCGTTCTGCCGGCGGGGAGCCTTCCATGCCGGCAGATCACTGTTAGCGGGTGTAGCCAACTGCAGTAATCACGTGCAAAAAATCTGACATGCTGGTTGTACTAAAGTCGATCAATGGATCAACCGCAGTACAACCAGCCTGCCTATAGAGGGATGTAATCTTGGCTGGTCCCCCGCTGAATCGGCCAATCGATCTATTTCCGGCTTAATGCTCTCTATTAGGCCTAATCACTAGATCTGTCACCTAGGAAGAGCTCATAGCTCTGTGTAGGATGTGTCATGAGGGACTTGTAGCTGGTGCTTGGTGGTTGTCCCAGTGCTGTCATATGGGTGAGAGGAGTCCTGATTGGACACAGCAGATAACAGGCAAAAGATACAGAGCCAGTGGGAGTGGCTCTGTACCTTGTGATCACTGTGACCAATTATAAAATGGAAACACAGGTTACAGGTAGCAGCCGGGTGTCACTTACTGGCCGGTGATCAGGAAGCACAGTTTGTTTTTACACACAGAAAAGTCTTCTAACCACCAGCCAGCACCAGTTAAATAAAGTACAGAGCCAGCAATAATGAAATCCACAAAAATCAGATCGCCTTGGGGGTGTCTGCTTTCAAAAAAAGGGGTCATTCCTGAGCTTTTTAAACTGTCCTGGAATTTCTATTTGCTGTTTTTTTTTTTTTTTTAATAACAAAAAGTAAGAGAACATTTTTAAAATTTTTGGTCTTTTTTTTCTTTAAATAGTAAAGTGGTTATTAAATACCATGAAAAGAAAGCTCTATCTGTTTTAAAAAATTATATAAAATGTAAATTGGGTAGAATGTTGCATGACCCAGTAATTGTCAGTCAAAGTATCACAGCACTTAAAAGTGGTTGTAAACCTCAGACATGAAATATGAACAAAGCATATCCCTCTATAGTGTGTACTTGTCTCAATCCAGAGCACTAAGTGTCATTTATGTCTGCTGCTTTGTTCCTCAGTGATCTGCATGAATCGCTTCGGAACAAGTTTTTTTGACACCAAGAGAAAAAGATGATGGGAGGGATCTCCAGCACACAGCCTGTGATTGATAACCTCAGCTCTGCTGCTGTGTGAAGAGGGGCGTGTCCCTTCCCTCCAGTCAGCTCCCCTCACTGAGCTCTGTAGAGTAACTTTAGCTCTCTGCCCCCCCCCCCCCCCGTTTTTAGATAAGCTGTATAAATTCTGAGACTGCAGATAAATATGTACAACTTATGTAGTTTGATTTGCTGCATCCCTATGTATCACCTGAGACCAGACACTGCACTGGGTATATGTAACGGTTTACAACCACTTTAACCTGGGTCATGTGACCAGCGATACACATATGCCTCTCACAGGAGCTGAACCAGTTGGAAGAATCACCAGTGACTGAAGAGTAGTGATGAGCCGAACGGACCGAAAGTTCGTACGAACATTAGAACCCTATTAAATACAATGGATGCGAACGTTCGAATTCTAAAGTGCTAATTATAACAACTATTATGCATGTTATTGTCCTAAAAAGGGTTTGGGAACCCGGGTTGTGCACCAGGGGACATGTATCAATGCAAAAAGAAGTTTTAAAAACGGTCGTTTTTCGGGAGCAGTCATTTTAATGATGCATAAAGTGAAAAAAAAAAAGTCAAATATTCCTTTAAATATCGTACCTGGGGGGTGTCTAAAGTATGCCTGTGAAGTGCCACGTGTTTCCCGTGTTTAGAACTGTCCCTGCACAAAATGACACTTCTAAAGGAAAAAAAAGCCATTTAAAACTGCTTGCGGCTTTAATGTAATGTCTGGTCCCGGTAATATGGATGAAAATCTTTAAGAAAAATGGCATAGCTACCCCATGACCCCCCCCCCCTACCCCAGCCCATTACCAGCCCCTTTGGGTCTAGTATGGATATTAAGGGGAACCCCGCACACAAAATAAAAAAGGCCCTATATACTCTGAACAGCCGTATACAGGCGGTGCATACAAGACAGGGACTGTAGGTTTGTTCTTATGTAGAATCTGTTTGTAATTTTGAACAGGTACATTGTTTAAGTGTAGCTCCAGCCCAAAAATCTATTTTTAAACTTTTTGGAAAACATAGGTAAGGGTTATCACCCCTGTAACATTTGTTTTGCTGTCTGTGCCCCTGTTCAGAACATTTCACCTCACTTTCCGTCCCAATGACAACTGTTTTTGAAATGTGGTGTTTTTCTTGAAACAAGTATTGGTGATAAAGCATCAGTACAGAGGAGACACATTTCTCCCATATTAATTCTTACAGGAGAGAATTTTCCTTCCTAGGGGTAGATTTCCTCTCACTTCCTGTTGTCTTCTTGCGTTTGCAAGTAGGAGTCGTTTGTAAGTTGGATGTTTGAAAGTAGGGACCTGCCGTATATACTCTGCAGAAATAGGCCCCTTAGTTGTTGGTGTTGGCACAACACTGTAAGCACTCACAGTTACTCTTGGTTGGTGCTGGAACGCCCTGCTGTCAACTATTATATCAGGAATTGTAATTACATATAATTGTTGAACAGTGGTAGTAAAAATTGGGCCTTTGATGGTGGTGCTGGTGCCACAACACTGTAAGCCCTGACAGTTACTCTTGGGTGCAGCAATGGGCCCTGCTGTGAATTATTTGATCAAGAATTGTAATTGCATGCCCCTGTTGAACAGGGGCTGAAAAATTGGGCCTTTCGTGGTGGTGGTGGTGTTGCCACAACACTGTAAGCCCTCAGAGTTACTCTTGGTGGGTGCAGCAATGGGCCCTGCTGTGAATTATTAGATCAAGAATTGTAATTACATGCCCCTTATGAACAGGGGCTGAAAAATTGGGCCTTTCGTGGTGGTGGTGGTGGCATTGCCACAACACTGTAAGCCCTCAGAGTTACTCTTGGTGGGTGCAGCAATGGGCCCTGCTGTGAATTATTAGATCAAGAATTGTAATTGCATGCCCCTGTTGAACAGGGGCTGAAAAATTGGGCCTTTCGTGGTGGTGGTGGTGGTGGTGGTGGTGGTGGTGTTGCCACAACACTGTAAGCCCTCAGAGTTACTCTTGGTGGGTGCAGCAATGGGCCCTGCTGTGAATTATTAGATCAAGAATTGTAATTACATGCCCCTTTTGAACAGGGGCTGAAAAATTGGGCCTTTCGTGGTGGTGGTGGTGGTGGCATTGCCACAACACTGTAAGCCCTCAGAGTTACTCTTGGTGGGTGCAGCAATGGGCCCTGCTGTGAATTATTAGATCAAGAATTGTAATTGCATGCCCCTGTTGAACAGGGGCTGAAAAATTGGGCCTTTCGTGGTGGTGGTGGTGTTGCCACAACACTGTAAGCCCTCAGAGTTACTCTTGGTGGGTGCAGCAATGGGCCCTGCTGTGAATTATTAGATCAAGAATTGTAATTACATGCCCCTTTTGAACAGGGGCTGAAAAATTGGGCCTTAGGCACTGGTGGCACAACACTACAACCCCTCACAGATACTGTACTTGGAGCACAGCAATGAGCCCTGTTGCAAAGTATTGCTTCAAAAATTGTAATGACACGCCCCTGTTAAACAGGGGCTGAAAAATTGGGCCTTAGGCACTGGTGCCACAACACTCCAACCCCTCACAGATACTGTACTTGGAGCACAGCAATGAGCCGTATGGCAAATTATTGCTAAAAAAATTGTAATTACACGCCCCTGTAAAACAGGGGCTGAAAAATTGGGCCTTAGCCACTGGTGGCGGCACCCATAAACAAAAATGATCTTCCAAGCTATCATCATCAATCGTATCATTGAGGACTCGGAGGAGGAGGATAGCCAGTCAACATAACAGCACAGACACTCAGCATCAGCATCAGTCTTGAAGGGATGTGACATGTTAAAATCAATTAGTCTGTTATATCAGCATCAGGTGTGTGGTAGCTGGTGGTGATCCAAGACTGGTTCATCTTGATGAAAGTCAGTCAATCAACCGAGTCGGTGGACAGGCGCACCCTGTGATCCGTGACAAATCCTCCAGCAGCACTGAATGTGCGTTCCGAAAGAACGCTGGATGCAGGACAGGCCAGTAGCTCAATTGCATACTGTGCAAGCTCTGGCCAGTGATCCATCCTCAAGACCCAGTAAGCCAGAGGATTTTCGGTGGGGAAGGTGTCCAAGTCTGACCTTGCCCCTAGATATTCCTGCACCATGTTTATCAGACGCTGGCGATGGTTGCTGGAACCGATCATACTTTGGGGCTGCGGACTAAAGAATTGTCTGAACGCATCGGTCAGACGGCCACCTTCCCCACCGCTCCTTCTTTGACTGGCCGAAGCCTCAGCAACTCGTTGTCCAGGACCAGGAGTTTGTAACCTCCCAGTCTCTGGGAACGCGTTGCACAGACCTTTCTGCAAGGCCTCCCGGAGTTGTCTCATCCTCTGCTCCCTCTGCGACGGTAACATAAGGTCCGCAACCTTACCCTTGTACCGTGGATCAAGGAGAGTGGCCAGCCAGTAATGGTCCCTCTCCTTGATCCGAAGAATACGAGGATCCTTCCGCAGACTTTGCAGGATCAGGGAGGCCATGCAGCGTAGGTTTGCTGAGGCATTCGCTCCGGAGTCCTCTGGGTCACTAAGGACTAGGCTTGTGCAATTCGTTTCGTAACGAATCAAAATTCGTCCGAATTTAGCAACTTTCGGACATTCGGAAGCATTCGAATTTCCGAACAGAGCAATTACGAATAAAACCGAATCCGAAATAAATTATACCGCAAAATAGCGAATGCCCGAAGGTCTTCGGCATAATTTGTTATGAAAAAAGTTACGAATGTACGAATCCATTCGAAGCACAATAACACTCACTCTGCTCTCTGCTTCTCCCTCACCATGCTGAACTCCCTCTCAAAATGGTGTACAGGGGCGGAGGCTATAGCCGCATGAAAAAACGAAAGTAAAATACGAGATTTCAAATCCATTCGAAGCACAATAACACTCACTCTGCTCTGCTCTCTGCTTCTCCCTCACCGTGCTGAACCCTCTCAAAATGGTGTACAGGGGCGGAGCCTATAGCCGCATGTAAAAAACGAAAGTAAAATACGAGATTTCGAATCGTTACAAATAACCGCTATGTATTTAGAAAAGTACAAATCCATTCGAAGCACATTAGGCATAATAGGCAGCGTCGTTGTGAGAGAGACACGGAAAATTACGAATCAACGAACCCAAAAAAAGTTACGAAAGTAGGAGTTGTGTCCAGAATCAACGAAAAACAACGTACTCTACCGAAAGTACGAATTATAAAGCAACAAAAAATTCAACGAAAAATGTCGCTTGCAAAAATACGAATGAGTCCGAACACGAAAAATCCCGTCTAGCAAAATTACGAATGATTACGAATCAACAGGACCGGAAAGAAACGAACCGAAACGGAACAAATTTTTCCGTTGTGCACAAGTCTACTAAGGACGACATGATCCGCAGCCACCTCCTCCCAGCCACGTACAAGTCCACTGGTTTCTTGGGACTGTAAATCATCCCTAAAAGACTGCTGCTGATGATGCTGAGTGGCAGCCTCCACCTCCATGCTGACACAATCCTCCTCCTCCTCCTCCTCTTCCTGTGCGATGGGTGGGACAGAAGAAACACTGTCTGGGTAAAGGGGGCCTTGAGAGGCAAGGAAGTCCTCCTCTTCCTGCCTCTGTTCTGCCTCAAGTGCCCTGTCCATTATTCCACGCAGCGTGTGCTCCAACAGGTGGACAAGAGGTACAGTGTCACTGATGCATGCACTGTCACTGCTCACCATCCTCGTGGCCTCCTCAAATGGTGCCAGGACAGTGCATGCATCCCTGATCATGCCCCACTGGCGTGGAGAAAAAAAACCAAGCTCCCCTGACCCTGTCCTGGTGCCGTAGTCGCACAGGTACTCATTGATGGCCCTCTGCTGCGTGTGCAGCCGCTGCAGCATGGCCAACGTTGAGTTCCACCTGGTGGGCATGTCACATATAAGGCGGTTCTTGGGCAGGTTCAACTCCTTTTGCAGCTCAGCCAGGCGAGCACTGGCATTATAAGATCTGCGGAAATGCACACAGACTTTCCTGGCCTGCCTCAGGACATCCTGTAAGCCCGGGTACCTGCCCAAGAACCGCTGCACCACCAGGTTAAGGACGTGAGCCACACAGGGCACATGGGTCAGTTGTCCCTGTCGGAGGGCGGAGAGGAGGTTGGTGCCATTGTCGCAAACCACCATTCCTGGCTTAAGCTGGCGTGGCGTCAACCACCTCTCGGCCTGGCCCTGCAGAGCAGACAGGACCTCTGCCCCAGTGTGGCTTCTGTCCCCCAAACACACCAGCGCAAGCACGGCATGGCATCTTTTTGCCTGCGTACTTGCGTAGCCCCTTGAACGCCTACGGAGCACCGCTGGTTCCGAGGACAAACCACAGGAAGAGGCCATGGAGGAAGAAGAAGAGGAGGGGGTGGAGGAGAGAGGTGTGTCACAACCAGTAGTAGCATTTTGGAGGCGTGGCGGTGGAACAACCTCCAACACTACTGCACCTTGTCCTGCATCCTTCCCAGCTGCCAAAAGAGTGACCCAATGGGCCGTGAAAGAAAGGTAACGTCCCTGTCCATGCCTGCTGGACCATGAGTCAGCGGTAATATGCACCTTACCGCTGACCGCCCTGTCCAGCGAGGCCAAGACATTGCCTTCCACATGCCGGTAGAGAGCCGGAATAGCCTTCCGTGAGAAAAAGTGGCGTTTGGGAACCTGCCACTGAGGAACCGCACATTCACGGAAGGGGGCCGAGTCTACCAACTGAAAAGGCAGCAGTTGAAGCGCTAGCAATTTAGCCAAGCTAGCATTCAACCGCTGGGCATGTGGATGGCTGGGAGTGAACTTCTTTCGACGGTCCAGCAGCTGGGGCAGGGAAATTTGCCTGCTAGAATCGGACGTCGGTGTACTGCTAGCAGAGTGGCCGCAAGTACTTGGCTGTGACACACCTAATTCTACACCTTCATTCCTCTCAGTGCATGTTTCAGAGAGGACTGAAGTTATAGTGGGGTTGGAGATCCCAGCTGATGCGGTGCAAGGAGAGGTCCGCTTTGTTCTTTGGTGTGGGTCTTTGAGGTAGGCTTGCCAACGAGCTGCATGGCAGGTCAACATATGTCTGGTCAGGCATGTGGTACCCAAGCGGCTGATGTTTTGGCCACGCGATATACGCTTGAGACATATGTTGCAAACAGCAGCTGTGCGATCTGATGCACTAGCCTCAAAAAAGGCCCACACCAAAGAACTTTTTGAATGACGGGCAGAGGCAGCGCCCTGCACAGGCGGAGCTCTGCGGTGTGATTCCGTCGGTGTACTGCCCTTACGCTGGCCACCAAAGGGCATCCTGCCTCGTTGGAGATGTGCCTCCTCCTCCTCCTCCTCTCTCCTATTAGGCACCCACGTGGAGTCAGTGACCTCATCATCCCCTCCCTCCTCATCACTGGAGCCAATCTGGCAGTATGCTGCAGCTGCTGGAACATGACTGCCAGATTGGTGTCCTTCTTGAGCATCCCCTCTGTCTGCTCTCACGCTACTGCCTTCCTGTAGCTGGGTTTCATCATCAGACCCTTCGAAACGCTGGACATCCTCCTGGAGCATGTACCCAACACTGTGCTCAAACAGTTCGGGGGACTCCTCAGAAGGAGGACATGGTGGGTCTAGGGAAGGAGTGACTGATGATGAGTCTGACATTGATACCAGGGAAGAGGACGCTTTGGCAGCTGCTTTGCCAGTACCCTGAGCCTGGGTGAGAGAGGATGAGGAGGAGGAGGAGGGCTTGGTCATCCACTCTACCAAGTCTTCGGCATGATGTGGCTCAACATGTCCAGCTGCCGAAAAGAAGGACAAGCGTGTCCCATGGCCATGTGCTGATGACAATGCACCGCGTCCACGACCAGCACTGTTGCCCCCAGACACAGAGCCTGCTTGCCCTCTTTTATTGCCTCCTGACTGTCTGCCTCTCCTTGTTTGCCTTCCAGACATTCTAATGGATGGCCTGCAGGGAGATGGGAAAAAAGCAATAAGGGCTACCTTCAGGTGTCCTTCTCTGTCCCTTTACTTAAGGATTTCTAAATATGGTTGAGGATGATTGCTTTTGCACAGAATAGCACAACGACAATTTCCCTGACTGTCCAAAAAAACAAGGATTTCAAAGATGGTTGATGAGGAATGCTTTAGCACACTATAGCACAAGGAGAATTTCCCTCGCTGTCCTTCCCTGTCCCTAGAAACAAGGATTATCACAGTGAAAGAAACTGACACTCTCCCTACCTATAGTTTTCTGTCCCTAGAAAAAATGTTTTTTTAAAGCACACTATAGCACAAGGAGAATTTCCCTCACTTTCCTTCTTTGTCCCTAGAAACAAGGATTATCACAGTGAAAGAAACTGACACTCTTCCTTCCTACAGTTTTCTGTCCCTAGAAAAAATGTTTTTTTAAAGCACACTATAGCACAAGGAGAATTCCCTCACTGTCCTTTCCTGTCCCTAGAAACAAGGATTCGCACAGTAAAACACACTGACACTCTCCCTACCTATAGTTTTCTGTCCCTAGAAAAAATGTTTTTTTAAAGCACACTATAGCACAAGGAGAATTTCCCTCACTTTCCTTCTTTGTCCCTAGAAACAAGGATTATCACAGTGAAAGAAACTGACACTCTTCCTACCTATAGTTTTCTGTCCCTAGAAAAAATGTTTTTTTAAAGCACACTATAGCACAAGGAGAATTTCCCTCACTTTCCTTCTTTGTCCCTAGAAACAAGGATTATCACAGTGAAAGAAACTGACACTCTTCCTACCTATAGTTTTCTGTCCCTAGAAAAAATGTTTTTTTAAAGCACACTATAGCACAAGGAGAATTCCCTCACTGTCCTTTCCTGTCCCTAGAAACAAGGATTCGCACAGTAAAACACACTGACACTCTCCCTACCTATAGTTCTTTATTACCATTGATTTGTATGTGTTTTTTTTCCTTTCCCTCTGAGATTTTTTTTTTCTTGTTTTGTTTCAACATTCTGCTAAAAAAATTGTGAATCAGTACTGCTTGGACCTTGAAGAAGGGGACATACCCCGAAAGCTTGTCCTGAAAAATTCTATGTTAGTGCAAATAAAAAAAGTATCACGGACAGTACTTAATTTTCTCTGTCCCTAGAAAAAATGTTTTTTTAAAGCACACTATAGCACAAGGAGAATTCCCTCACTGTCCTTTCCTGTCCCTAGAAACAAGGATTCGCACAGTAAAACACACTGACACTCTCCCTACCTATAGTTTTCTGTCCCTAGAAAAAATGTTTTTTTAAAGCACACTATAGCACAAGGAGAATTTCCCTCACTTTCCTTCTTTGTCCCTAGAAACAAGGATTATCACAGTGAAAGAAACTGACACTCTTCCTACCTATAGTTTTCTGTCCCTAGAAAAAATGTTTTTTTAAAGCACACTATAGCACAAGGAGAATTCCCTCACTGTCCTTTCCTGTCCCTAGAAACAAGGATTCGCACAGTAAAACACACTGACACTCTCCCTACCTATAGTTTTCTGTCCCTAGAAAAAATGTTTTTTTAAAGCACACTATAGCACAAGGAGAATTTCCCTCACTTTCCTTCTTTGTCCCTAGAAACAAGGATTATCACAGTGAAAGAAACTGACACTCTTCCTACCTATAGTTTTCTGTCCCTAGAAAAAATGTTTTTTTAAAGCACACTATAGCACAAGGAGAATTCCCTCACTGTCCTTTCCTGTCCCTAGAAACAAGGATTCGCACAGTAAAACACACTGACACTCTCCCTACCTATAGTTTTCTGTCCCTAGAAAAAATGTTTTTTTAAAGCACACTATAGCACAAGGAGAATTTCCCTCACTTTCCTTCTTTGTCCCTAGAAACAAGGATTATCACAGTGAAAGAAACTGACACTCTCCCTACCTATAGTTTTCTGTCCCTAGAAAATTTTTTTTTTTAAAGCACACTATAGCACAAGGAGAATTTCCCTCACTTTCCTTCTTTGTCCCTAGAAACAAGGATTATCACAGTGAAAGAAACTGACACTCTTCCTTCCTATAGTTTTCTGTCCCTAGAAAAAATGTTTTTTTAAAGCACACTATAGCACAAGGAGAATTCCCTCACTGTCCTTTCCTGTCCCTAGAAACAAGGATTCGCACAGTAAAACACACTGACACTCTCCCTACCTATAGTTTTCTGTCCCTAGAAAAAATGTTTTTTTAAAGCACACTATAGCACAAGGAGAATTCCCTCACTGTCCTTTCCTGTCCCTAGAAACAAGGATTCGCACAGTAAAACACACTGACACTCTCCCTACCTATAGTTTTCTGTCCCTAGAAAAAATGTTTTTTTAAAGCACACTATAGCACAAGGAGAATTTCCCTCACTTTCCTTCTTTGTCCCTAGAAACAAGGATTATCACAGTGAAAGAAACTGACACTCTTCCTACCTATAGTTTTCTGTCCCTAGAAAAAATGTTTTTTTAAAGCACACTATAGCACAAGGAGAATTTCCCTCACTTTCCTTCTTTGTCCCTAGAAACAAGGATTATCACAGTGAAAGAAACTGACACTCTTCCTTCCTATAGTTTTCTGTCCCTAGAAAAAATGTTTTTTTAAAGCACACTATAGCACAAGGAGAATTCTCTCACTGTCCTTTCCTGTCCCTAGAAACAAGGATTCGCACAGTAAAACACACTGACACTCTCCCTACCTATAGTTTTCTGTCCCTAGAAAAAATGTTTTTTTAAAGCACACTATAGCACAAGGAGAATTTCCCTCACTTTCCTTCTTTGTCCCTAGAAACAAGGATTATCACAGTGAAAGAAACTGACACTCTTCCTACCTATAGTTTTCTGTCCCTAGAAAAAATGTTTTTTTAAAGCACACTATAGCACAAGGAGAATTTCCCTCACTTTCCTTCTTTGTCCCTAGAAACAAGGATTATCACAGTGAAAGAAACTGACACTCTTCCTACCTATAGTTTTCTGTCCCTAGAAAAAATGTTTTTTTAAAGCACACTATAGCACAAGGAGAATTTCCCTCACTTTCCTTCTTTGTCCCTAGAAACAAGGATTATCACAGTGAAAGAAACTGACACTCTTCCTTCCTATAGTTTTCTGTCCCTAGAAAAAATGTTTTTTTAAAGCACACTATAGCACAAGGAGAATTCCCTCACTGTCCTTTCCTGTCCCTAGAAACAAGGATTCGCACAGTAAAACACACTGACACTCTCCCTACCTATAGTTTTCTGTCCCTAGAAAAAATGTTTTTTTTAAAGCACACTATAGCACAAGGAGAATTTCCCTCACGTTCCCTCTTTGTCCCTAGAAACAAGGATTATCACAGTGAAAGAAACTGACACTCTTCCTACCTATAGTTTTCTGTCCCTAGAAAAAATGTTTTTTTAAAGCACACTATAGCACAAGGAGAATTTCCCTCACTTTCCTTCTTTGTCCCTAGAAACAAGGATTATCACAGTGAAAGAAACTGACACTCTTCCTTCCTATAGTTTTCTGTCCCTAGAAAAAATGTTTTTTTAAAGCACACTATAGCACAAGGAGAATTCCCTCACTGTCCTTTCCTGTCCCTAGAAACAAGGATTCGCACAGTAAAACACACTGACACTCTCCCTACCTATAGTTTTCTGTCCCTAGAAAAAATGTTTTTTTAAAGCACACTATAGCACAAGGAGAATTTCCCTCACTTTCCTTCTTTGTCCCTAGAAACAAGGATTATCACAGTGAAAGAAACTGACACTCTTCCTACCTATAGTTTTCTGTCCCTAGAAAAAATGTTTTTTTAAAGCACACTATAGCACAAGGAGAATTTCCCTCACTTTCCTTCTTTGTCCCTAGAAACAAGGATTATCACAGTGAAAGAAACTGACACTCTTCCTTCCTATAGTTTTCTGTCCCTAGAAAAAATGTTTTTTTAAAGCACACTATAGCACAAGGAGAATTTCCCTCACTTTCCTTCTTTGTCCCTAGAAACAAGGATTATCACAGTGAAAGAAACTGACACTCTTCCTACCTATAGTTTTCTGACCCTAGAAAAAATGTTTTTTTAAAGCAAACTATAGCACAAGGAGAATTTCCCTCACTTTCCTTCTTTGTCCCTAGAAACAAGGATTATCACAGTGAAAGAAACTGACACTCTTCCTTCCTATAGTTTTCTGTCCCTAGAAAAAATGTTTTTTTAAAGCACACTATAGCACAAGGAGAATTTCCCTCACTTTCCTTCTTTGTCCCTAGAAACAAGGATTATCACAGTGAAAGAAACTGACACTCTTCCTACCTATAGTTTTCTGTCCCTAGAAAAAATGTTTTTTTAAAGCACACTATAGCACAAGGAGAATTTCCCTCACTTTCCTTCTTTGTCCCTAGAAACAAGGATTATCACAGTGAAAGAAACTGACACTCTTCCTTCCTATAGTTTTCTGTCCCTAGAAAAAATGTTTTTTTAAAGCACACTATAGCATAAGGAGAATTCCCTCACTGTCCTTTCCTGTCCCTAGAAACAAGGATTCGCACAGTAAAACACACTGACACTCTCCCTACCTATAGTTTTCTGTCCCTAGAAAAAATGTTTTTTTAAAGCACACTATAGCACAAGGAGAATTTCCCTCACTTTCCTTCTTTGTCCCTAGAAACAAGGATTATCACAGTGAAAGAAACTGACACTCTTCCTACCTATAGTTTTCTGTCCCTAGAAAAAATGTTTTTTTAAAGCACACTATAGCACAAGGAGAATTTCCCTCACTTTCCTTCTTTGTCCCTAGAAACAAGGATTATCACAGTGAAAGAAACTGACACTCTTCCTTCCTATAGTTTTCTGTCCCTAGA
This sequence comes from Rana muscosa, assembly GCA_029206835.1. Taxonomy (NCBI): domain Eukaryota; kingdom Metazoa; phylum Chordata; class Amphibia; order Anura; family Ranidae; genus Rana; species Rana muscosa. The sequence continues at coordinate 391,061,681 of CM055123.1, forward strand.
AAAAATGTTTTTTTAAAGCACACTATAGCACAAGGAGAATTCCCTCACTGTCCTTTCCTGTCCCTAGAAACAAGGATTCGCACAGTAAAACACACTGACACTCTCCCTACCTATAGTTTTCTGTCCCTAGAAAAAATGTTTTTTTAAAGCACACTATAGCACAAGGAGAATTTCCCTCACTTTCCTTCTTTGTCCCTAGAAACAAGGATTATCACAGTGAAAGAAACTGACACTCTTCCTTCCTACAGTTTTCTGTCCCTAGAAAAAATGTTTTTTTAAAGCACACTATAGCACAAGGAGAATTCCCTCACTGTCCTTTCCTGTCCCTAGAAACAAGGATTCGCACAGTAAAACACACTGACACTCTCCCTACCTATAGTTTTCTGTCCCTAGAAAAAATGTTTTTTTAAAGCACACTATAGCACAAGGAGAATTTCCCTCACTTTCCTTCTTTGTCCCTAGAAACAAGGATTATCACAGTGAAAGAAACTGACACTCTTCCTACCTATAGTTTTCTGACCCTAGAAAAAATGTTTTTTTAAAGCACACTATAGCACAAGGAGAATTTCCCTCACTTTCCTTCTTTGTCCCTAGAAACAAGGATTATCACAGTGAAAGAAACTGACACTCTTCCTTCCTATAGTTTTCTGTCCCTAGAAAAAATGTTTTTTTAAAGCACACTATAGCACAAGGAGAATTTCCCTCACTTTCCTTCTTTGTCCCTAGAAACAAGGATTATCACAGTGAAAGAAACTGACACTCTTCCTACCTATAGTTTTCTGTCCCTAGAAAAAATGTTTTTTTAAAGCACACTATAGCACAAGGAGAATTTCCCTCACTTTCCTTCTTTGTCCCTAGAAACAAGGATTATCACAGTGAAAGAAACTGACACTCTTCCTTCCTATAGTTTTCTGTCCCTAGAAAAAATGTTTTTTTAAAGCACACTATAGCATAAGGAGAATTCCCTCACTGTCCTTTCCTGTCCCTAGAAACAAGGATTCGCACAGTAAAACACACTGACACTCTCCCTACCTATAGTTTTCTGTCCCTAGAAAAAATGTTTTTTTAAAGCACACTATAGCACAAGGAGAATTTCCCTCACTTTCCTTCTTTGTCCCTAGAAACAAGGATTATCACAGTGAAAGAAACTGACACTCTTCCTACCTATAGTTTTCTGTCCCTAGAAAAAATGTTTTTTTAAAGCACACTATAGCACAAGGAGAATTTCCCTCACTTTCCTTCTTTGTCCCTAGAAACAAGGATTATCACAGTGAAAGAAACTGACACTCTTCCTTCCTATAGTTTTCTGTCCCTAGAAAAAATGTTTTTTTAAAGCACACTATAGCACAAGGAGAATTCCCTCACTGTCCTTTCCTGTCCCTAGAAACAAGGATTCGCACAGTAAAACACACTGACACTCTCCCTACCTATAGTTTTCTGTCCCTAGAAAAAATGTTTTTTTAAAGCACACTATAGCACAAGGAGAATTTCCCTCACTTTCCTTCTTTGTCCCTAGAAACAAGGATTATCACAGTGAAAGAAACTGACACTCTTCCTACCTATAGTTTTCTGTCCCTAGAAAAAATGTTTTTTTAAAGCACACTATAGCACAAGGAGAATTTCCCTCACTTTCCTTCTTTGTCCCTAGAAACAAGGATTATCACAGTGAAAGAAACTGACACTCTTCCTTCCTATAGTTTTCTGTCCCTAGAAAAAATGTTTTTTTAAAGCACACTATAGCACAAGGAGAATTTCCCTCACTTTCCTTCTTTGTCCCTAGAAACAAGGATTATCACAGTGAAAGAAACTGACACTCTTCCTACCTATAGTTTTCTGACCCTAGAAAAAATGTTTTTTTAAAGCACACTATAGCACAAGGAGAATTTCCCTCACTTTCCTTCTTTGTCCCTAGAAACAAGGATTATCACAGTGAAAGAAACTGACACTCTTCCTACCTATAGTTTTCTGTCCCTAGAAAAAATGTTTTTTTAAAGCACACTATAGCACAAGGAGAATTTCCCTCACTTTCCTTCCCTGTCCCTAGAAACAAGGATTATCACAGTGAAAGAAACTGACACTCTTCCTACCTATAGTTTTCTGTCCCTAGAAAAAATGTTTTTTTAAAGCACACTATAGCACAAGGAGAAATTCCCTCACTTTCCTTCTTTGTCCCTAGAAACAAGGATTATCACAGTGAAAGAAACTGACACTCTTCCTACCTATAGTTTTCTGTCCCTAGAAAAAATGTTTTTTTAAAGCACACTATAGCACAAGGAGAATTTCCCTCAGTTTCCTTCCCTGTCCCTAGAAACAAGGATTATCACAGTGAAAGAAACTGACACTCTTCCTACCTATAGTTTTCTGTCCCTAGAAAAAATGTTTTTTTAAAGCACACTATAGCACAAGGAGAATTCCCTCACTGTCCTTCCCTGTCCCAAGAAACAAGGATTCACACAGTAAAACACACTGACACTCTCCCTACCTATCCTTCTCTTTCCCTAAACTAAAGGAATCCAGGTTAAGCAAGAAAAAAATAAATGTCACTGTCCCTGCCTATGCTTCTCTTTCCCTGCTCCGGAACACACTACACTAGGCCGCCGTGCTGGCGGCCTTTTATAGTTTGGGGCGTGTACTAAACACCCTCAGCAATAATTGGCCACAGGCATCCTGCCTGTGGCCAATCATTGCTCTCCTCGCTGCCGGCGCTGTGATTGGCCAAGCATGCGGGGTCACAGTGCATGCTTGGCCAATCACAGCGCCTGGATGACACTGCGATGGCGTAGTGCATTGTGGGCCGTTCGCGTCACTCGAATTTGACGCGAACGGCCCAAATCGTTCGATCTTCGTCGAACGATCGAACAGCCGATGTTCGAGTCGACTCGAACACGAAGCTCATCCCTACTGAAGAGTAACCGTTGTTGTTTAGGACATTCAAGTCCACACACCTTTACACAAAGGACGCCATTTTAACCCGCAACCCCCCTGGCTCAATAAATCAAGATGTATGGATTATAGTAACTGTCTCCTTCAGGCTTTAGAGGGGCCGGACTGTGGCCAGTGGGAGTGGAAAATATCCTGGTGTCAGTAAAAAACCCCTATTGTTGGTGCAAGTGAGAATAATAGTGCCCCATCACTGGTGTCAGTGGGAGGAATAGTGCCCCATCAGTGGTGTCAGTGGGAGGAATAGTGCCCCATCATTGGTGTCAGTGGGAGGAATAGTGCTCCATCATTGGTGTCAGTGGGAGGAATAGTGTCCCATCATTGGTGTCAGTGGGAGGAATAGTTCCCCATCATTGGAGTCAGTGAGAGGAATAGTGCCCCATCATTGGAGTCAGTTGGGGGAATAGTGCCCCATCATTGGTGTCAGTGGGAGGAATAGTGCTCCATCATTGGTGTCAGTGGGAGGAATAGTTCCCCATCACTGGTGTCAGTGGGAGGAATAGTGCCCCATCACTGGTGTCAGTGGGAGGAATAGTGCCCCATCATTGGTGTCAGTGAGAGGAATAGTGCCCCATCAGTGGTGTCAGTGGGGGGAATAGTGCCCCATCACTGGTGTCAGTGGGAGGAATAGTGCCCCATCATTGGTGTCAGTGAGAGGAATAGTGCCCCATCAGTGGTGTCAGTGGGGGGAATAGTGCCCCATCACTGGTGTCAGTGGGAGGAATAGTGCCCCATCAGTGGTGTCAGTGGGAGGAATAGTGCCCCATCACTGGTGCCAGTGGGAGGAATAGTGCCCCATCATTGGAGTCAGTGGGGGGAATAGTGCCCCATCAGTGGTGTCAGTGGGAGGAATAGTGCCCCATCATTGGTGTCAGTGAGAGGAATAGTGCCCCGTCAGTGGGGGGAATAGTGCCCCATCATTGGAGTCAGTGGGGGGAATAGTGCCCCATCAGTGGTGTCAGTGAGAAGAATAGTGCCCCATCACTGGTGTCAATTTTTAGGAATAGTGCCCCATCACTGGTGTCAGTGGGAGGAATAGTGCCCCATCATTGGAGTCAGTGGGAGGAATAGTGCCCCATTATTGGTGTCAGTGAGAAGAATAGTGCCCCATTATTGGTGTCAGTGAGAAGAATAGTGCCCCATCATTGGTGTCAGTGGGAGGAATGATGCCCTATCAGTGGTGTCAGTGAAATAAATGGTGCCCCATCATCGGTGTCTGTGGAAAGAATAGTGCGCCAAGGGCCAGATAAATTCAAGCCAAGGGCCACAGTTTGGAGCCCACTGATTCAAAAATGTGATATATACTTTTGGATAGAATAGGGAATTGATAAAACCCATGTCTTTTTTTTTTTGTCTTTATGGACCTTGCTTTGTGCACTGGTGCTCAGCCATGTTGGAACAGGAAGGGACCACCCCCAAACTGTTCCCACAAAGTTGGGAGCATGAAATTGTCCAAAATGTCTTGGTATGCTGACGCCTTAAGAGTTCCCTTCACTGGAACTAAAGGGCCAAACCCAACCACAGAAAAACAATCCCACACCATAATCCCACCCCCTTTCCACCATTTGGACCAGTGCACAAAGCAAGGTCCATAAAGACATGGATGAGCGAGTTTGCGGTGGAGGAACTTGACTGGCCTGCACAGAGTCCTGACCTCAACCTGATAGAACACCTTTGGGATGAATTACAGCGGAGACTGCGAGCCAGGCCTTCTCGTCCAACATCAGTGCCTGACCTCACAAATGTTCTTCTGGAAGAATGGTCAAACATTCCCATAGACACCCTCCTAAACCTTGTGGACGGCCTTCCCAGAAGAGTTGAACCTGTTATAGCTGCAAAGGGTGGGCCAACTCAATATTGAACCCTACGGACTAAGACTGGGATGCCATTAACCACTTGCTGCCCCAAATGACGGAGGGACGGTGCAGCTCTCATTCTGGGTGGACGTCATATGACGGCGCACCCGAAACGGCCGCCACCGCGCCCGCATCGCGTAGCTTGGACGCGGCGCGACCCTGTTCTCTTAAAGAGCTAAGTCGGCTCTTTAACCATGTGATTAGCCGGTCACGTAAATACAGGAAGTGCTGGTAATCGGCTCTCATCACCTCACACTGACAGAGTGTGCGGTGAGGAGAGCCAATCAGCGGCATTTCCTCGCCGGGGGAGAACAGGGCATGTAATTTGATTACAGTAAAGCCCCAGAAGTGCCATTAATCAATGCCCATGAGTGCCACCAATCAATGCCTATTGGTGGCCATTACTGGTGCCAGTCAGTGCTGCCTTTTAGTGCCCATCAGTGCCTGCTCATTAGAGCTGCCCATCAGTGCCCATCAGTATGGAATAATAGTGCCCATAAGTGCCACTCATCAGCGAAGCCTATCAGTGTTACCTCCTCAGCGCATATTGGCGAAGGATTAAATACCACCAAAACAAAGCTCTGTTTGTATGAAGAAAATTATTAAAAATTAATTTGGCTACAGTGTTTCATGACTGTGCAATTGTCATTCAAAATGCAGGGGACAGGAGTGTGGAATGCATATGAGGAGTCATGACTACAAAACAAAAAGAGTACAGCAGTCAGGGGTGTGTGACACAGTGTAGGGGTAAGAAGAGCGCAAAATTCCCCCCGCAAGCAATACTCTCCTCCATGGTACACTTTTATCGAATAACTCGAAAAAAAAAAAGAAGCCAGCACTAATTTTAATGCTCACTCTCCACCCCACCAACAAAAATAATTCCCCCCTCAAAACAAATCCTCTTCCCCCTTCCTCAGCACAAGTTTTCCTCCACTATCCCTAAATACCCAGTTCTAGCCCCGCTTTTTCCCCATCCCAGCACTTATCCCTGCCCCCACCAAATCCTACCCCCCAGCACAGCCTCCCATTCCAGTAGAACACCCTCCCCCCCAACAAAAAAATCTCTTGCAGTATAAATATTTCTCCTCCTCCCACTCCCCCACCAAAAAAAAAAGGTAATCTCACTTCTAGCACAAACCTCTCCCTAAAAAAAATCCCCCTTCCCAGCACAAATCTCCTTCCAGCCCACAAATCCCTATCCCAGCAAAAATACCCCACCCCAACATCTCCCCAAGCATAAATCCTCCTCCCGGTACCAATTCTCTCCCCCAAATCCCCCCTTCCAGCAAAACATGCTCCCCATCCTGGAACAATTCCTCTCCCCTTGTCCTCTCCAACGCAAATCCACTTTCCTCCAAGCCCCTCCTACACAAGTCCTCTCCCCAGTTCCATTACATATCTTCCCACCTAAATCCCCCCTGCCAGTACAAACTTTTCCCCCACAAACACTAATTCTTTCCCCCCTTCTAATCCAAATTCAAACCTCCCAACTGTCCCAGTTTTAATGGGCCTTTCCTGAGATTTGACCAAAATCCCAGCGTCCCATGAATCCGGGCTGAGTCCTGGAGCCCAGTGCTGGAACAAGTTCTGGCACTAGGCTCCACTAACTTGCCAAGCAGGAGCTAGTGTGGGCCTCCAGGGCAAAATGTCCTCCATCTCTCGGGGTCCCAGATGCCATGATCATGCCCTCTGTGAGAAGTTGGATATGTGCTGGGGGGGGGGGGGGAATATCTGGGAGGGAGAGGGCTAGTGCTGGAAAGGGGGGCTAGTGCTGGAAGGGGGAAGGGGTTGGAAATGTGCTGGGGGAGAGGGGGGACTAGTGCTGGAAGGGGGGGGGTTAGAAATGTGCTGGGGGGAGAGGGAGGCTAGTGCTGGAAGGGGGGGGGTTGGAAATGTGCTGGGGGGAGAGAGGGACTAGTGCTGGAAGGGGAGGGGGGTTGGAAATGTGCTGGGGAGAGAGGGGGCTAGTGCTGGAAGGGGAGGGGGGTTGGAAATGTGCTGGGGAGAGAGGGGGGCTAGTGCTGGAAGGGGAGGGGGGTTGGAAATGTGCTGGGGAGAGGGGGGGGCTAGTGCTGGAAGGGGGGGTTGGAAATGTGCTGGGGGGAGAGGGGGGCTAGTGCTGGAATGGGGGTTGGAAATGTGCTGGGGGGAGAGGGGGGCTAGTGCTGGAAGGGGGGGGGGTTGGAAATGTGCTCGGGGGAGAAGGGGGCTAGTGCTGGAAGGGGGGGTTGGAAATGTGCTGGGGGGAGAGGGGGACTAGTGCTGGAAGGGGAGGGGGGTTGGAAATGTGCTGGGGAGAGAGGGGGGCTAGTGCTGGAAGGGGGGGTTGGAAATGTGCTGGGGGGAGAGGGGGGCTAGTGCTGGAATGGGGGTTGGAAATGTGCTGGGGGGAGAGGGGGGCTAGTGCTCGAAGGGGGGGTTGGAAATGTGCTGGGGGGAGAGGGGGGCTAGTGCTGAAAGGGGGGGTTGGAAATGTGCTGGGGGGAGAGGGGGGCTAGTGCTGGAAGGGGGGGTTGGAAATGTGCTGGGGGGAGAGGGGGGCTAGTGCTGGAAGGGGGGGTTGGAAATGTGCTGGGGAGAGAGGGGGGCTAGTGCTGGAAGGGGCTGTCAGGTTTCAAATGAATCCCACACTGACTTCTGGCATATGTCCTTTCTCGTACCAAAGCACATATCCTCCTAGCCCCCAATCACACCACCAAGTGTACATCGTTTTAGTTTCCTCCTTCCAAATCCCAGCCACTCTCTCCCCCTCCTCCCTGTCCATCTACAAAGCATACAAAAGTTTGTACAGACCTGAAAGCAGCGTGTTGCACCCCCTCCTCTTATGTGTATACAGAGCTGAAGGAGAAGGAGGAGACAGCTTTGTTCTGCTGAGTGTGTGAGCGAGACAGGCTGCAGGGACGGGAGACATGCATCTGATCATCGTGCAGACAGTAGCAGACATGTCACTCCCGGTGCAGTCGGTGTGAATTACGTGTCCGGGTCTAGAGCAGATGAAAACCCGTACACATGTGTAGCGGGGTCTCCTTTAAGGCTCCGGGACTACAGTACCCAGAGCCCCATTCGGCCTCAGGGCGGAGGTTCCGCCGCAGAGACTCATGGGAGAGGTTACTTAAGAGAGGGGCGGGGAGAAGCTCGCTCTCTTGGGACAACGCACGTCAAGCATCAAGTCATCCTGCACGGATCTGCTGTGGGGTAAGGCCTAAAGCCTAAGGCCTTACCCGAAGTCCGAAGAGCCTTTCACCATCCTGCGGAACCTGGGTGGATCCTGGATCGTCAGTGTAGGACTCCAGTTGGATCGGGGACCCGATCGGTTGCAGACGCTGTGTGCGACGGACACACGCGGTGGAAGACCCAGGCTGGGATCGCGCCTGGAGCGGTGAGCGGGCACCTGCCCATATCCATAGACTGAGTTATATTCAGGCCTATAGACTGCCTAGGCCCACTGTTCGCTCACCAGTGTTCTTTGGGGGTCCAGTAGTTGGGACATAGTTGAAGTGCCTACCCCCCCCCTGTTTGCATACTGTTGTTACAAGTTACCACCCTTTTTGGATTACAATTGGTTCATTTCTGCAAGTGCACCAACGAAAGCTGGCCGGTGAAGAAAATATTACTCCCGCAGGGAAAGGGGACTATTACATACACTGTCAGGCCTGACATAGGTGGGGAAAGTTATAAAGTTTGTGTTGCTGTGTCTTAGGGCGCACACGCCATAATAGCTCCGCGTGGTGGATACTGCGCGGCGCCATTTTATAGTGCTGCCTCTGTAGCATTGGTTGGTACAGGGTTTCTGCAGACCCATGTAAGTGTTGCATGTCATGTTTTTATGCCACCATTTTATAGTAAAGCTATTACTTATTCATATTCCTGCCTCAGAGTGTTGTTTGTCTATTTAGGAACTGTTAAGTATCATACACCTGAGAATGATAGGAAGCTATTCCTAGACTAACTGTGCCAGAGTGGGTCGAGTCAGATTGCCGGGGGTTGGTGGTGCTGTATACAGGGCCCGAGAAAACAAACCAGCGGCTCTCTTAACTGGGGGTAGCGCTACACGTGGGGGCTCGTCCGGGATCCTGTTACAGCAAATAGCAGCCAAGAGACACTAGCATGGACCCACTAGAAGTAGTAAAGTGGTGCGCAGCAGTAAAACCAGATCCGCATGAAGTAGTGATCATAGAACTGTCAGGGATCTGGCAAGAAGATGCAGTGAAACAGTTAGTGATGTCGCTGTCCCCGCAACAAAAAGCATATATAGTGGATGTCAGAACAGAACCTCCCTTGACATATGTACTGTTAAAATGGAAAGATGGAATCCCAGAAAACTTCAAGAAGCCGAGCATAGAAGCGGCGGATAAACAGATCTTTAAGTTAATACGCGCTCCACCCGACTTAAAAGACGTCAAGAAAGAGATGAACCCTGGGTCGCCACAAGGCGCTAACAGCACAGAATTATGCGCGGTTCTAGGGGAAATTATAGCGCAATGCAAGAAAGATCCTGCAGATTACCAAATGTCGGGATACCGGAAACTCAGGATGTTTTCAGGAAGGAAGCCTGTACCCTCAGGTGAAGAGGGGTTTGAGGAATGGTTAGACAGCGCTACTCAAGGCTTAGAGGAGTGGGAAGTCCCAGACCACAGAAAGAAGCAGAGGATTGCTGAGAGCTTAAAGGGGCCTGCCTTAGAGGCCATGCGCAACCTTAAGATGAGCAAGAAAGACTGTGTTGCGCAGGACTATCTGGACATTCTGCAGAATGTGTTTGGAGGAACAGAAAAGATCGCTGAGCTTACCTACCAACTAGAGCACTGCTACCAGAAGGCAGGGGAGAAGCTATCAGAGTTTATGATGCGCCTAGATAAAATACTGCACAAGATGATCTTAAAGAAGGGGATTGACCCGAAGAAGGTGGATGAGGCCCGGGTCCAGCAGGTCATGAGAGGATCTCAACCCCTGGATCCCATTGCACTGGCGCTACGTACAAGACAAGACGGGAAGAGCCTGGAGTACCCTGACTTGATCCGAGTAGTCGGAGAGGAAGAAGCTATGCTGGAGGAGAAGAAAAGGAGCCAACCAGTTGAGCTGGTGCAGCCCCCTCCAGTGATGGTCAGGGCCGCCACGACCTTAGAAAGAGACGCAGAGGTGGATACCTTAAAGTCACAGATGTCTCAAGTGTTGGGAATGTTGACCTCCCTGATGGAAAAGGAGTCAAGGGCACCTGAGAGGAACAGCCCAAGGAAGGAGTTGTTTCCAAATACTTCAGCACCCGCATCCCTGGAAGATAGGGGGGATATGATCTGTTTCAACTGTGGAGGAGTTGGTCACGCGGCCAGAGTGTGTTCCAGTCCCAAAAAGAGGAAGATGAACAACCGCAAGCCGCCGGAAAACTTCAGCGGGCCCCGGTGAAGGAGTCAACCGGGTGCCCATCATTCTTACGGAACTCCGTACTGAATAAGAAGCATATGAGAGAAGGGACCAGGACCCCACATAAGAAACCAAGGGTTCCTCAGAAGGAACGCATTCCAAAGAAGCATAGTAATGTCCCTCAGCGGGTAGCTACACCCAGACAGAGGAGGGAGATCGGTACATACCAGGCCCAGGAGAGACTTAGGTCTAGGGACAAACGGAAGAAGGAAAGTCAGAAAGGGAAATGCAAAAATCAGAAGAAGGAGACCCCTTCAAAGCAGTACCCAGAGAAGCTGGTGGGCCCCTCTCCAATCGTATCCATTCAAGTGGAGGGAGTCTACACAAGAGCCCTGTTGGATACTGGAGCACAGGTGACGCTGTTGTACCGAGACTTCTACGACAGACACCTGAGTCACTTGCCCATCCGAAAGCTAGAAGACTTGGAGATATGGGGAATCGGAACGGAAAAGTTTCCTTATGATGGATATTTGCCCATCAAATTGACTTTTGACCCATCCATAGCAGGGAAGGGGGAAGTGTTTGACACCTTGGCTGTGGTGTGCCCCCGACCGCCTGGAGCCAACAGGAGCTTCTTGATAATAGGGACCAATGCGGATCTGGTCAGGAGACTTTTGATCCCACTAACAAAAAGGGAGAATCCCACAGTCACTGAGATCCACCCAATGTTGAAGACCGCCTACCAACGGTTGATCTTAGAACAAAAGGCCCCGGAAGAGGGGGTAGGGATGGTCTGGAGACTGGGAAGGAAAGGGATAGTACTGCAACCCGGTGAAGTAACCTGTTTGAAGGCCACAGTGAAACTCACTTGGGAGCAGCCGGGCCCCTTTGTAATGTTGGAACCCGATCCAAGGGAAGAACCCTCGGGCCTGAAAGTAATCCCGGAAGTGGTCCCGGTGAGGGTCCTGAAGAAGGCCCATTGCAGGGTGCCAGTGAGTGTAAGAAATACCATGGATGGTCCAATGGAAATCCCAGCCAGACTGCTGCTGGGTCGAGTAAGCTCAGCCACACCAGTTGCCTCCTCAGATGTAGAGAAGACAGATGGAGAAGGTACTGTGTGGGGAAAGCTCTCTATTGAGAATCCAAACCTGCCCAGGGCTTGGAGAGAGAGAGCCCTGAACCAGTTGACTCGGTGGAAGAGGATCTTCTCCCATGATGAGTTTGATGTGGGGTGTACTAGGAGTGCCACCCATCGAATCCGCCTCCATGAAGACAAGCCCTTCAAGGAGAGGGTGAGGCGGGTTCCATTGGCAGACCTCGAGGATTTGAGGGAACAGCTTGCCGAGCTCAAGCGAACAGGGTTAATCCAAGAATCCAGAAGTCCGTATGCTTCCCCCATAGTGGTGGTACGAAAGAAGAACGGGTCGCTAAGGTTGTGTATCGACTATAGGACCCTCAACAGGAGAACCACTCCGGATCAGTATACCACTCCAAGGATAGAAGACGCTTTGCAGAGCCAAATGGTTCAGTGTTATGGACCTGAAGAGCGGGTATTATCAGATCCCGATGCACCCAGAGGACAAAGAGAAGACGGCTTTCATAACCCCAGTGGGATACTTTGAATTCAACCGGATGCCTCAAGGTCTGTCTGGAGCCCCAGCCACATTCCAAAGACTTATGGAGAAGACTGTGGGAGACATGAACCTCATTGAGGTCCTTGTATACTTGTCATAGTCTTCGGAGTAAGTTTGGAGGAACATGAAGAGAGGCTGGAGAAGGTCTTGAAGAGACTGAGTGAGGAAGGACTCAAGCTCTCCCCTGAAAAATGTCAATTTTACCAATCCTCAGTCAACTATCTGGGACACATAGTGTCTGAAGATGGGGTGTCTACGGACCCTGAAAAACTGGAGGCTGTCACCTCCTGGCCAAGACCCACCACCGTAACAGAACTTAGGTCCTTCTTGGGTTTCTGTTCTTGTTACAGAAGGTTCGTGGAAGGTTTGCTCGAATAGCAAGACCCCTGAATGAGTTGCTGAAGACGGAGGGGGAAGAGGATGACTCGGGCCCCAGGAGGCCGGGAGAGTCAGTCAAGGACCAGTGGAACGAGAAATGTGAAGATGCCTTCCAGATGCTGAAAAAGAGCTTGACCACTGCTCCTGTCCTGGCCTATGCGGACCCGAAGAAGCCTTACGAACTCCATGTGGATGCCAGCCATGATGGACTGGGAGGAGTGCTCTATCAGGAGCATGAAGGACAGCAGAGACCTGTCGCATATGTGAGCAGAAGTCTGACCCCCTCCGAAAAGAACTATCCCACCCATAAGCTAGAGTTCCTGGCTCTCAAGTGGGCCGTAGTCGACAAACTTAGAGATTACTTGTATGGGGCAGACTTCACGGTCAAGACGGATAACAATCCTCTCACCTATCTGTTCACCATAGCCAAGCTGGACGCCACCGGACATAGATGGTTGGCGGCACTGTCTTCTTTCAATTTCGGCTTGAAATACAGACCTGGGGTGGGAAACCGAGATGCGGACGCCCTGTCCAGAAGGCCTCATGTCCCTACATACAGTGTCGAAGAATGGACCCAAGTAACACCTGACGAGGTACGGGCCCTCTGCCAAGGGGCTGAACTCCAGGCCAGGGGAGGCTCAAGAGAGGAAGAGATAGGGGTCACTATCGTAGGAGTCCCCAAGCAGTACTGCAAAGTAGCCCAACTGGGAGAAGACAACTTACCCAGACTAACAAAGAAGGAGTTAAGATCCGACCAATTGGAAGACCCTGTGGGGAGGTTGGTCCTAGAAGCATTGGAGAAACAGGATCCAAATGTACTCCTACGTCATCCCTCAAAGGAAGCTCGCCTACTTAAGAAAGAGTGGGACAGACTGCTGGTGCGTCAGGGGGTGGTCTACCGAAGGGGCCCCTCTGATGACCAAGAAGACAAGTGGCAGTTGTTCCTGCTGGAGAAACACAGAGAAACTGTCATGATCGCTCTGCACGACAACCATGGACACCTAGGAGTGGAAAGGACTTTCCAACTTGTTAGAGACCGTTTCTATTGGCCCTGCATGAGGGCTGAAGTTGAAGAATACTGCCATTCCTGTGCACGGTGCATACAGAGAAAGACACTACCCCATCAAGTGGCGCCAATGGGCCATTTACAAAGTGAAGGTCCGCTTGACCTGGTATGTATTGATTTCCTCTGCCTCGAACCTGACCTGAGCGGACAGGGAAATGTTCTGGTGGTAACCGACCATTTCACCCGATATGCACAAGCCTTTCCTACCAAAGACCAGAAGGTCACCACTGTGGCCAAAACACTCGTGGAGAAATACTTTACTTTATCCATTACGGATTGCCAAAAAGGCTTCATTCAGACCAGGGCAGGGACTTTGAGAGTAAACTCATACGGAAGCTCCTGGATGCCTTGGGAATCAAGAAAACCAGGACTACCCCTTATCACCCACAAGGTGATGCTCAACTGGAGAGGTTCAACCGAACCCTGCTTAACATGCTGGGAACTTTGAGTAGCGAAAGGAAGCAACATTGGAGTAATCATATAGCGGCCCTTGTGCATGCTTACAACAGCACTGTCAGCGACGCTACAGGGTATTCCCCTTACAGACTCATGTTCGGGAGGGAAGCTAGATTGCCAGTGGATCTGGCCTTCGGCACATCCACAGACCATTGTTCTGCTGCTTCCTACAAGGGATATGTGGATAGACTTAGGCACAATCTGAAGATGGCCTATGAGCAAGCCCAGACAGCCTCGGATCAACGGGGGGCTCGCAATAAGAGAAATTTTGATCTAAAGGTTAGGATCCAAGACTTGCAACCAGGAGACAGAGTGTTACTGCGGAACCTGGGAGTCCCTGGAAAGCATAAACTTGCGGATAGATGGAGACCTGAACCTTATGTCGTTTGCAAAAAACTACCGGGCCTACCTGTTTACAGACTTAAACCTGAAGGAAAGTTGGGGCCATTGAAGACTTGGCATCGGAACCACCTACTTCCTCTGACTGAAGCGGTTCGGTTACCTCCTAGTATGGATTCCCCTGGACCCATGTCTATTCTAGACACCACTAGACCCAACACTCGGTCTCAGACCCCCCGGAAGGGGGATACAGAGGATTCGGAAATAAGTGAAGATGAGGGAGAGGAAATTGGCTGGCTTTGGCCTTCCCAGGAACCAACGACTTCTGCTATTGATCTTCCGCCTGACGAAGACACCGAGGATCACACACTGAATGCAGAAGCAACAGAGTTTATCCCTTCCTGTCCTTGGTTGGATGCTTGGGAAAGTACCAGTGAACCATCTGAAAAGGAAGATCCAAGAGAAGCCATGTACCTTCCTGCTCCGGAACTGGATGTTCCCGAGGAAGGGGGAAGTCCTGAGTTAGCAACAGAAGAAGAGTCTGCTCCAACAGAAAGCCCAAGAGGACAGAGGAAGCGGAGGGCAATAAAACCTCCCAGGAGACTAACTTACCCACAGATGGGTGAAAGTGTGGAAGACACTGTAGTCACTGCTAGAAGGAGTATGGAAGACCATGACCCTCCCGCTGTTCATTTGGTGGGAGGCAGCCCCAGCTCACTCTCTGGCACAGTTAGACAGGATACTAATATTAGTGTGTCCCGTGGGCAGGGGAGTTCACTACCTCGTTTTTGGTGGGAATTTCCTCTGCCGACATCATATGAAGGATTGATGGATGTTATGAGATCTGTGGTTGGAGATTATGTTATCTTTGGGGACCAAAGAGTTCAAGTGGGGGGAGTGTGTAGCGGGGTCTCCTTTAAGGCTCCGGGACTACAGTACCCAGAGCCCCATTTGGCCTCAGGGCGGAGGTTCCGCCGCAGAGACTCATGGGAGAGGTTACTTAAGAGAGGGGCGGGGAGAAGCTCGCTCTTTTGGGACAACGCGCGTCAAGCATCAAGTCATCCTGCGCGGATCTGCTGTGGGGTAAGGCCTAAAGCCTAAGGCCTTACCCGAAGTCCGAAGAGCCTTTCACCGTCCTGTGGAACCTGGGTGGATCCTGGATCGTCAGTGTAGGACTCCAGTTGGATCGGGGACCCGATCGGTTGCAGACGCTGTGTGCGACGGACACACGCAGTGGAAGACCCAGGCTGGGATCGCGCCTGGAGCGGTGAGCGGGCCCCTGCCCATATCCATAGACTGAGTTATATTCAGGCCTATAGACTGCCTAGGCCCACTGTTTGCTCACCAGTGTTCTTTGGGGGTCCGGTAGTTGGGACATAGTTGAAGTGCCTACCCCCCCCCCCTGTTTGCATACTGTTGTTACAAGTTACCACCCTTTTTGCATTACAATTGGTTCATTTTTGCAAGTGCATCAACGAAAGCCGGCCTGGTGAAGAAAATATTACTCCCGCAGGGAAGGGGGACTATTTCATACACTGTCAGGCCTGACATAGGTGGGGAAAGTTATAAAGTTTGTGTTGCTGTGTCTTAGGGCGCGCACGCCATAATAGCTCCGCGTGGTGGATACTGCGCGGCGCCATTTTATAGTGCTGCCTCTGTAGCATTGGTTGGTACAGGGTTTCTGCAGACCCATGTAAGTGTTGCATGTCATGTTTTTATGCCACCATTTTATAGTAAAGCTATTACTTATTCATATTCCTGCCTCAGAGTGTTGTTTGTCTATTTAGGAACTGTTAAGTATCATACACCTGAGAATGATAGGAAGCTATCCCTAGACTAACTGTGCCAGAGTGGGTCGAGTCAGATTGCCGGGGGTTGGTGGTGCTGTATACAGGGCCCGAGAAAACAAACCAGTGGCTCTCTTAACTGGGGGTAGCGCTACACATCATTCAAAAACCGGACTGTCCGGGAGAAAACCCTACAGGTGGCAACCCTATGACCGGCGCTGTGATTGGCCGGAGCGGCGAAAACGTCCCTCCGCGCATGCGCACAGGAGCCCGAAAGCCAGCATTATCGATTAATAAAACCGGCATTTACAGTGCGCCTGCGCCAATGTCTACAGCGCGCATGCGCCGTAGATAGAGTTGCCACCTCATCCCCTTTAAAACCGAACACATATGAATTACACAGATTCTGTGGCTGATTAAGATGGTAATTAAACTCACTTGGTGCCTTACCTGCATTAAATTAGCCTCAGAACCTGTGTAATTCATATGTGTTCGGGTTTAAAGGGATGAGGTGGCAACCCTAGCCATAGATATCGGTGTACTATTTTTGGCAAATATCTCCTAAACCGTGTAGGTTTAGGAGATATTGCAAACACCTACAGGTAAACCTTAATCTAGGTTTACCTGTAGGTGCAACTAACCCTAGAGGGTTTACAAGCACTTTAAGATATTTTATGACATCTTTTATGATTGTGACAAACAGGTCTGAGCGGGCTTTCTAAAATATCCATAGATTGACTTGGAATCAGAAAAATAGTTAGGAAATAGTATCACACATATTCAGTGTCCATTTAGTTAACAACCATATAATTAGAATCTGTTTAGATCATATTCCTATTGTTGGTTTTACAGTAGGAGTTACTTCCGGTCTGTGGCTCTTACACTTCCGCTTTATGCGTTCCGCGGTCGCCCAGCCGCTTCCTGGTTTCCTTAGCAACGCGTCTGGTGCGCGCGGTCGACGTGAGATGACACTAGCAGCCTGGCGGCGGCCATTTTCTCGTAGCGCAGACACTCCGCCTTCTTGCTTCAGGCAGATGACTGGGTGAACATTTTAGTTTGCAGCGCACCAGATATCTATTATTTCGATAAAATAAATGTATAAGCTCTATCCAAATGTAAATATGGCGGGCTTATACTGAAGTGTTTAGCACAGGATGGAGTTGTTTTACTGTACACCGGAAGAGGAGGGGGGAGGGATTTCTGTAATCAAAGCAGCTTCCTGATATGAGGCTGGAGGGACCTATTGAGAAGGAGGTGATAATATATTCTTATTATGGGACTAGTGGACGGGTCATGTGATGTTGTGGGTCAGGTCACGTGTCCTCTGTAGTCAGGGGTCAGCAGGCTGTTCCCTGTGGGGGGGGGGATTAGTCTCTTCTGCTGTATTGGGGTCTCTATAGAGATAAATATTGTTGTAGAAGGGATTTATAGGCGTTCTTCCCTTGCAGAGTATTGTACACGTGGGGCGTATAGCGCAGAAGCACGCAGAGCCTTTTCAAGTCACCTTCTCAGTAAAAGCCTCCCAGGCAGGGTTGCCGCCTCATCCCTTTAAACCCAGACACATATGAATTACACAGGTTCTGTGGCTGATTAAGGGGTTAATTAAACTCACTTGGTGCCTTATCTACATTAAATTGGCCCCAGAACCTGTGTAATTCATATGTGTCCGGGTTTAAAGGGATGTGTTCGGGTTTACCCACTTAAGGACCGGAAGATTCCCCCCCCCCCTAAATGACCAGGCCATTTTTTGCGATACAGCACTGCGTCCCTTCAACTGACAATTGCGCGGTTGTGCGACGTTGTACCCCACAAATAGAGCTTTCTTTTGGTGGCATTTGATCACCTCTGCGGCTTTTATTTTTTGCGCTATAAACAAAAAAAGCGTAAATTTTTGGAAACAAACCCCAATATTTTTTACTTTTTGCTATAATAAATATCCCCCCCAAAAAAAAAATAATTATAAAAAAGAAAATTCTTCATCAGTTTAGGCCAATATGTATTCTTCTACATATTTTTGGTAGTGATGAGCGCCGACGTGTTCGCACAGTCCACGTGCAGATCCCTGGCAGGAAGTCGGCACGGCGCTGCGCTAATCACAGACAGGGAGACATGTCCCGATCTCTGCAGCCGCGCATCGGGACATGTCTCCCTGTCGGTGATTAGCGCAGCGCCGTGCCGACTTCCTGGCGGGATCTGCACGTGGACTGTGCGAACATACCGGAGCTCATCTCTAATTTTTGGTAACAAAAAAAATCGCAGTAAGCGTATATTGATTGGCTTGCGCAAAGGTTATAGCGTCTTCAAAATAGGGGGATAGATTTAAGGCATTTTTATTATTAATTTTCTTTTTTTACTAGTAATGGCGGCGATCAGCGATTTTTAGCGGGACTGTGACATTGCGCCGGACAGATCGGACATGTTTTGGCACTTTTTTGGGACCAGTGACATTTATACAGCGATCAGTGCTAAAAAAAAATGCACTGATTACTGTATAAATGACACTGGCAAGGAAGGGGTTAATACTATTGGTGATCAATGGGTTAAATGTGTTCCCTGGGAGGTGTTTCTAACTGTGGGGGGAAGGGACTGACTGGGAGTAGAGAGAGATCGCTGTTCCTAATCACTAGGACAGACGATCACTCTGTATTCCCCTGTCACAACGGGGATCTGTTTGTTTACATTGACAGATCTCTGTTCTGGCTCTCTGTGGAGAAATCGCGGGTGGCCGGCGGACACCAGCCACGCACATCAGGTTCCCCGCCGTGCAGTGGGCGTGCACGCGCGCGCCTGCTATAGCTGTAAAACGGACCGACGTACAGCTACCAACCTGCCACAGTATAATGACGGCAGCTGGTCGGCAAGTGGTGAAAGGGATGAGGTGGCAACCCTACTCCCAGAGCCTCATTCATCACCACCATTCCGGGCACTTTAGAGTCACGGACACCCCTACATGAAAGCATAACTCCGAATTTTAATGGTCGTTCACTTATTGTTTCCAATTTGTTGATTTTTTGTCGTACTGGCCTATCATCTCCTGTCTCGAGACACGCACCTAGAAGAGGGAAGGTCTGGACAGCCGCACTCCAATTAAAACGCCTTTATTGTGCAAAATAACAAAAGTACACACCACAGCAGGGTACAGGATAAAAACTGACGCGTTTCGCACTCAACAGTGCTTAGTCATAGCTAACTTAGTTAAGCCTAAGCACTGTTGAGTGTGAAATGCGTCAGCTTTTTTTATCCTGTACTCTGCTGTGGTGTGTACTTTTGTTATTTTGCACAATAAAGGCGTTTTTTGGAGTGCGGCTGTCCAGACCTTCTCTCTTCTAATTGCTATATGCTTAGCCTGCACCTGATGCTTCCACTTTGAGGAGAGTGCCATTTCCACACATCCACCTGGAGCGGTGATCCCTTCCCTTCGAGACACGCTCCCTCCCTCCTTAGAAGTCTAAGGGACTGCAATGTGCAGGCGCCGCCAGGACAGTGAGAACCTGCTGAGCTGGATGAAAACAAACAGCGGAACCGTGGCCATCAGATGGAGGTGTGTATGCAGTGAGGGTGGGGTTAGGTCATGGGGTAAGCATGATTAAAGCTTTTAGGCTACTTTCACACTGAGGCGCTGGATGCGCTGGCGGTATAGTGGCGCTATTTTTAGCGCCGCTATACCGTTTTTTTTTTGCCGCGATTTGCGGGCGCTACCGGGGGTATTTTAACCCCTGCTAGCGGCCGAAAAAGGGTTAAAAACGCCCGCAATAACGCCTCTTTGAGGCGTTTTGCGGGCGTATTAGAGGCGCTACCCCATTGATTTCAATGGGCAGGGGCGCTATAGGAGCGCTATTTTTAGCGCTCCTATTGCGCCTCAAAGATGCGGCTTGCAGGAGTTTTTTGAGCCTCCTGCAAGCGCAACGCTCCAGTGTGAAAGCCCTCGGGCTTTCACATTGGATAGTATTGAGAGGCTTTTTTGGGGCGCATTGCAGGCGCTATTTAGAGCGCAATAGCGCCTGCAAAGCACCTCAGTGTGAAAGGGGCCTTACAGCCATACTTCTCTTCTGGGTCACAGGAGTGCACTTACTTTTGTACTTCTGTAACCCAAAGTCAGCTTATAGCGGCTATTGCCTGCTGTCAGCTGACGTCACAGCGGTGCTCCAGGCTCTGGAAGGATCCCGACCATATTGTCAGGATCCACTCAGTTGCCTAATTACAGTGTTTCTCAACTCCAGTCCTCATGGCGTCCCAACAGGTCATGTTTTCAGGATTTCCATTAGTTTGCACAGGTGATTTGAGCAGTTTCACTGCCTTAGTAATTACCACAGCCATTTCATCTGAAGGAAATTCTGAAAACCTGACCTGTTGGGGTGCCTTGAGGACTGGAGTTGAGAAACACTGGCCTAATAGACAGCGCGCTCTGCCTCTCAGCTTGCAGCTGATTGCTGAAGCCAGCTACGCCCACCTCTCACCAGCCCCTCTCCGGGCAGCACAGTGGTGTAGTGGTTAGCACTTTCACCTAGCAGCAATAGGGTCGTTGGTTCAAATCCTGACCACGACACCATCTGCCTGGAGTTTGCATTTTCTCCCCGTGCCTGCGTGGGTTTCCTCCGGGTACTCCGGTTTCCTCCCACACTCCAAAGACATGCTGGTAAGTTAATCAGATCCTGTCTATAAATTGGCCCTAGTATGTGTATGTGTTTGTAAGCGCGTCGGGACCCTTCGGGGTAAGACCGCGCTATATCAAGATACCTCTCATCTCAACTCTCAACTCAACTCTCCAGTGAGCGCTGCAGGAGCAGAGTGGTGAGCAATGGCTGACAGTCACTGCTCTCTTCTCAGAGCAGTCCCGTCATGTGATCGCTCAGTTCTCAGGCTTCGAGCCAACGGGGGACAGATGCAGCATTACACCCATGCTGCATCATAGAAGTGAGTACGTACATTTGATTTTTTGAAAACCCCAAACTTCTCCTTTGCTACTTATCTCTCCCTCTGCCTGCACTGTTGGATTCAGCTACATTGAAGATCTAAGCCTGGTAAAAGAGCTTTAGCATCCATCTCACTTCCAAGTGGTTAGGATCCCTCACTCTTTGCGGTGTTCTGCGTTTTGATCTGCTAGCCCCTACATGTATTGACGTAGAGTAGTGGTTCCCAACCACCGGACCATGGCAGGTACTGGGCCACAGCCTTCCTCCTGCCAGGCTTTGACTTCCTGTCTCCTCTGACAGCTGCAATTTAGCTCGTGGAGTAGACAGGGGCTGTGACTTGGCAGAAGTGTGTTGTCCTGCCTTTCAGTAGCTCCTGGAGTGGTGGTGGAAGCTGTGGGGTATGTCTGGCCAGCTCTGGGTGCCTGACCATCCCACCAAAGCGCTCCACACCAGGCTCCAGCTTCCCTATTAGTACAGAGCAGCAGCTGGAGCTGGCATAAGGGAACCTTGTGGCTTTGCCCTGGTTTGGGGGGGCCTCGTACACACGATCGGATTTTCCGATGGGAATTGTGTGATGGCAGGCTTTTGGCGGAAAATCCGACAGTTTGCATGCGCCATCGGACAATTGTTGTCGGATTTTCCCACAACAAATGTGGGATAGCATGCTTTAAAATTTTCCGACAACAAATGTTTGATGTCGGATTATCTGATTAATACTAAGCAATGCTCACCATAAGACAACATTAGCAGAAGTTGCCCAAAGGGTGGCGCTAAAGAGCTGAAAAAACAGGTAGTTTCATGCTTGTTGGACGACAGTTCTTTGCCGATTGCATGCAGTACAAGTTCACAGCCAATGCCTTTCGCACAAAAGTCCTACACTTTGTCCGCGGAAAATCCGATCGTGTGTACCAGGCTTTAGATCTTGGCATCATAGAGGATCTCATTGTATATGGAGGTGCTGCTGATGCCTAAAGCCTCGTACACATGATCGGATTTTCCGCGGACAAAGCAGAAGGGCGTTGGCCGTGAACTTGTCTTGCAAACAAGCGGCAAATAATTGTCGTCCAACAAGCGCGAAACTATGTTTTTTTTTTTTAGCTCTTTAGCGCCACCCTTTGGGCAACTTCTGCTAATGTTGTCTTATGGTTAGCATTGCTTCCGAACAAGTCCGACGGACTTGTGTACACACGATCGGATAATCCGACATCACACATTTGTTGTCTGAATATTTTAAAGCATGCTAGGGCTGCAACTAACGATTATTTTCATAATCGATTAGTTGGTCGATCATCGTTTCGATTAATCGACTAATCGGATAATCTTAAAAAAAAGTGTGGTGTGTAATTTAGTTAATATGTAAAGTTTAAAAAAAAAAAGGCAATTTATTCTTAAATATCCATATGCAGTGGTAAATATAAATAACCAACTACAGTAATTGTAATACCTTCTATTACCTCCAGTCTATCAGCCTCCACCTTCTCTGGGTTCACATGCTGATCTTCCCTGCACACAGTCTTTAAAGTATTTTTTTTCTTAAACATGTGTAATGGTTTTGAACAGAGCAGCCCGGGTTCCTCCTCTTCTGGGGTCCCCCGTTGACACTTCTGGCTCCTCCTGCCTTTATAGTGCCTCGATAGCTAGCTGCAAAGTGTAATATAGAGTGCCCTCATCGCAAGGGAAAAACTGCTCCTGTCTTTGGGGACCAAAGATTTCAAGTTGGGGGGAGTATGTAGCAGGGTGTCACTTTTGCACGCAGCTTATGGACTACAGTTTGTGCCTAATAAGAACTTAACTCCTTCTGCCTATAGAGCCACTCACTTCCTGCCCAGGACTACATGTCCCATGAGGCATTGCTCCTCACACATTCACAAGTTCTCATGCACTTACTGACGTGTGTGTGCTGCACCGTGTTTCCTGATATGTAAACAAACAATGCATTCTGTATGCAGGCAAACTAATTGGCTGGCCGATTAATCGATTATGAAAATAGTTGACAACTATTTTCATAATCGATTAGTTGACGATTAATCGATTAGTTGTTTCGGCCCTAAAGCATGCCATCCAACATTTGTTCGAAAATTCGACAACAATTGTCCGATGGAGCGTACAAACGGTCGGATTTTCTGACAAATGCCTGCCATCACACAATTACCGTCGGAAAATCCGATCGTGTGTACGGGCCTTACCAGTGCAAGCCTGAGCCTACTACACTACAGTGAGGCCCCCAGCAGTTGCAGGCTTGAGTCCAGTCTAACTGAAAGCTGGGGGGGGGGGGGCGTAGCTACCCCATATACAGAAGCCTCCTATTGGCCACCAAGTCATTGCAATCTACTGCTTGCCATTTTGGGGGCTTTAGGATCCCATCTTCATTAGGGCTTAAACTGTTGGTGGAATGTAGTGTTGGACTTGGATTGCTTCATTGATTATTGATTTATAATCAGTTATATGCCATCTTTTTTTTTTTTTTTTTAAATAATGCATCAGGAACTGGTTGTGTAGGACTTACCCAGCCAACTGCTGAAAGCAGTTTGAGTCCAATACTCTTTTCTGGTACAATATTTTTTATTAAGAATTTCAAAGAAATACAATACAAGAAATCAGCCATGTACGGGCTCTATGTCAGACATATATACACAAAGGCTGGGTTCACACTTGTGCGACACAACATCTGTCCTACTTTGGATCCGACTTTGCCCTGCGACATGAAGCCGACATATGTCCGACTTTCAATGAACGGGGATCCGACTTGGATCCCCACCAATATCAGGCACTGTGTTTGGTATGAATCTTGAGGGGGAACTCCAGGCCAAATTTTAAAGAAAAAACGGCGACGGCGACGGGAAGACCGGCCCCT
This sequence comes from Rana muscosa, assembly GCA_029206835.1. Classification (NCBI taxonomy): domain Eukaryota; kingdom Metazoa; phylum Chordata; class Amphibia; order Anura; family Ranidae; genus Rana; species Rana muscosa. The sequence continues at coordinate 391,085,262 of CM055123.1, forward strand.
CCACTAGCAAAAGACCTAAAGAAGTTAGTGGAGGGGCTGGCAGAAGAAAGAAGCGGGAGAAGAACCGGAGAGCGGGAGAAGAAGAAGGCGACGGAGAAGACCGGGCCTCCGCTAGCAAAAGAGCTAAAGAAGTTAGCGGTGGCCCGGCAGAAGAAAGAACCGGAGAGCGCGGCGACGACACCGGAGACCCCCGAAGTCGGAAGAAGACCCCCGGAGCTGTGCAATAAAATACTTTAAAAAGCTGTGTGGTTTTTTTATTGCAATTTTTTCCCACCAGTTGAATGGGTAGGGGTACGATGTACCCCATACTCATTCACATAGGGTGGGGGGCCGGGATCCGGGGGCCCCTTTATTGAAGGGGGCTCCCGGATTCCGATAAGCCCCCCACCTGCAGACCCCGACAACCAACGGCCAGGGTTGTCGGGAAGAGGCCCTGTCTTCATCAACATGGGGGCAGGGTGCTCTGGGGTGGGGGGACCGCGGGTCGCCCCCCTGCCCCAGAGTACCAAACCCCCCCATGTTGAGGGCATGCGGCCTGGTACGGTTCAGGAGGGAGGGGGGGCCGCTCTCTCGTCCCCCCCTCTTCCCCTGCGGCCTGCCAGGTTGTGTGCTCGGATAAGGGTCTGGTTTGGATTTTGGGGGGGACCCCCACGCCGTTTTTTCGGCGTAGGGGCGCCCCTTCAAATCCAGACCAGACCCAAGGGCCTGGTATGCTCCTGGAGGGGGATCCCATGCCAGTTTTTCTTTAAAATTTGGCCTGGAGTTCCCCCTCAAGATTCATACCAAACACAGTGCCTGATATTGGCGGGGATCCAAGGCGGATCCCCGTTCATTGAAAGTCGGACATATGTCGGCTTCATGTCGCAGGGCAAAGTCGGATCCAAAGTAGGACAGATGTCGTGTCGCACTAGTGTGAACCCAGCCTTAGTGGCCACTTTATTAGGTACACCTGTTCAATTGCTTGGTAACAGAAAATTGCTAATCAGCCAATCACAGGGCAGAAATTCAGTGCATTTAGATGGGGTGAAGATGACTTGCTGAAGTTCAAACCGAGCATCAGAAAGGGGATTTAAGTGACTTTGAACACGGCATGGTTGTTATTGCCAGACGGGCTGGTCTGAGTGCTTCAAAAACTGCTGATCTACTGGGATTTTCACGCACAACCATCTCTCGGGTTTACAGAGAATGGTCAGAAAAAGAGAAAATATCCATTGAGCGGCAGTTGTGTGCAGGAAAATGCCTTGTAACCGCTCGTCACAACCAAGGTAGGCAGAATACCATCTCTGAATGCACAACACATCGAACCTTCAAGCAGATGGTCTACAGCAGCAGAAGACCACACCGGGTGCCACTCCTGTCAGCTAAGAACAGGAAACTGAGGTTACAATTGGCAAATGCTCACCAATATTGGACAATAGAAGATTGGAAAAAACGTTGCCTGGTCTGATGATTCTCAATTTCAGCTGCGACATTCAGATGGTCGGGTCAGAATTTGGCGAAAACAACATGAAAGCATGGATCCATCCTGCCTTGTATCACTGGTTCAGGCTGGTGGTGGTGTAATGGTGTTGGGAAGGTTTAATTGGCACACTTTGGGCCCCTTTGTACCAATTGAGCATCGTTTAAACGCCACGGCCTACCTGAGTATCGTTGCTGATCATGTCCATCCCTTTATGACTACAGTGTCCCCATCTTCTGATGGCTCCTTCCAGCAGGATAATGCACCAAGTTACAAAGCTCCAATCGTCTCACCACTGGTCAATGAGGTCACTGTACTCCAATGGCCTCCACACTCACCAGATCTTGATCCAGTAGAGCACTTTTGGCTCTGGGGGGGGGGGACTGGAGAAAAGAGGTGGGGAAGTGGGGCATCCCGCAGGCTATGTCATTAGTCAACTAGAAAATTATGAGTTGCTTAAGCTGGCTGGGTGTAGCATGAGGAAAGCGTAAAGCCTCGTACACACGGTCGGACTTCAAACAAACTTTTCCGTGGATTTTTGTCCGAAGGGAGTTGGCCGGGCACACCCATAGTACACACACGGCAGGACTTTTCTGCAAACTTTCCCAACATCACGTGTTTATTCTGCTCTTTTGTGCTCTTTACCGCCACCCTTTGGTCAACTTCTGCTATTGTTGGTTGATTTTAACATTGGTTCTGGGCATGGGTATTTGTACTTCGGACAAAAGTCCAATGGATTTCTGTACACACGATAGGACTTTGCACCGTAGGACTTTTGTTGCCGAAAAGTTTGTCCGTTTGCAGAGCGAACTTGTGTTCGATGAAAACCGAAAAAGTTTGTCCGATGGAGCGTACACACGGTCGGATTTTTGGGAAAACTTGCTCATTTTGAAGTTTGTTGGCAAAAAGTCTGACGTGTGTATGGGGCTTTAGATAGCCAAGATTCCCATCGTTTTTAAGAATTTAGAATGGGAGTCAAGTAAAATGCTGGACATCTTTTTGTTGATCATTATGGTGGTCAAACAGGCCTTCACTGCTGCCAATGAAACAGTGGGATTCTCCCAGGCTTTGGCTATGGTATGTTTGGCCTCAAGGATTAGATAGGCGGACAATTTTTCGTTGCCAGGAGAATAAACCCTGGACAGGGCAGTGTGATAAGGCCAGCTTTGTATCCTTGTGAATGGGTAGGTGGAAAAAGGTATGCAAAAGTCCTGTAATAGATCTATCCCTGGTCCAATTCCAGGATACTAATTTTCTATTCTTGCCGCTGATCCAAATCTATGATGATGTGAATGCATGCATGCTTAAAGGATTACACACTGGGACAGACTTGTCAGTATGAGCTCTCTCTCATCACTCGAAAGGCCAACAGGCTTTATTCATGGTCTCAGCCCCTTCTATAAACAAAGTGACATAAGCAAACGTCATCACATATGTGTGTATATGATTGGCTCAGCCATATATGGTCTTCTCTTGTGACGTCTATTCTTGGCCACATGTTTTCACATTCTTTAGTTCATCGCCATTTTAGCTTTTCACGGTGGGAGGGGTTGAAAGAAGAAGTGGAGTGAAGGTGACATCTGTTCCTCGTTTAAGAAGTGAATACCTCTGTCATATTTTTAGTTAAGGAGAATACTTCTTATCTTGTTACATGAATACCAAAACACACACACATGAAAATACTTTCTGGTTCCCAATATGAGCATCAATAAGTTTCTTATTGTATAAATATATCTTAGTGTGTGCTCCTCAAAACTGACCCCACCCTTTCTTTCAAAGGAGTGCTCTAACGTTCCTTGCAAATATATCACTCACAAGGGTAGGGGCCATTTACTCTAAAATTCCTAAGGATGGGGCTGTGAACTATGAGTAGCTGAAATATTCATTTAACTTGCACTAAATCTTTGAACCAAATACCAAAACATAAAGAAGGAAAGAAAATACCAATATTTGAGTGGTTAAAGAGAGAGATAACATAGATAGTAATTTTATCAACTTCATCACAGTCCGAAGACCCTGGACCAAAATCCTGTTAGGTTTGGGCAAGTCCACCAAGTGTGGAGGACATGTCCACATTGACCACAGTCCCAGAGTCAAACACTATTTTCAAACCAGCATTTTAAGCCCTGAAACAGGTTGCAAACCCACTATCCCCTGAAACAGGTTGGCTTGTTGCTTTTGGATGAATAGATGGAGTAAAAATTCCTGTACTCCTAAACCCTTTACTCATGTTGTTCTCATGTTTTCCCTACACCTTCCAGTCTTCACCCAAAGCACCTTTGAGGCCCTGAAAGAATTTCTGACTCATTCCCACTCATCCCAAACTATAGAAATGCTTGCCAATCTATCTTTTTTATTTTTTTAATTTTTTTAACACTGATAAAGATTAAAACATGTTTATGATCTGTAAGTGATGTGAATGACTGGCTATATTGTAGCTATATGTAGGTACTGTTCTGCATTGCCTATTATATAGAGTGCTCCTTCTCATGAGGTACATCTTCTACAATGAAGACCTGTCAAATTACTTATAAAACAAATGCCTTCTTGTATTTCTTCTCATTTCTGATTTGTAGTGCATGGTAGAGAAAACGAGCCTTAACTGAAGGCAAAACTGTCCATGAGGAAACATCTGCAAATAGATCACCTAAGGATGGAGAAGGAGTGGAGTCACATGACTGAGAGGATACTAAACCTCACCCTGGAGATCATCTACCTGCTGACCGGAGAGGTGAGGAGGATTCTGGGAGGTCACATGACATCACTCTTATCTCTATTAATAAAACACAGACCTGACCGGAGAGGTGAGGAGGATTCTGGGAGGTCACATGACATCACTCTTATCTCTATTAATAAAACACAGACCTGACCGGAGAGGTGAGGAGGATTCTGGGATGTCACATGACATCTCTCTTATCTCTAGTAATAAAAACAGATGACCGGAGAGGTGAGGAGGATTCTGGGAGGTCACATGACATCACTCTTATCTCCAGTAATAAAACACAGACCTGACTGGAGAGGTGAGGAGGATTCTGGGGGAGGATTCTGGGAGGTCACATGACATCACTCTTATCTCTAATAATAAAACACAGACCTGACCGGAGAGGTGAGGAGGATTCTGGGAGGTCATATGACATCACTTTTATCTCAGTTAAAAAAAAAAATAGACTAGACGAAAGCACTGATATATATGGTAAAGGCATACATTATAATGAATGACAATTTAAAACACTGCTTGGATGGTGGCATAACTTCGTATTTTGCCCTTAAATTTAGAATTATATAGCTTTCAAGTTATCTCAAGGGTTGCTGGCATCCAACATGAGGAAGACCCAAAACCTTGTTGTAGATCCTCCATTCCACTCCCTAAAAATGAACAAGAAGGTTGAAGAAGTCACCAGTGAGATCATTGAGCTGCTGACAGGAGAGGTGAGCGGTGTGCCGGGAATTCTGGGACATTATCCAGTAACAGACAAGGGATGTGTCTGGATGGTGACTGTATCATTGTGTGTGTCAGGTTCCTATAAGGTGTCAGGATATCACAGGTTGTATCTCCATGGAGGAGTGGGAGTATATAGAAGGACACAAGGATCTCTACAAGGACGTCATGATGGAGAAGCGGCCGCCCCTCACATCACCGGGTAAGAGGAGACTTTCATTTCTTGTAAAGGAGAGAAGAGTATTGAGGATCCCCCTAGATACACACATCCTCTGATATAAAGACATAGAAACAATGTATTCAGTCAGTGTGTGTTTCCTACAGATGGATCCAGTAATGGGAACCCACCAGAGAGATGTCCCCGTCCTCTGTGTTCCCGAAATTCAATACAGGAACATCACAAGATCCTCCAGGATTATCAGGTAGATGGAATTGAAAACAGAATTTTCAGACACACCTAGTGTGACAAGTGAATATAGGCGTGCACATTGGGTGTGATGGATGTGCCTGGGCACACCCTAATCACCCCATGCGCCAGTGTCATCCAGTGTTTCATCCAGTGTACAAAAGTGTGCGGACCACATCAGCCCCAATAGAAGGAGGGCCTACTGTGATTGTACCCTGTTATGTAGTACACACCCTGAGTAATCCAATGTATTTTACCAGCAGTACTAGATCTGCGTCATCATCTCCTTTGACGGCCAGGGATGAGGGCATTGTACTGTGTCGATCCAGTCGGCAGTGCCCAGTACAGTGTGCTGAATAAACAGGACGGAGGAGGCAGAATCTGCTCCACCTCCCATCCTATCCCTGCTATGTCTGCCCTGAACCCCCCCCACTTGCACACAATGCTGTGAAAGGGGCTTGTAATGAAGGTGGCAGATATGAATGTAGAGGACACAGCAACTGTAGATCCTGGCTGCCTGAGCCTAGGAGAGACCAGTCTGGGGCCATGATTGTGAGTAGTAGGCATGAACGTCTCCGCTTCTTTTTCTCTCAAACCCCCTTCACACCCCTGTCTCACTTCTCTCACTCTCCTCTCTCTCACTCCCCTCTTTCTCTCTCACCCCCCTCTCTGTCTCTTAACCCCTCTGTGTCTTTTTCTCTCACCCCGCTCTCTCACCCCCGTCTCTCTGTCATCCACCCCCCCTTTTCTCACCCCCTCTATCTCTCACCCCCTCTGTCTCTCACCCTCCCTCTTTCTCTCACCCCGCTCTCTCACCCCCGTCTCTCTCTCACCCACCCTCCCCCTCTCGCACCCCCCCTCTTTCTCTCACCCCGCTCTCTCACCCCCGTCTCTCTCACCCACCCTCCCCCTCTCTCACCCCCTCCCCCTCTCACCCTCCCTCTTTCTCTCACCCCGCTCTCTCACCCCCGTCTCTCTCTTACCCACCCTCCCCCTCTCTCACCCCCTCTGTCTCTCACCCCCTCTGTCTCGCACCCTCCCACTTTCTCTCACCCCGCTCTCTCAGCCCCGTCTCTCTCTCACCCACCCTCCCCTTCTCTCACCCCCTCTGTCTCTCACCCCCTCTGTCTCTCACCCTCCCTCTTTCTCTCACCCCCGTCTCTCTCTCACCCCCTCTGTCTCTCACCCTCCCTCTTTCTCTCACCCCGCTCTCTCACCCCCGTCTCTCTCTCACCAACCCTTCCCCTCTCTCACCCCTCCCTCTTTCTCTCATCCCCCCTCTCCTCTCTCTCTCTCCCCCCCTCTCTTTTTCTCTGACCCCCTCCCCCTTTTTCACCCCCCCCTTTTTCTCTCTCTCTCCACCTGACCGGCTTTTCCTTAAGATGTAAACCATATTAAAACACTAAAATGTGCTAATACTTTTCAAAATGTTTGTTTACATTTATTTAAGAGTGTGTGTGTGTCTGTCTGTATGTGTGTGCATATATATATATATATATATATATATATATAAACACACATACACACACAGTATCTCACAAAAGTGAGTATACCCGTCACATTTCTTTGTAAATATTTTATTCTATCTTTTCATGTGACAACACTGAAGAAATGACACTTTGCTACAATGTAAAGTAGTGAGTGTACAGCTTGTATAACAGTGTAAATTTGCTGTTCCTTCAAAATAACTCAACACACAGCCATTAATGTCTAAACCGCTGGCAATAAAAGTGAGTACACCCCTAAGTGAAAATGTCCAAATTGGTCCCAAAGTGTCAATATTTTGTGTGGCCGCCATTATTTTCCAGCACTGCCTTAACCCTCTTGGGCATGGAGATCACCAGAGCTTCACAGGTTGTCACTGGAGTCCTCTTCCACTCCCCCATGACGACATCACGGAGCTGGTGGATGTTAGAGACCTTGCGCTTCTCTACCTTCCGTTTGAGGATGCCCCACAGATGCTCAATAGGGTTTAGGTCTGGAGACATGGCTTGGCCAGTCCATCACCTTTACCCTCAGCTTCTTTAGCAAGGCAGTGGTCATCTTGGAGGTCTGTTTGGAGTCGTTATCATGTTGGAATACTGCCCTGTGGCCCAGTCTCTGAAGGGAGGGGATCATGCTCTGCTTCAGTATGTCACAGTACATGTTGGCATTCATGGTCCCCTTAATGAACTGTAGCTCCCCAGTGCCGGCAGCACTTATGCAGCCCCAGACCATGACACTCCCACCACCATGCTTGACTGTAGACAAGACACACTTGTCTTTGTACTCCTCACCTGGTTGCTGCCACACACGGTTGACACCATCTGACCCAAATAAGCTTATCTTGGTCTCATCAGACCACAGAACATGGTTCCAGTAATCCATGTCCTTAGTCTGCTTGTCTTCAGCAAACTGTTTGCAGGCTTTCTTGTGCATCATCTTTAGAAGAGGCTTCCTTCTGGGATGACAGTTATGCAGACCAATTTGATGCAGTGTGCAGCGTTTGGTCTGAGCACTGACAGGCTGACCCCACACCCCTTCAACCTCTGCAACAATGCTGGCAGAACTCATATGTCTATTTCCCAAAAGACAACCTCTGGATATGAAGCTGAGCACGTGCACTCAAGTTCTTTGGTTAAGGATGGCGAGGCCTGTTCTGAGTGGAACCTGCCCTGTTAAACCGCTGTATGGTCTTGGCCACCATGCTGCAGCTAAAGCCTCGTACACACGACCGAGTTTCTCGGCAAGAACCAGCAAGAAACTTGCTGGCAGAGATTTCTTGGCGAGAAATTCGTTCGTGTGTATGGTTTCTCGTCAAGAAAACCGACTAGAATCTCGACGAGAAAATAGAGAACCTGCTCTCTATTTTCTCGTCGAGATTCTCGTCAGCCTGTTTCTCGAAGAGAAAATTGTGTGTGTGTACACTTACCTGTCCTCCGGGAAGCCCGCGCATGCTCGAAATGACTTAGACGCATGCGCGGTAGCTTCCTAGGCATAGGATAGGGTGTACCAAGATGGCGGCGAAGGCATCGAATGTGACGAGCGCATGCTCGTCGTATTCGATTACGTCACCGCGTTCGCTCCCTTCAAAGAACCGCGGGTTCTTTGAAATGAGCGTGTGTACACTCGGCCGGGACAAGTTTCTTGTCCAAGGATCTCGTCAAAAAAAACGACGTGTTTTTTACGACGAGATTCTCGGCCGTGTGTACGAGGCTTCAGTTTCAGGGTCTTGTCAATCTTCTTATAGCCTAGGCCATCTTTATGTAGAGCAACAATTTTGTTTTCAGATTCTCAGAGAGTTCTTTGCCATGAGGTGCCATGTTGAACTTCCAGTGACCAGTATGAGAGAGTGAGAGCGATAACACCAAATTTAACACACCTGCTCCCCATTCACACCTGAGGCCTTGTAACACTAACGAGTCACATGACACTGGGAGGGAAAATGGCTAATTGGGCCCAATGTGGACATTTTCACTTGGGGGTGTACTCACTTTTGTTGCCAGCGGTTTAGACATTAATGGCTGTGTGTTGAGTTATTTTAAGGGGACAGAAAATTTACACTGTTATACAAGCTGTACACTCACTACTTTACATTGTAGCAAAGTGTCATTTCAGCAGCGTTGTCACAAGATACAGTAGAATAAAATATTTACAAAAATGTGAGGGAGTGTACTCACTTTTGTGAGAAACTGTATGTGTGTATATATATATATATATATATATATATATATATATATATATATACACATACACACACACACGCGTGTGTTTGAGCTTTAGGGTGCATACCCTAATGCAATAGGCTGTGCACACCTATGCAAGTGAACATCACCCAACAGTGACTTGTGAAACATCTGTAATAATTGGACTTCCTATCTGTGTAGGGAGTAACTTGATTTTTGATTATTTACTTGTTTTCACTCCCTGAAAGAGGAGAAGTGTCAGGCTGATTGTTGGGCTTCCCATGGGCTATCTTGTCGCCTGTTCTGTACTAATAGACTGCAAAACTGACTGCAAAATTTCCAGCGAATTAAAGCAGAGCTAAATCATTAGATCAGATCCCTACAGTATGGGAGAAAGCAATATTAACCACTTAAGACCCGCACCAATATGCAGCATAAGGACCAGGACCCTTTTTGCGATTCGGCATTGCGTCGCTTTAACTTACAATTGCGCGGTCGTGCGACGTGGCTCCCAAACAAAATTGGCGTCCTTTTTTCCCCACAAATAGAGCTTTCTTTTGGTGGTATTTGATCACCTCTGTGGTTTTTATTTTTTGCGCTATAAACAAAAATAGAGCGACAATTTTGAAAAAAATTCAATATTTTTTACTTTTTGCTATAATAAATATCCCTGAAAAATATGTAAAAAAACATTTTTTTTCCTCAGTTTAGGCCGATACGTATTCTTCTACATATTTTTGGTAAAAAAAAAATCGCAATAAGCGTTTATTGATTGATTTGTGCAAAAGTTATAGCGTCTACAAAATAGGGGGTAGTTTTATGGCATTTTTATTATTATTATTTTTTTTACTAGTAATGGCGGTGATCAGTGATTTTTTTCGTGACTGCGACATTATGGCGGACACATCGGACACTTTTGACACTATTTTGGGACCATTGTCATTTTTACAGCGACCAGTGCTATAAAAATGCACTGGTTACTGTAAAAATGACACTGGCAGTGAAGGGGTTAACCAGGAGGGGGCGCTGTAGGGGTTAGGTGTGCCCTGATTTGTGTTTCTTATTGTGGGGGGGCGTGGCTTAGCGTGTGACATCACTGATCGTCGTTCCCTATTACAGGGAACAGACGATCACTGACAGGCTCACTAGGAAGCACGGGAAGAGGTTTGTTTACACTTACCTCTCCCTGTGCTTCCTCTCTGTGACCCGATCGCAGGACACCAGCGGCGATCGGGTCCGCTGTTCCCGTGGGGACGGTCACAGAGAAGAGGACCGGGTCGCGAGCGCGCTGCCAGTGGCGCTCTCGCGACCCACAGTGGGGATCATAAAGGGGACGTACCTGTACGCCCATGTGCCCAGCCGTGCCATTCTGCCGACGTACATAGGCTTGCGGCGGTCCTCAAGCGGTTAAAGTACAATTATCTTGGTATTATGTTAACAAACCAGCTTATTGCTCTGGTCTGAAGTGGCCCCTTAACCTTATATTGCCTAGATTTGGTTTATGGACACACATACTTAAAGCGGTTGTATACCGCAAAACTTTTTTTTTTTTTTTTTCACAACCTGCAAGGCAAAGTCATAATGAGCTAGTATGACTAGCATACTAGCTCATTATCAATCACTTACCTTAGATCGAAGCCCCCGCAGCGGTCCTCGGACACGTCCTCCGTCGCATCCATGATACCCGGAGTGACTTCCGGGTATCGCCGCTCCGGCGCTGTGATTGGCCGGAGCGGCGATGACGTCACTCCCGCGCATGCGCGGGGAACGGCACGATCCCCGCGCATGCGCGAATTCCGTCAGTGTCCGGCAGACTGCCATTCAAAGAGCCTCCGTGCTCAGTGCGCCTGCGCCGTTATCTACGGCGTGCATGCGCCGTAGATAGCGGTGCACTCTTTTTTGCAAATATCTCCGAGACCGTGTAGGTCTCTGAGATATTGCAAGCACCTACAGGTAAGCCTTAATGTAGGCTTACCTGTAAGTGCATTTCATATTTGTGGGTATACAACCACTTTAAAGTGAAATCTGCTATACTTTTTCATTGTACTCTAGTGGAGGTGGAGGATTTTCTGTGATTTCAATAAAATCAGTTTAAAGTCGTTCTAAACCAGCTACCCCCTCCCTCCGCCCCACCTGAACCTGTTCTTAATCCAGAGCTGTGCCCGAGAGCAGAACCTCTCTCTCTCTCTCCTCACTGGACATTGAGGCAGAAGCAGGAGCCATTGGCTCCTTCTGCTGTCAATCACAGCCAGTGAGGAGAGAGCAGGGTTGTGGGGCTGAGCCACGCTCTGTGTGTCAATGGACACACAGAGAGTGGCTCGTTAGTGAGTCCACGCGAGTGCCACCCCCCAGCAAGCGGCTTGCTATGGGGGCAGTTAGAAGGGAGGAAGAGCCAGGAGCCCCAGGGGGGAACCCCAGAGGAGGAGGATCGGGGCTGCTTTGTGCAAAACCATTACACAGAGCAGGTAGGTTTAGTATTTAAAAAAAAAAATCCTTTAGAATCACTTTATAATTTTTCTAATGTAATGCAATACATCTTCAGAGAATTGTTCTTGTTCTCACTCAGGAAATGTTTGAGGTAAACCAGACTGATTGTAGAGCTGAAGTTAGAGAGGAAGCAGAAGAGCTCTATGTGATGGGTGATGAGCCATGTAAGGAGGAGAAAACCCCTCCAGGGATCAGCACAGGTGAGGAATAAACAGGAAATCCAGAGAAGAGTCCCAGATCCTCCTTGTTCAGTCACTACAACAATCTCTTCTTCTCCCCCCTCCTCTGTCAGACAGTGCCACTTGTGGGAGTAATTAAGGTGTAAACCAGACTATGCCTATGTATTGAAGTTTGCTACATGAGGTTCCCACATTATGTGTCTGTGCAGGGAGCCATGGTTGTTACCCAGGCTGGATACACCCATTAAATATAGGGAGTGGAGAAAAGAGGGCTGCCTTTTTGATGGACTTCCCTACCTGCTCCTTAAAGTGGATGTAAACCCTCCATACACCAAGTGAAGTGAACAGCCTCATATGATACACTGAGATTAAAAAAATCTCCCTACATAAGTTTTACATCCATATCTGCTGTCTTCACATTTATATACTGTTTAGAAAGTTCAGATTGCGTTAAAGCGGAGTTCCGCCGAAAAAAATAAATATTAAAAGTCAGCAGCTACAAATACTGCAGCTGCTGACTTTTAATATTAGGACACTTATATTAGGACACTAAGCTGATCTGTCCCCCGGCTCTCGGGTGGAGGCGCCGCCATCTTCGGTTAGGGAATCAGGAAATGAAGTCTTGTAGCTTCACAGCCTGGTTCCCTACTGCGCATGCGTGATCCCACTGGTCCCTGCGGTTTTCTGGGACCTGTGTGTCTCCCAGAAGACAGCGGGGGGGGGGATGAAGTAGGTGGCGTAGGTCGCCACGGCGACTTATGCCCGGAAGTGGGAGCAAGTACCTGGATTACACAGGTATCTGCTCCCTCCTCCCCCCTGAAAGGTGCCAAATGTGACACCGGAGGGGGGTTGGATTCCGAAAAGCGGAAGTAAAATTTTTGGGTGGAACTCCGCTTTAAGAAATTTTCTCTTCCTGTTTAACACAGACTGTGATGTCTGGGCGTACAGCCAAGATAGCTAAAATTGCTGATTGGAGGAAAGGCACACACCTCCTCTCCTCATAGGCAGAGACTCTCAGGAGGTGCTTTGTAACAGGGCCAGCTCCCTGCTAATCTATTTATAGCAACCTCCCCGGACAGAAATGTCAGGCTGCTTTTATCTGATGTGTCCAAGAAGTTGTCAGGAGTTATCTGGCTGATAACAGAGGAACTGTTCAGAAGAGAGCTACAGGACTTAGCTCTTTGAAGGGAAATAACAAAATACTGCAGATATATGTGCCCAGGTCAAATTTTATGAATTGGGTTTCCATCCACTTTAAGCCGGCCATAGATGGTTCAAATTTCAGCTGTTTCATTAGGGTCTGGCCGAGATTCAAACCATGTATGGGCAGGCCGATTGTACCCAAGATGATAGATCAGTCATCTTGGGTACAACCAGCCTGTCAGATATTTCATGTAATTATTGCCAGCGCCTGAGGCTGCTAGCAATAATCACTGTGTGTTCTCCCGGCCGGGATGGCTCCCCCCTGCCCCCTCCCCACTGGGAAAACACAATAGATCCACAGGAGGGATTACCCCACCAATACTGACTGTGTTGATGAAGGAACCAAGTAATTTCTCTTCCTGTGCCCGTGGTTGCAGGAAAGATTTTTGCTCCATCTATGGCCGGCTTTACCCTTCTCCTGCTGGGAAAAATGGGTGCTCTGTCTTCCAATAGCATCTTGGATTTAATTATCAAGATCAAATGCTTCATGCAAAAAGGTTTGGTAATCCAGCACTTAAAGAGGTACTTCAACCCTACAGGAAAGTTCCACTTTTTTTCATCCTCCCCCTCTCCTCTTTAAAGGGGCACACCCCCTCTCATCATAGGCAGAGACTCTCAGAGGTGCTTTGTAACAGGGCCAGCTCCCTGCTAATCTATTTATAGCAACCTCCCCGGACAGAAATGTCAGGCTGCTATGAAATGGGTGTTACATGTTACACCCATATTCGGGGTTTAACATGTTATGACTGCACTGGCCCTCGCACCTCCCTGAATCCTGCTGTGCCAGCTAGCAGGGGTTCTTCTACTCCCGTTATCTGTCCAATTTATTTATCTGCCCACCCGGCCGTGTCACTCATTCTGTGAATGGAAAACTACAAGGTCCAGCAGCCTTTTGAGGCAGTTGGCTTGTAGTTTTCAATGAACTACTACGGTGCTGTGAATGCTGTAGTAGTTCATTTATTCTTCCTGTCAGCATGAGGTACGAGCAAGCCTATACACTGGCAGATCTGCAGGAGATCTGCATGGCATCAGCAATCTTCTGATCGCAGGTGCAATGCGTTCCAGGCTTTTACCTGCATAAAAAATGTGCATTTATTATTTTTTCTGAAAAGGGGGGGGGTCATGTTTTTACAGGAACCCACTTCCATCATCCAGGCAATCCAAGCAGAGGGAAAAGCACAGTGGCGCCACTCTAAGTGCAGTAAATGAACAATTTTAATGAGCAAACTGAGCACACATACTCATAAGAGTAGATTTAAAACAGGCATGTCAGACACTGTTGTCAGAATGCCTGGGAAGGGAGTCCATCCGTTGGCTGTGGGCTGGTGAAGTGGAGTGGGTTGTGCCGGTGTTCGCTGCCGCTTCCTGGACCTCAAGCACACAGGGAGCCGGGTGGATGACAACACTTCCGGGTAAGCGGTGGACCAATAGGCGACGCGTTTGCATAGAGGCCTGAAGAAGGAGCGCATGCTCCGCAAACGCGTCGCCTATTGGTCCACTGCTAACCCGGAAGTGTTGTCTTCCACCCGGCCCACCACTTACCCGGAAGTGTCGTCATCCACCCGTCTCCCTGTGTGCTTGAGGTCCAGGAAGCGGCGATGAACACCGGCGCAACCCGCTTAACTTCACCAGCCCACAGCCAACGGATGGACTCCCTCCCCGGACGTTCTGACAACATTGTCTGACATGCCTGTTTTAAATCTTCTCTTGTGAGTATGTACGCTCAGTTTGCTCATCAAAATTTTTGTTAATTTACTGCACTTAGAGTGGCACCACTGTGCTTTTCCCTCAGCTATCCCAAGAGTTGCTTCTTATTAAGGATGAGCTCCAGCGTGTTCGTAAAGCCCACGTGCAGAGCCTGCCAGGAAGTCGGCACTGCGCTGTGCTAATCACAGGCAGTGAGACATTTCCCGATCTCTGCAGCCGCGCATCGGGACAATGTCTCCGTGCCTGTCATTAGCGCAGCGCGGTGCCGATTTCTTGGCGGGCTCTGCACGTGGGCTTTGCGAACACGCCGGAGCTCATCCTTACTTCTCATCTTCACTGGGCTGCCTTCAAGGTGTTTTATTATGGACTATATTGACTTATCATAGTCATATGTTTTAAATTATTCCTTTTAAAAGTTTTCCCTATGTTTTAGGAATTTTTCAGTTTGGTGGTCCTACACTGAGGCTGGTGCAAGCACCAACTCTTTTCTATGTTTATCCAGGCAATCCAAGCAGAAGTTCGCCAACCCATCCCCCACCTGCAGCTTCTTGGGACACATCACAGGTCCGAAGAGGCTGCAGGACTTTCTTTCTCGTACATCACGGGACACAGAGCGACATAGTCATTACTATGTGGGTTATATAGATACCTTCAGGTGCTGGCACTGGCAACTTCCAAAACCGGAAGTACCCTCCCCTATATAAGCCCCTCCCATCCGGGAGCACCTCAGTTTTTTGCCAGTGTCTAAGGTGTTGGCCAAGAAGTAACATGTGTTTTTCACTGAGCTTGCGTACAGGTTCTTTTGGGCCTCAGTAAGCTATTCCGGATCCGACCAAAAAAGCTTCATAGCTAAACGGTCGGTACCCGGGCCTTGCAGAGAAGAGCAAGGTTTTGCCTGTAATGCTTCTCTTAGGAGAGCTGGACCCTGGGATCCAGAGCTCTGGTCATACCCACGACCAAGATGTTTTCTGTGCAGGGTGCTATACAGGTCCAGGGGAGTGGAATCCTTGGGAACCCGGTCCCTGAAGGTTTATTTACAATGCCTGCCGTGATAGGTGAAGTTTGGGCTTCTGTGGACCAAACAGAGTCCTGCGGCGAGGAAAAGATAAGTGGGGGCCCTCAGGAACTTGGTTCTATTGGGGGACCCCCAAGCCTAATTTGTCTTTCTGTCTGTTACCTAAGGTATTCCCGCTAATATTCTGTGCATGCCTGTTACTACTAAGAAAATGTAAAAAAATTTAATAGTAGGCAAGAAAAAAAAAAAATGGTAAGACTGCGGTACCTGTGTTAAACACTAGAGGCCGCTATGGTTCTTTTTTCTTGTAATGTGGATTTTTGTTTTTTCTTCCAAAGTCAAATCCAGGCAGTTGGTAAGTTCTCTGCTGGGAAGCTGTCTCCTCTGCCCTGTTACTGCGCTCATCCATCCCCGGGCCCTGCGGCAGGGACCCTGGCTCCCATCTAGCTCCTTATTTTTTTTTAAAAGAGCGCCGAAGGCGCACGTGCCCGCGCGCGTGCGCGTGCACGCGCCTCTATATATAGAGGCGATCTGGAAAAAAGGGCGGAGCTGGTGGATGACGCTCGGTGTGCGCCGCGGCGCTACTGCGCATGTGCGGGCGTCCAGCGTGTTTAAAGGCACAATCACAGCTGGCTATTGAAGTGCACAGACAGAGCTAGCAACAGTAAATAAGGCACACAGAGGCGGTTGATGCAGGCATCCCCTAGAAAGGCACTTTAGTAGACACCAACTGTTATATAGCAGCAATTGTGCTAGACTATTATCAGTAAAAGTGGTGTATTACGGCTGGAATACCTCAGCTTTGGGCTTAGGAATATGCCGTCCAGAAGCTCCGGAACTAAATCTTCCAGGAAGCGAAGGGGGTCTCCATCGGGCTCTGAGGATCTTGGGCATGCTTCTGCTGCACCAGTCTCCCCTGAAAATTCAGAGGTTAGTGACCGTAGAGACCCTGCAGGAGTACCTGGTACTGTGGCTGTCCTCAGTTCACCTGCTCCTGTGTATGTAACAGAGGAGGTTTTTTCCTCAGCCCTGGGAGGATTAGAAGAGAGATTGTCAACATTGATCGCTGCCTCCCTGTCACAGGGAAAGCACGCCCGATCTCCGTCTCCTCCTTCAGAGTACCTGTTAGCGGAGCAACAGTCCCATACAGGGATCGACCTGCCTGAAGGGGATCAGGATGAGGTTGATTCTGTTATAGAGGAATCAACAGTGGAAGAACCATTTTCAGCATCACATGCTGAAAGATTATGGGTTCAGTCCCTGACTAATATGGTCCGATCAGCATTTAAAATGCACCTTGCGGAACCATCAACCACTACTGTCTCCTCGTTGGGGTCGCTAAAAGCTCCCCAGACTGTTTGTTCCTTTCCAATCCATCCTTTACTGGAAGGGCTCATGTACCAGGATTGGGAACATCCTGAGAAAATATTTACTCCCCACAAGAGATTTCCGGTGGTCTATCCCATGGAGGATAAGTTCATCAAAAAATGGAGGGTCCCTACAGTGGACGCAGCCATCTCTTGTGTGAATAAATCACTGACATGTCCAGTGGATAATGTCCAAGGACCCAATAGATAAAAAATTGGAGTCCTTATTAAAATCTGCTTTTTCTACAGCAGGCTTGGTGACACAACCAGCAGTGGCAGCTATTGGGGTCTGCCAAGCAGTGAAGGATCAGTTGAAACAGGTCTTAAGGGACTTGCCAGATCAGCAGGCCCTTGCCCTAGCTGATCTACCTAGAGCCTTATGCTTTGCGGTGGACGCTATAAAGGATTCAATCCATCAGGCCTCCCGCCTTACGCTGTCTGTAGTACATATGCGCAGGCTTCTATGGCTCAAAAACTGGTCTGCTGAAGCTCCCTGTAAAAAATTGCTGGTTAGCTTCCCATTTCATGGTGAACGCTTATTCGGGGAAGACCTGGACAAATATATCCAGAAAATTTCCAGCGGTAAAAGTACACTCTTGCCGGTTAAAAACAGAGTTAGAGGTCCATCTTTTAAGAGGCCTGCTTCTCCAGTCCCTGGGGCATCGGCTCTGAAACAGTTCCGACGGCCTCCTCGGTCAAATCCCGGGGGTAAAAATCAGGGACAATCGCAGGGTAATAAGAAACCCTGGGTCAGGAGAGGTACAAAACCTCCCCCAAAGTCAAATTCATGAAGGGTTGCCCCCACTCAATCGGGTGGGGGGAAGACTCCAGTTGTTCGCAGAGACCTGGCGGGACACGATCAGAGACAGATGGGTGCTCTCCGCAGTAAGTCTGGGATACAGATTGGAGTTAAAAGACTCTCCTCCTTCCCATTTTATGTGGTCAAACGTGCCAAGGGATCCCCGGAAGAGAGAGTCCCTCCTGTTGGCACTAGAACAACTATTGCTCCAAGGAGTAATTATGGAGGTTCCCCTGGAAGAATGGGGGTTCGGGTTTTACTCAAACCTCTTTACAGTCCCGAAGCCAAACGGGGACGTGAGGCCCATATTAAATCTAAAAGGGCTAAACAAATTCCTACATATCAGGACTTTCCGGATGGAGTCGATCCGATCGGTGGCCACTGCCCTACAAGGGGAGGAATGGTTAGCCTCGATCGACATCAAAGATGCTTATTTGCACATTCCCATCTTTCCAGCCCACCAAAAATTTCTACGCTTTGCGGTAGAAGGGCGCCATTTTCAGTTCAGAGCCTTACCCTTCGGTCTGGCCACAGCACCACGAGTGTTCACAAAAATTCTGGCCCCATTATTGGCCAATCTAAGAACACGAGGTGTAACGATAATGGCATATCTAGACGACTTGTTGCTGATAGACCACTCAGTGAAAAAACTAGAAGTGGTCGTTCACAAGACAATCAAGTATCTGGAATCTCACGGTTGGATTATCAACCGAGACAAGTCAGCCCTAAAACCAGTCAAAAGTCTGGAATACTTGGGGCTAAGGCTGGATTCAGGCCAGAGAAAAATATTCTTGCCTCGAGAAAAGGTGTTGTCTTTGAGAGATTTGATCCACCTAGTGGGTACAAAAAGACAGCCGTCCATACGCCTGTGCATGAGGCTGCTGGGAAAAATGGTGGCATCATTCGAAGCAGTACCCTACGGTCAATTCCATTCAAGGAATTTGCAAAGGGCCATACTGTCAGCCTGGAACAAGAAAGTTCAGGCCCTAGACTTACCAATGTCCTTGTCCCCTTCCGTTCGCAAGAGCCTCCGTTGGTGGTTGGTTCTCCAGAATCTGGAAAAAGGGAAATCCTTCAGTCCGATTTCTTGGAAGGTGGTCACTACAGATGCCAGCCTTATAGGCTGGGGAGCAGTACTGGAGCAATGGTCTCTCCAGGGCAGATGGTCGGATGCAGAAAAGGCCCTGCCCATCAATCTCTTAGAGATACGAGCAGCCCGGTATGCCCTAGTAGCATGGACATCCAAACTCCAAGGGTCCCCTGTCAGAATTCAATCAGACAATGCCACAGCAGTGGCATATATCAATCATCAGGGTGGCACCAGGAGTCGTGCAGCCCAGAGGGAAGTAAATTACATCCTGAAATGGGCAGAAAGATATGTCCCAGCCATATCCGCGGTATTCATTCCAGGAGTGGAGAATTGGAAGGCGGACTTTCTAAGTCGCCAGCAATTATGCCCAGGGGAATGGTCCCTTCACCCCGAGGTTTTCCGGACAATATGTCAGCGGTGGGGAACACCGGATGTAGATCTTCTAGCATCCAGATTCAACGCAAAGGTGGACAGGTTTGTCTCTCGGACAAGGGATCCCCTAGCTTGCGGCTCGGATGCCCTAGTGTTCCCTTGGGATCAGTTCAAGCTGATATATGCATTCCCACCGCCACAATTGTTACCTCGATTATTCCGCAGAATCAGGGTAGAAAAGAAACCAGTGATTCTGGTGGCTCCAGCGTGGCCCCGAAGACCATGGTACGCGGAGATAGTAAAAATGTCAGTGGGGAGTCCTTGGACTCTCCCACATCGTCCGGACCTGCTTTCGCAAGGACCGATATACCACCCTTCCTTACCAGCCCTAGGTTTGACGGCCTGGCTATTGAAGCCCACATTCTAAAAAAGAGAGGTCTCTCTAATCCTGTGGTAGCTACCATGATCAATGCCAGGAAGCCGGTATCCAGGCAGATCTACTATAGAATCTGGAAGGCGTACATCGCCTGGTGTGAGGCCAAGAAATGGCATCCACGAAAGTACGTAATAGGTAGGATTCTGGACTTCCTACAGTGGGCTGTAGATAGGAAGCTTGCCTTGAGTACTATCAAGGGTCAGATTTCGGCCTTGTCAATATTTTTTCAAAGGCCCTTGGCTTTGCATTCACTAGTCAAAGCTTTTATACAAGGAGTGATGCGTATTAGCCCTCCGGTTAATATTCCCATATGTCCATGGGACTTAAACCTGGTTCTGTCGGTTCTACAGAAGCAACCATTTGAACCATTACAGCATATTTCCTTGGTTCTTCTCACCAGGAAATTGATTTTTCTAGTAGCCATTTGTTCGGCTAAAAGAGTGTCGGAATTAGCCGCTATGTCCTGTAAAGAGCCATATCTGGTTATCCATAAGGACAGAGTAGTGTTACGTCCTCATCCAGCCTTTCTTCCTAAGGTGGTATCGAGGTTTCATTTGAACCAAGATGTGGTTCTTCCTTCCTTTTTCCCCAAACCGAGCTCGGTAGAGGAAAAGTTATTGCATTCTTTGGATGTAGTAAGAGCAGTTAAAGCTTATCTAAAAGCCACTGCTCAGATTCGTAGAACGGATACTTTGTTTATTCTGCCGGAAGGCCCCAGAAAGGGTCAGGCAGCGTCAAAATCTACTTTAGCCAAGTGGATTCGACAGGTCATAATGCAAGCCTATGGCTTGAGAAGGAGACCGCCTCCGTTCAAAGTTAGGGCGCACTCCACGAGAGCAGTGGGAACTTCATGGGCAGTGCATCACCAGGCCTCCCTGGCTCAAATCTGTAAGGCCGCAACATGGTCTTCAGTACACACGTTTACTAGGTTCTACCAGGTGGACGTTAGAAGTCAGGAGGATGTCGCCTTTGGGCGCAGTGTGTTGCAGGCCGCAAAAGATCCTCATGTCTGATAGCGCCCAGCTTATGTATGGTGTATCCCCCCCCTCATTTGGCATTGCTTTGGGACGTCCCACATAGTAATGACTATGCCGCTCTGTGTCCCGTGATGTACGAGAAAGAAAATAGGATTTTTATAACAGCTTACCTGTAAAATCCTTTTCTTGGAGTACATCACGGGACACAGAGCTCCCACCCCTCTTTTGGGGACACTTATTGCTTTGCTACAAAACTGAGGTACTCCCGGATGGGAGGGGCTTATATAGGGGAGGGTACTTCCGGTTTTGGAAGTTGCCAGTGCCAGCACCTGAAGGTATCTATATAACCCACATAGTAATGACTATGTCGCTCTGTGTCCCGTGATGTACTCCAAGAAAAGGATTTTACAGGTAAGCTGTTATAAAAATCCTATTATTTACAATGTGCAGCGCAGCTGGTGCATGCGCTGTGGGGAGCTGGCTGTCACAGTCAGCATGGGACCCGAAGCCTGTCGAAGAACCGGCCCAGATGAGGACATCGCTGGATCTCTGGACAGGCAAGGGTCTGTCTGTCTATTAAAAGTCAGCAGCTACAGTATTTGTAGCTGCTGATTTTTTATATTTTGGTGGGGGACTGAAGTTCCTCTTTAAAGTGGTTGTAAACCTCAAGCCTCGTACACACGGCCGAGATTCTCGTCAGGTGAAAAACGTTGTTTTTACTGACGAGAATCTTGACAAGAAACTTGTCCTGGCTGATTGTACACACGTACGATTCAAAGGAACCGCCGTTCTTTTGAATGGAACGAACGCGGTGACGTCATCGACTACAACGAGCGTGCGCTCGTCACATTCGATGCCGTCGCCGCCATCTTGCTACACCCTATGCCTATGCCTAGGAAGCTACCGCGCATGCGTCAGTCATTTCGAGCATGTGCGGGTTTCCACGGCAACAGGTAAGTGTACACACGCTCGGGTTTCTCGTCGAGAATCTGGGCAGTTTTCTTGACAAGAAAGCTCCCCCGGCAGTTTTCTTGTCGTTTTTTGCTGAGAAAACCGGTCGTGTGTACGCGGCCTCAGACATAAAATATGAACAAAGCATATCCCTCTATAGTGTGTACTTGTCTCAATCCATTTCTGTCTGCTGCTTTGTTCCTCTGCAATCAGCATGAATCACTTATGACAAGTTCTCCTGACACCAAGAGAAAGAAGGTTACAGGGGAGGGATCTCTAGTTAATTGACAGCCTCAGCTCTGTTCCTGTGAGCTTTGTGGAGGGGGGTGTCCCGTCCCTTCCCTCCAATCAGCTCTCAGAGCTCTCCTCAATGAGCTCTGCAAAGTGTAACTTCAGCTCTCTGCCCCCTTTTTTCTGAACTATCAGCCAAGCTTTATAAATTCTGGACTTTGGATGAAAGTAGAGAAGTTAAGACTGCAGATAAACAGGTACAAGTTATGTAGAAGGATTTGTTTTGTCTCTGTGTATCACCTGAGGCCGATCACTTCACTGGGTACATGAAAGAGTCTACAACCACTTTAAGGCAATGCCCATATATAGACATATACTAGAAGCTGGATGATTTCTGAATAGGGATGAGCTCCGGCGTGTTCGCATTGAACACGTGCAGAGCCCGCCAGGATGTCGGCACCACGCTGCGCTAATCACAGCCAGGGAGACATTTCCTGATCTCTGCAGCCGAGCATCAGGAAATGTCTCCCTGCCTGTCATTAGCTCAGCGCGGTGCCGACATCCTGGCGGGCTCTGCACGTGTTCAATGCGAACACGCCGGAGCTCATCCCTATTCATTCAGAAATAGGGATCTGCATCTATCAGATTATTATTACAATTCAGCCAGTCAGTATGTTACTAATACTTCAGCTTCTAGGCTTGTAAAATAACTCTTGCAATGCCTACACTACAGCGGTCTCTCCCCAAACCCACTCTCTGGGGTCTCTCATACACCTCAGTACAGGGGACTTCACTCTCATCACTATTCACAGATGCTGATGACACCAGAAAGGCTCACACAGATGTCAAAACTGAGGATGAGGAAGATGCACGTGCAAAGGTTAAAGAGGAGGAAATTCCTGTAGCGATCAACACAGGTGAGTGATAAACACTAAATAAGAAAAATATTCCCAGATTTTCTCTATACAGCATTGACTGAGAGAGGAACCCAACTAAAAGAGAAATGGAACTTTTTATATAGTAATTACAGTGGGGAAAATGAATGATTTGACCCCCTGCAGATTTTGTAAGTTTGCCCACTTACAAAGAAATGAAGCTTGAAATAGACACAGAAGCATATGCGAGAGGGCTGCACATCCCGAAATGGATGAAGAAAAAGAACAATTGTGTTTCCCGTGGGATTTTTTAGCAGCAAAATAGCGTAAGACAAGATGTTATGAGTAAAAAAAATAATATGTTTTATTCAATGGTTTGGGCTTGTTAAAAAGTCAATTTAACCAATTGTTTTTATGAACTCCGGTATATATACAGACCAAGTACATGTATACAAGAATGAACAATACAATTCAAGATAGAGTTTAGTTTCAATAAAATCATACGTATAAATACATCTAACTGAGGGGAAGCCCCGATGCATTTCGGCCTGATTGCAGGTCTTCCTCAGGGGGTCTTATATTCTAAAGAATATATGGGTCTATGATTGTTATCATAGGTGCATTTTAAATGATAGAGACAGAATATCAACCATAAATCCAGAAAAACACAAATGCTATAAATGAAGTTGCAGTTCAGTGAGTAAAAAAAGTATTTGATCCCCAAGCAAAACATGACTTAGTACTTGGTGGAGACCTTGAACAGATAAACAGCCCCGAAGCATCATGTTTCCACCTCTGGGCTGGACTGTAGGGATGATGTTCTTAGGGTCATAGTCAGCATTTTTCTTCCTCCAAACACGGCAAGTCAACAGTCAAGTTAATGCCAAAGAGCTCAATTTTGGTCTCATTTGACCACAGAACTTTCTCCCAATCTTCTCTGAATCATTTAGATGTTCATTGGCAAATTTCAGACTGGCCTGTACATGTGCCTTCTTGAGGAGGAGGACTCGCAGTGTTTGGAGAAAGAAAAATGCTGACTATGACCCTAAGAACACCATCCCTACAGTCAAGCACGGAGGTGGAAACATGATGCTATGGGGCTGTTTCTCTGCTAAAGGTACAGGCTGACTTTGCTGCATTGAGGAGCCAATGGACGGGGACATGTATTGTAAAATCTTGGATGAGAACCTTCTTCCCTCAGCCAGAACACTGAAGAGGGGTCATGGATGGGTCTTTCAGCAGGACAATGACCCAAAACATACCACCAAGGCAACAAAGGAGTGCCTCACGAAGAAGCACATTAACCACCTCCCTACCCACCCGTAGTCAAATGACATCCACAGATGGGATCTCCCATCCTGGGTGGACGTCATATGACGTCCTGGGCTTTGTGGGGGGATATCTGAATGATGCCTGCAGCTAGAGTTCCGCCGCTTGATCGTTCTTATAGGCGGCGGGAGGGGACACCCCCCCTCCCGTTGCTTCTCCGGGCTCTCCCGTGCCATCGGGGGCCCGGAGAATGAATCGTCCGGCGCTGGAGGTGGACCATAGAGATGACTGGTGACCAGATGGTCACCAGTCATCTCTATGACCGTCGGAGGCCTGGGCGCGATGTGATGACGTCACGCCCGGGTTCTCAAAAAGTAAACAAAGCCGCGATTGCGGCTAGTAAGCATGAGATCGGTGAAATTTTTTTCACGATCTCATGCTTTCCAGCCTGGAGGAGAGATGTGGGGTCTTATTGACCCCGCATCTCTCCATAAAGAGGACCTGTCACACACATTCCTATTACAAGGAATGTAAACATTCCTTGTAATAGGAATAAAAGTGATCAAAAAAAAAAAAAAGGTAAAAAAAAGTGTAAAAAGAAAAAAAATTAAGTAAAATAAAAAATTTAAAACGCCCCTGTCCCCGGTAGCTCGCGATCAGAAGCGAACGCACACGTAAGTCCCGCCCACATATGTAAACGCCGTTCAAACCACATATGTGAGGTATCGCCACGTGCGTTAGAGCACGTGCAACAATTCTAGCACTAGACCCCCTCTGTAACTCTAACCTGGTAACCTGTAAACATTTTCAAAGCTTCGCCTATGGAGATTTTTAAGTACCGAAGTTTGGCGCCATTCAATGAGTGTGCGCAATTTTAAAGCGTGACATGTTAGGTATCTATTTACTCGGCGTAACATCATCTTTCACATTATACAAAAAAAATGGGCCAACTTTACTGTTTTGTTATTTTTTAATTCATGAAACCATTTTTTTTCCAAAAAAAAGGTGTTTGAAAAATTATTGCGCAAATACTTATTGCAAGAAAAAAAGTTGCATTGACCGTCATTTTATTCCCTAGGGTGTCTGCTAAAAAAACATATATAATGTTTGGGGGTTCTGAGTAATTTTCTAGCAAAAAGAATGATGATTTGTACATGTAGGAGAGAAGTGCCAGAATAGGCCCGGTATTGAGGTGGTATAAAAAGTCCGGTGTTGAGGTGGTAAAAAAAGCCCGGTGTTGAAGTGGTTAAAGGGATTGTAAACCCAAATTTTTTATTTTAAAAAAAAATAACAAACATGTTATACTTACCTCCACTGTGCAGCTCGTTTTGCACAGAGTGGCCCCGATCCTTCGTCTTCTGGGGTCCCTCGGCGGCTGTCTCGGCTCCTCCCCGCAATCACTCGCCACCTATATGCGAGCGAGCTCGCATGGTGGTTAGTTCTTGCGGGCGCGCTCCTGTGATACAGCCAGCGGTTATTGCTGCTCACTGTATCACTCGGCCCCGCCCCCCGGCACGCCGGGTCATTGGATGTGATTGACAGCAGCGCGAGCCAATGGCTGCGCTGCTTTCAAACCATCCACTGTAGCCAATCAACGGCGAGGAGGATGACGGGGACGAGCGCGGGACTTTCAAGGGGTCAGGTAAGTAAAACGGGGGCTCGGGGGGGCGGTATTGTCGGATGTTTTTTCACCTTATGTATAGGATGCATTAAGGTGAAAAAACATTTACCTTTATGACCCCTTTAAGGTCATGGTGTGGCCTAGCCAGTCTCCAGACCTATAGAAAATTTATGGGAGGAGCTGAAACTTCAAGTTGTCATAACACAGCTAAGAATCCTTAAGGATTTAGAGAAGATCTGCAAAGAAGAGAGGACAAAAATCCCTCCTGAGATGTGTGTAAACCTGGTGACCATCTACAAGAAACGTCTGACCTCTGTGCTTCCCAACAAGGGTTTCTCCACCAAGTCCTAAGTCATGTTTTGCTTGGGGATCAAATACTTATTTCTTTCTCGTACATCACGGGACACAGAGCGACATAGTCATTACTAATGGGTTATATAGTTACCGTCAGGTGCTGGCACTGGCAACTTCCAAAACCGGAAGTACCCTCCCCTATATAAGCCCCTCCCATCCGGGAGCACCTCAGTTTTTTGCCAGTGTCTAAGGTGTTGGCCAAGAAGAAACATGTGTTTTTCACTGAGCTTGCGTACAGGTTCTTTTGGGCCTCAGTAAGCTATTCCGGATCCGACCAAAAAAGCTTCATAGCTAAACGGTCGGTACCCGGGCCTTGCAAAGAGAAGAGCAAGGTTCTGCCTGTAATGCTTCTCTTAGGAGAGCTGGACCCTGGGATCCAGAGCTCTGGTCATACCCACGACCAAGATGTTTTCTGTGCAGGGTGCTATACAGGTCCAGGGGAGTGGAATCCTTGGGAACCCGGTCCCTGAAGGTTTGATTACAATGCCTGCCGTGATAGGTGAAGTTTGGGCTTTTGTGGACCAAACAAAGTCCTGCGGCGAGGAACAGGTAAGTGGGGGCCCCCAGGAACTTGGTTCTATTGGGGGACCCCCAAGCCTAATTTGTCTTTCTGTCTGTTACCTAATGGTATTCCCGCAAGATTCTGTGCATGCCTGTAACTACTAAAAAAATGTAATAATTTTTAATGGTGGTCAAGAAAAAAAAAAAAAAAAATGTTTTTTTATATATATTTAGTATATTAGACTGCGGTACCTGTGTTTGTCCACTAGAGGCCGCTGTGGAATGTTTTCTTGTCATGTGGACTAGTTTCTTCTCAGAGAGCAAAGTCCAGGCAGTTGGTGAGTTCTCCTATAGGAAACTGCTTCCTCTGCCATGTTGCAGTGCTCGTCCATCCCCCGGCCTGCGGCAAAGAGGGGCCCTGGCTCCTGTCCCTGGTTTCCATGTTTGAAATTAGCGCCGAGGGCGCACGTGGCCGCGCGCGTGCGCGTGCACGCGCCTCTATATATAGAGGTGAGCCGGGAAAGGGGGCGGAGCCTGGGGGATGACGCTCTGTGCGCGCCGCAGCGCTTCTGCGCATGTGCGGGCGTCCCAGCAGGTTTTAAAAAGCCACAATATTGTAGTAAGCTGGCTATGAAGTACAGAGACAGAGCTGGCAATATTTAAAGGCATACAGCAAGCGGTTGATACAGGCATCCCCTAGAAAGGCACATTAGTAGACACCAACTGTTTATTATAGCAGCATTTATGCTAGACTATTATCAGTAACTGGTGTATTTCGGCTGGAATACCTCAGCTTTGTGGCTTAGGAATATGCCGTCTAAAAACTCCGGGACTAGAAATTCCAGGAGGAATAGGGGGTCTCCATCGGGCTCTGAGGATCTTGGGCATGCTTTGGCTGCACCAGTCTCCCCTGAAGAATCAGAGGTTAGTGACCGTAGGGCACCCCCAGGAGTACCTGGTACTGTGGCTGTCCTCAGTTCACCTGCTCCTGTGTATGTAACAGAGGAGGTTTTTTCCTCAGCTCTGGGAGGACTGGAAGAGAGATTGTCAGCATTAATCGCTGCTTCCCTGTCACAGGAGAAAAGCGCTCGATCTCCGTCTCCTCCCTCAGAGTGCCTGTTAACAGAGCAACAGTCCCATACAGAGGTCGACCTACCTGAGGGGGATCAGGATGAGGTTGATTCGGTTGTAGAGGAATCAACAGTGGAAGAGCCGTTCTCAGCATCACATGCTGAGAGGTTATGGGTTCAGTCCCTGACTAATATGGTCCGATCAGCATTTAAAATGCCACTTGCGGAGCCATCCTCCACTTCTGTCTCCTCGTTGGGGTCGCTAAAAGCTCCCCAGACTGTTTGTTCCTTTCCGATCCATCCTTTACTGGAGGGGCTCATTTACCAGGATTGGGAGCATCCTGACAAAATATTTACTCCCCCCAAGAGATTTCCGGTGGTCTATCCCATGGAGGATAAGTTCATCAGAAAATGGAGGGTCCCTACAGTGGACGCAGCCATCTCTTGTGTGAATAAATCACTGACATGTCCGGTGGAAAATGTCCAAATGTTCAAGGACCCAATAGATAAAAAATTGGAGTCATTATTGAAATCTGCTTTTTCTACAGCAGGATTGGTGACACAACCAGCAGTGGCAGCTATAGGGGTCTGCCAAGCAGTGAAGGATCAGTTGAAACAGGTCTTAAGAGACTTGCCGGATCAGCAGGCTCTTGCCCTAGCTGATCTACCTAGAGCCTTATGCTTTGCGGTGGACGCTATAAAGGATTCAATCCATCAGGCCTCCCGCCTTACGCTGTCTGTAGTACATATGCGCAGGCTTCTATGGCTCAAAAACTGGTCTGCTGAAGCTCCCTGTAAAAAATTGCTGGTCAGCTTCCCATTTCATGGGGAGCGCTTATTCGGGGAAGACCTGGACAAGTATATCCAGAGAATTTCCAGCGGTAAAAGTACACTTTTGCCGGTTAAAAATAGAGTTAGAGGTCCCTCCTTTAAGAGGCCGGTTTCTCCAGTCCCTAGGACATCGGCTGTGAAACAGTTCCGACGGCCTCCCCGGTCAAATCCCGGAGGTAAAAATCAGGGACAGTTGCAGGGTAACAAGAAGCCCTGGAGCAGGAGAGGTACAAAACCTCCCCCAAAGTCAAATGCATGAAGGGTTGCCCCCACCCAATCGGGTGGGGGGAAGACTTCAGTTGTTCACAGAAACCTGGCGGGACACGATCCGAGACAGATGGGTGCTCTCCGCAGTAAATCTGGGATACAAATTGGAGTTAAAAAACTCCCCTCCTTCCCGCTTTATAAGGTCAAACGTGCCAAGGGATCCCCAGAAGAGAGGATCCCTCCTGTTGGCACTGGAACAATTATTGCTTCAAGCAGTAATTATAGAGGTTCCCCTGGAAGAATGGGGGTTCGGGTTTTACTCAAACCTCTTTACAGTTCCGAAGCCAAACGGGGACGTGAGGCCCATATTAAATCTAAAAGGGCTAAACAAATTCCTACATATCAGGACTTTCCGGATGGAGTCGATCCGATCGGTAGCCACTGCCCTACAAGGGGAGGAATGGTTAGCCTCGATCGACATCAAAGATGCTTATTTGCACATCCCCATCTTTCCAGCCCACCAAAAATTTCTACGCTTTGCGGTAGAAGGGCGCCATTTTCAGTTCAGAGCCTTACCCTTCGGTCTGGCCACAGCACCAAGAGTGTTCACAAAAATTCTGGCCCCATTATTGGCCAATCTAAGAACACGAGGTGTAACGATAATGGCATATCTAGACGACTTGTTGCTGATAGACCACTCAGTGGAAAAACTAGAAGTGGTTGTTCACGAGACAATCAAGTATCTGGAATATCACGGTTGGATTATCAACCGAGACAAGTCAGCCCTAAAACCAGTCAAAAGTCTGGAATACTTGGGGCTAAGGCTGGATTCAGACCAGAGAAAGATTTTCTTGCCTCAAGAAAAGGGGTCGTCTTTGAGAGATTTGATCCACTTAGTGGGTTCAAAAAGACAGCCATCCATACGCCTGTGCATGAGGCTGCTGGGAAAAATGGTGGCATCATTCGAAGCAGTACCCTACGGTCAATTCCATTCAAGGAAGTTGCAAAGGGCCATACTGTCAGCCTGGAACAAAAAAGTTCAGGCTCTGGACTTACCAATGTCCTTGTCCCCTTCCGTTCGCAGGAGCCTCCGCTGGTGGTTGGTTCCCCAGAATCTGGAAAGAGGGAAATCCTTCAGTCCGATTTCCTGGAAGGTGGTCACTACAGATGCCAGCCTTATAGGCTGGGGAGCAGTACTGGAGCAATGGTCTCTCCAGGGCAGATGGTCGGATGCGGAAAAGGCCCTGCCCATCAATCTCTTAGAGATACGAGCAGCCCGGTATGCCCTAGTAGCATGGACATCCAAACTCCAAGGGTCCCCTGTCAGAGTTCAGTCAGACAATGCCACAGCAGTGGCATATATCAATCGTCAGGGGGGCACCAGGAGTCGTGCAGCCCAAAGGGAAGTAAATTACATCCTGAGATGGGCAGAAAGATATGTCCCAGCCATATCTGCGGTATTCATTCCAGGGGTGGAGAATTGGAAGGCGGACTTTCTAAGTCGCCAACAATTATGCCCAGGGGAATGGTCCCTTCATCCCGAGGTTTTCCGGACAATATGTCAGCGGTGGGGAACACCGGATGTAGATCTGCTAGCATCCAGATTCAACACAAAAGTGGACAGGTTTGTCTCTTGGGCAAGGGATCCCCTAGCGTGCGGCTCGGATGCCCTAGTGTTCCCTTGGGATCAGTTCAAGCTGATATATGCATTCCCACCGCCACAATTGTTACCTCGATTACTCCGCAGAATCAGGGTAGAAAAGAAACCAGTGATTCTGGTGGCTCCAGCGTGGCCCCGAAGAGCATGGTACGCGGAGATTGTAAAAATGTCTGTGGGGAGTCCTTGGACCCTCCCACATCGTCCGGACCTGCTTTCGCAGGGACCGATATACCACCCTTCCTTACCAGCCCTATGTTTGACGGCCTGGCTATTGAAGCCCACATTCTAAAAAAGAGAGGGCTCTCTAATGCTGTGGTATCTACCATGATCAATGCCAGGAAGCCGGTATCCAGGCAGATCTACTATAGAATCTGGAAGGCGTACATCGCCTGGTGTGAAGCCAAGAAATGGCATCCACGTAAATACGTAATAGGTAGGATTCTGGACTTCCTACAATGGGCTGTAGATAGGAAGCTTGCCTTGAGTACTATCAAGGGTCAGATTTCGGCCTTGTCAATATTTTTTCAAAGGCCCTTGGCTTCGCATTCACTAGTCAAAGCCTTTATACAAGGAGTGATGCGTATTAGTCCTCCGGTTAATATTCCCATATGTCCATGGGATCTAAACTTGGTTCTGTCGGTTCTACAGAAACAACCATTTGAACCATTACAGCATATTTCCTTAGTGCTTCTCACCAGGAAATTGATTTTTCTAGTAGCCATTTGTTCGGCTAAAAGAGTATCGGAATTAGCAGCTATGTCCTGTAAGGAGCCATATCTGGTTATCCATAAGGACAGAGTAGTGTTACGTCCTCATCCAGCCTTTCTTCCTAAGGTGGTATCGAGTTTTCATTTGAACCAAGATGTGGTTCTTCCTTCTTTTTTCCCCAAGCCTACTTCGGTAGAGGAAAAGTTATTGCATTCTTTGGATGTAGTAAGAGCAGTTAAAGCTTATCTAAAAGCCACTGCTCAGATTCGCAGAACGGATACTTTGTTTATTCTGCCGGAAGGCCCCAGAAAGGGTCAGGCAGCGTCAAAATCTACTTTTAGCCAAGTGGATTCGACAGGTCATAATACAAGCCTATAGCTTGAGAAGTAGACCGCCTCCGTTCAAAGTTAGGGCGCACTCCACGAGAGCAGTTGGAACTTCATGGGCAGTGCATCACCAGGCCTCCCTGGCTCAAATCTGTAAGGCCGCAACATGGTCTTCAGTACACACGTTTACTAGGTTCTACCAGGTGGACGTTAGAAGTCAGGAGGATGTCGCCTTTGGGCGCAGTGTGTTGCAGGCCGCAAAAGATCCTCATGTCTGATAGCGCTCAGCTTATATATGGTGTATCCCCCCCCTCATTTGGCATTGCTTTAGGACATCCCATTAGTAATGACTATGTCGCTCTGTGTCCCGTGATGTACGAGAAAGAAAATAGGATTTTTATAACAGCTTACCTGTAAAATCCTTTTCTTGGAGTACATCACGGGACACAGAGCTCCCGCCCCTCTTTGGGGACACTTATTGCTTTGCTACAAAACTGAGGTGCTCCCGGATGGGAGGGGCTTATATAGGGGAGGGTACTTCCGGTTTTGGAAGTTGCCAGTGCCAGCACCTGACGGTAACTATATAACCCATTAGTAATGACTATGTCGCTCTGTGTCCCGTGATGTACTCCAAGAAAAGGATTTTACAGGTAAGCTGTTATAAAAATCCTATTTTTACTCACTGAACTGCAACTCCATTTATAACATTTTTATCGTGTTTTTTCTGGATTTTTGATTGATATTCTGTCTCTATCATTTATACACCTATGATAAAAATGATAGACCCTTCATTTCTTTGTAAGTGGGCAAATTTACAAAATCTACAGGGGGTCAAATACTCCCACTGTATATGTTTATTTTATATAGAAAATTTGGGTTCTGGCTTGTCGCTATGAGCCCACTGATTTGGCAATAAATGTGTCATTACTTATGGGAGCAGTGTGTTTTTTTTTTGTTTTTGTTTTTTTATATAATCTTGCAACATTTTTATTTTCTAAGTATTCTAAAAATGCTATATTTTGTGTGTAAGTTTTAGGCTCTGTTTCCACTATTGCAACCCCAAAGTCACGCGATTTTGCCGAAATTTTTTGCCTCCATTTTGATGCGACTTGAAGAAATTACTGTGTATTTCTTGAGGTCCTGGACCTCAAGTTGCATCAAAGTGGAACCAAAGTAATGCAGGGACTACTTTAAAGTCGCACAGATATGAACAGTATGCATTGGAAACCATGGGGTACGACTTGTCATGCGACTTTGCAGTACCAAGTCGCATGATAAGTCGCACAAGTGGAAACCGAGCCTAATGCCGCGTACACACGACCGTTTTTAATGTCATTGAAAAAAACGACGTTTTTCTCGACGTGATTCTTCTCAAGCCTGCCTTGCCTACACACGATCATGAAAAAAAATGCTTGAGCAAAGCGCGGTGACGTACGAAATGTATGACGGCACTATAAAGGGGAAGTTCCATTCGGATGGCGCCACCCTTTGGGCTGCTTTTGCTGATCCTCGTGTTAGTAAAGTTTGTTGAGAGACGATTCGCGCTTTTCAGTCCGTTACAGCGTGACAAATGCGCTATCTCCATCACGAACGCTAGTTTTACCAGAATGAGCGCTCCTGTCTCATAACTTGCTTCTGAGCATACGCGTTTTTTTCACGTCGTTAAAGCCTACACACGGCCGTTTTTCATGATGAGAAAAACGACAAGAAAAATTAGAGCATGTTCCAAATTTTTAATGGCCATTTTCACGTTGTGAAAAATGCTCTGGAGCTCACACACGATCGTTTTTAATGACCAAATAAAAAAAATGGCATTTTTCTCGTCATGAAAAACGGTTGTGTGTATGCGGCATTTAGTTTTAAAATAACTAATGTTACTGTCGATCAAAAGTGCAAAATGTATTCTGCAATTTATTACATTTATACTGACGGGAAAAATATGTTTCAGGTAGAAAGTCTGGCAAAGTTTTTATTTTACAAATTAAATAAGGTCTTTTTTAAATGCAATGCTAAAGAAAAAGTACAATAATAAAAAGGTAACAAAAGAATAAAATCAGTAGAATATTTAAAAGAGAAGTATGGGATTTGTTTTATTTTTTATCATACTTGCCTAGCTGGATGCAGCATCTGTCCCCCCACCGGCTCTAACACTGAGAACCGAGCAATCAAACACTGCCAATCGCTCCGTTTTTCACAGTTCCGAGAGTAGAGAGCCAGTGACTGTCAGTCATCGGCTCTCTGCTCTGCTCCTCCACACTCACTGGAGTACTGGGCTGCGGAGGGGGCCGAGCGGCCAGCTCAGGCTCTCGGCAGCTTGCTGAGAGGCTGATCCAGGTATGTGGGCGCATCCTGACCCATATTGTCACGATCTTTCCCGAGCCTGGGCTGGCTCTGGAACATCAGGCGACAGCGGGGTTCAGCCCGCTGTCTGCTAAAAACGGGTCACGGGAGTGCAAAACAAACTGCACTCCTTTGATCCACAGAAGTACAGCCAAATAAGCTTTGGCTGTACTTACCCTTTTAGGGGAAGAAGGAATTAATACTGAGGTTAATTATAGCTAATGATGGGGTTAAAATGGTACAGTTTGTTATGATTTTTTTTTTTTTTTGTCAGAACTGACTTTATGTAAAGATCAAAGGACACTTCTTTCATTTTCATGAAACATTTTGGAATAATAATATTGTTACAGTGTATTTATGAATGAAGCCTGCAACCCCTGTTTGCAGGGTTCATTGATATGAGAGTGGCTGTCTGCTCTCAACATACATAGCTCAGTTTGACAGCTTATCCAGGCAAGCAGAGTGACTTTAGTAAGGAGGAAATCCTAGGCATGAGAAGCACCTAAGGAACTTAGATGAGTACCCAAGAC
The DNA here is from genome assembly GCA_029206835.1 of Rana muscosa. NCBI lineage: Eukaryota > Metazoa > Chordata > Amphibia > Anura > Ranidae > Rana > Rana muscosa. The sequence continues at coordinate 391,119,337 of CM055123.1, forward strand.
TGTTTTCTGACCTTCTAATGTTCAGTCAGTGAAACCTGTACACCAATAAGAGGTTTAGCTTGTCATGTCAAGGGGCTGTGGAAATACTTATCAGTTTTCTTAAATGAATGTTCACGCAAAAGGGGAAGTTACCATTCTCAACCCCCCTCCCTTTCTAAGTTTTGGCATTTTATTTTTTGGGGGGGTTTTGAAAGGTACCCGCTCCCACTTTAGGCCGGAACACCGCAGCAATCTGAGCAGAAGCTTGACCCCACCATTCCCCGCAGCCTTCTGGGACATGTCACATGTCCAAGGAGCAGTGGCAGCTGATGCTCAAAATTTTTGGGGGGGCGCAAACAAACGAAAAAAAAAAAAAACATCAATTGCAGCCTCACTGTGCCCATCAATTGCCGCCACTGTGCCCATCAAGCGCAGCCACTGTGCCATAAAATTGTCGCCACTGTGCCATAAAATTGTCAACACTGTGCCATGCCATCAAATGCAGCCACTGTGCCATGTCATCAAACTCAGCCACTGTGCCCATCAATTGTCGCCACTGTGCCATGCCATCAAACGCAGTCACTGTGCCATCAATTGTCGCCACTGTGCCCATCAATGGTGGCTACTGTGCCATGCCATCAGATGTCTCCACTGTGCCATGCCATTGTCGCCACTGTGCCCATCAATTGTCGCCACTGTGCCATACGCAGCCACTGTGCCCATCAATTGTCGCCACTGTGCCATGCCAAACGCAGCCACTGTGCCATGCCATTGTCGCCACTGTGCCCATCAATTGCCGCCAGTTTGCCCCTAAAATGCCGCCAGATTGCCCCGTGTGCCATGGCACACATTTGGCCTGGATCCTCAATCCAGGCCAAATGTATCCAGAGCGGAGTCCTGTGTAAAGAATTCTCGCCACACGGAGCTAAGATGGCCGTCTGTCCAGGCCTGGAAGTGGCGGCGTGACGTCAGCACGTAAGGCTCCTTCCAACGCGTTTTGTGCATGTCCTCAGTGGACGTATTCCCTGAGGACATACACACGTACAAAACACGTTGGGAGGAGTCATACATGCTGACGTCAGGCCGACGCTTCCAGGCTCAAATTAGTGGTCATCTTAGCTCTGTGTGGTGAGCATTCTTTACACAGGACTCCGCTCTGCATACATCGTGTCTGTATTGAGGATTCAAAGCGTGGAGGTTCTGTGGGGTAATGTGATATGGTATGCTAATACCCAATAATGTTCTGGTGAGTGCATGGTGGTGAAGGATTGACACACGGGATGCACAACGTATAATCTTGCTGCACTGAGAATCACTATTATAAGTGGGTGCCGTTTGATTTCTTGGGACATTCATTGGACTTTCTGTGCACTGGCACTTTATGGTCACTAGAGCAGCATTTCTATAAGGTCTTTCATATCTAATTATAATTTGATGCATATCGTTTTATACATACTTTTTTTTTTTTATTATTTATTTCGAGAATGTGTTTGTAATTTATGTTCATTGGCCTTTTAGGTTGTTCTATCCCTTTCCATCTCTTACTACCTCCAGATGGACAAGACCGCAGGAATAATCCTATTGTCTCTCCGGACGGTCTAATAGAAGATGATGTTACAGCAGATACTTCAAAAGAAAATCCCATTGCTCCAATTTCCATTCCTGAACCCTACACCACAGACCTGTCCTATGACCCCCCTACACACGAACTAAGCTTTACTGATCGCTCACCTCCTGCGACCCATCACATAGATCACAGAGGGGGTGAAATGTTCCCGTGTTCCATATGTGGTATATGTTTTACAAGGAGGACAGAACTTTTGTCACACCAGCGGTCCCACACAGTTGAGAAGCCATATTCCTGCTCCGAATGCGGGAAGTGTTTTACCCAGATAGGAAACCTAACGGTACATATGAAGGCTCATACCGGGGGGAGGCCGTATTCCTGTACGGAATGTGGGAAAAGTTTTTGTTTTATTTCAGCTCTTGCTAAACACCAGAGGATTCACACAGGAGAGAAGCCGTATTCGTGTACAGAGTGCGGAAGATGTTTTAGCCAGCGAGCCAATCTTATAGCACATCAGAGGACTCACACCGGGGAAAAGCCATATTCTTGTTTAGAATGTGGGAAACGGTTTACCCGGAGAGGCTACGTCATCGAACATCAGAGAACTCACGTGGGAAACATTTTACTAAAAGACCACAAATTGTCGCACATCAAATAATTCACAATGGACATAGTTGGATTTGTGGACAAAAAGGCTAAATGGGTGGGACTTTGTATGAGGCACACAACTGAGTAAATGGACCAATCAATGTAAGCATATATTTATTGCAAAAACGGGGCATACATACATATATAGAGAACCAAGTAGAATGGTAAATTGTTATGTTGCTAATTATCAGCGAATAAAATCTATACAGTATATAAGAGTAAACAGTAATCTCAATATTAAACATAAAAGAGGGTAAAACACTATAATGATAGGTCTCAATAGATAGATCTAAACAATTCATAATGGTAGCAACAAATTCAACATGGTACATAAAATGATGGCCTTAAGTTTGTAGACCGAGATTGCACTTGTAACATATAGACATAATAAAAAATAGTGGATTGGTACATTAAAATAGAAAACATTCAATATCGTACAGATATAAACCATAGACATTGTAGCATAGCATCATAGGAAAGCTCTACGCGTTTCATGGTTATTAAATACCACTCATCAGGAGCAAAACATTGGGGATGGAGGTATATATAGTTATTTCCTCATTTAAAGTCCCAACCTTAGCTTTAGATTTAGTTCCTCCTTTCATAGTTGGATTTGTGTTGTGTATGTGGGAGATGTTTAAAGTGGAACTTTAACCCAAGTGCGTATTTCCCTCAGATGCTTTCTCTTGATGTGCTATCTAAATCCCATACCTTTTATCTCTTATGCCGCGTACACACGATCGTTTTTAATGTCATTGAAAAAAACGACGTTTTTCTCAACGTGATTTTTCGTGTTTCCTCTCAAGCCTGCCTTGCCTACACACTATCGTGAAAAAAAATGCTTGAGCAAAGCGCGGTGACGTACAACACGTACGACGGCACTATAAAGGGGAAGTTCCATTCGGATGGCGCCACCCTTTGGGACGCTTTTGCTGATCCTCGTGTTATTAAAGTTTGGTGAGAGCCGATTCGCGCTTTTCAGCCTCGTGCTCTTCAGTCCGTTACAGCGTGACGAGTGTGCTATCTCCATTACGAACGCTAGTTTTACCAGAAGGAGCGCTCCCGTCTCATACTTGATTCTGAGCATGCGCATTTTTTTCCCCCTCGTAAAAGCATACACACGACCGTTTTTCACGACGTTAAAAATAACGACGTGAAAAAATAGAGCAGGTTCTAATTTTTTTAGGCCATTTTTCACGTCGTTAAAAAAGGGATTTTTATAACAGCTTACCTGTAAAATCCTTTTCTTGGAGTACATCACGGGACACAGAGCGACTTAGTCATTACTAATGGGTTATATAGTTTATCTTCAGGTGCTGGCACTGGCAACTTCCAAACCGGAAGTACCCTCCCCTATATAAGCCCCTCCCATCCGGGAGCACCTCAGTTTTGTAGCAAAGCAATAAGTGTCCCAAAAAGAGGGGTGGGAGCTCTGTGTCCTGTGATGTACTCCAAGAAAAGGATTTTACAGGTAAGCTGTTATAAAAATCCCTTTTTCTTTTTCGTACATCACGGGACACAGAGCGACTTAGTCATTACTAATGGGACGTCCCAAAGCAATGCCAAATGAGGGGAGGGATACATAAGCTGGGCGCCATCAGGCATGAGGATCTTTTGCGGCCTGCAACACACTGCGCCCAAAGGCGACATCCTCCTGACTTCTAACGTCTACCTGGTAGAATCTAGTAAACGTGTGTACCGAAGACCATTTTGCGGCCTTACATACTTGAGCCAGGGAGGCCTGGTGATGCACTGCCCATGAAGTTCCAACTGCTCTTGTGGAGTGCGCCCTAACTTTGAACGGAGTCGGTCTCTTTCTCAAGCCATAGGCTTGTATTATGACCTGTCGAATCCACTTGGCTAAAGTAGATTTTGATGCTGCCTGACCCTTTCTAGGGCCTTCCGGCAGAATAAACAAAGTATCCGTTCTGCGAATCTGAGCAGTGGCTTTTAGATAAGCTTTAACTGCTCTTACTACATCCAAAGAATGTAATAACTTTTCCTCTACCGAGCTAGGTTTGGGGAAAAAAGAAGGAAGAACCACATCTTGGTTCAAATGAAACCTCGATACCACCTTGGGAAGAAAGGCTGGATGAGGACGTAATACTACTCTGTCCTTATGGACAACCAGATATGGCTCCCTACAGGACAAGGCGGCTAATTCCGATACTCTTTTAGCCGAACAAATGGCTACTAAGAAAATCAATTTCCTGGTGAGAAGAACCAAGGAAATGTGTTGCAATGGTTCAAACGGTTGTTTCTGTAGAACCGACAGAACCAGGTTTACGTCCCATGGACATATGGGAATACTAACCGGAGGGCTAATACGCATCACTCCTTGTATGAAAGCTTTGACTAGTGAATGCGAAGCCAAGGGCCTTTGAAAAAATATTGACAAGGCTGAAATCTGACCCTTGATAGTACTCAAGGCCAGCTTCCTATCTACAGCCCACTGTAGGAAGTCCAAAATCCTACCTATCACGTACTTACGTGGATGCCATTTCTTGGCCTCACACCACGTAATGTACGCCTTCCAGATCCTATAATAGATCTGCCTGGATACCGGCTTCCTGGCATTGATCATGGTAGATACCACAGAATTAGAGAGCCCTCTGTTTTTCAGAATGTGGGCTTCAATAGCCAGGCCGTCAAACCTAGGGCTGGTAAGGAAGGGTGGTATATTGGTCCTTGCGACAGCAGGTCCGGACGATGTGGGAGGGTCCAAGGACTCCTCACTGACATTTTTACAATCTCCGCGTACCACGCTCTTCGGGGCCACGCTGGAGCCACCAGAATCACTGGTTTCTTTTCTACCCTGATTCTGCGGAGTAATCGCGGTAACAATTGTGGCGGTGGGAATGCATATATCAGCTTGAACTGATCCCAAGGGAACACTAGGGCATCCGAGCCGCAAGCTAGGGGATCCCTTGTGCGAGACACAAATCTGTCCACCTTTGCGTTGAATCTGGATGCTAGCAGATCTACATCCGGTGTTCCCCACCGCTGGCATATTGCCTGGAAAACCTCGGGGTGAAGAGACCATTCCCCCGGGCATAATTGTTGGCGACTTAAAAAGTCCGCTCTCCAATTTTACACTCCTGGGATGAAAACCGCGGATATGGCTGGGACATATCTTTCTGCCCACTCCAGGATGCAATTTGCTTCCCTCTGGGCTGCACGACTCCTGGTGCCACCCTGGTGATTGATATATGCCACTGCTGTGGCATTGTCTGATTGAATTCTGACAGGGGACCCTTGGAGTTTGGATGTCCATGCTACTAGGGCATACCGGGCTGCTCGTATCTCTAAGAGATTGATGGGCAGGGCCTTTTCTGCTTCTGACCACTTGCCCTGGAGAGACCATTGCTCCAGTACTGCCCCCCAGCCTATGAGGCTGGCATCTGTAGTGACCACCTTCCAAGAAACCGGACTGAAGGGTTTCCCTTTTTCCAGATTCTGGGGCACCAACCACCAATGGAGGCTCTTGCGAACGGAAGGGGACAGGGACATTGGTAAGTCTAAAGCCTGAACTTTTTTGTTCCAGGCTGACAGTATGGCCCTTTGCAAATTCCTTGAATGGAATTGACCGTAGGGTACCGCTTCGAATGAAGCCACCATTTTTCCCAGCAGCCTCATGCACAGGCGTATGGATGGTTTTCTTTTTGTACCCACTATATGGGTCAAAACTTTTAAAGATGACACCTTCTCTGGAGGTAAGAAAATCTTTCTCTGATTTGAATCCAGCCTTAGCCCTAAGTATTCCAGACTTTTGACTGGTCTTAGAGCTGACTTGTCCCGGTTGATAATCCAACCGTGATATTCCAGATATTTGATTGTCTTGTGAATAGCTACTTCCAGCTTTTCCACTGAGTGGTCTATTAGTAGCAGGTCGTCTAGATATGCCATTATCGTTACACCTTGTGTTCTTAGATTGGCCAATAGTGGGGCCAGAACCTTTGTGAACACTCGTGGTGCTGTGGCCAGACCGAAAGGTAAGGCTCTGAACTGAAAATGGCGCCCTTCTACTGCAAAGCGTAGAAATTTCTGGTGGGCCGGAAAGATGGGAATATGCAGATAAGCATCCCTTATGTCGATCGAGGCTAACCATTCCTGCCCTTGTAGGGCGGTGGCCACCGATCGGATCGACTCCATCTGAAAAGTCCTGATATTTAGGAACTTGTTTAGCCCTTTTAGATTTAATATGGGCCTCACGTCCCCATTTGGTTTGGGGACTGTGAAAAGGTTCGAGTAAAACCCGAATCCGCTTTCTTCCAGGGGAACCTTCATGATTACACCTTGGAGCAATAGTTGTTCTAGTGCCAGAAGGAGGGATCCTCTCTTCTGGGGATCTTTTGGCACGTTTGACCTCATAAATTGGGCAGGAGGAGTGCCTTTTAACTCCAGCTTGTATCCCAGACTTACTGCGGAGAGCACCCATCTGTCTCTGATGGTGTCCCGCCAGGTCTCTGTGAACAACTGAAGCCTTCCCCCCACCCGATTGAGTGGGGGCAACGCTTCATGACTTGGGGGGAGGTTTTGTACCTCTCTTGACCCAGGGTTTCTTGTTACCCTGTGATTGTCCCTGATTTCTGCCCCCTGAATTTGACCGCAGAGGCCGTCGGAACTGCTTCACAGCCGATGTGCCCGGGACTGGAGAAGTAGGCCTCTTAAAAGAAGGACTTCTACTCTTGTTCTTAACCGGTAAGAGTGAACTTTTACCGGCAGAAATTTTCTGGATATATTTGTCCAGATCTTCTCCAAATAAGCGTTCTCCATGAAATGGGAAGCTAACCAGCAGTTTCTTACAGGGAGCTTCAGCAGACCAGTTTTTGAGCCACAGAAGCCTACGCATATGTACTACAGACAGCGTAAAGCGGGAGGCCTGTTGGATTGTATCCTTTATGGCGTCCACCGCAAAACACAAGGCTCTAGGCAGGTCAGCTAGGGCAAGAGCCTGCTGATCTGGTAAGTCCCTTAAGACTTGTTTCAACTGATCTTTCACTGCTTGGCAGACTCCAATCGCTGCTACCGCAGGTTGTGTCACCATGCTTGCTGTAGAGAAAGCAGATTTTAGTAAAGACTCCAATTTTTTATCTATTGGGTCTTTGAATATTGGAACATTATCTACTGGACATGTCAGTGATTTGTTCACAGAAGAGATGGCTGCGTCCACTGTAGGGACCCTCCATTTTTTTATGAACTTATCCTCCATGGGATAGATCACCGGAAATCTCTTGGGGGGAGCAAATATTTTATCAGGATGCTCCCAATCCTGGTAAATAAGCCCTTCTAATAAAGGGTGGATTGGGAAGGAACAGACAGCCTGGGGAGCTTTTAGCGACCCCAGCGAGGAAACCGTAGTGGTTGGTGGTTCCGCCAGAGGCATTTTAAATGCTGATCGGACCATGTTAGTCAGAGACTGAACCCATAATCTTTCAGCCTGAGATGCTGAGAAAGGTTCTTCCACTGTTGATTCCTCCATAACTGAATCAACCTCATCCTGATCCCCTTCAGGTAGGTCGATCTCTGTGTGGGGCTGTTCCTCCACTAACAGGCACTCTGAAGGAGGGGACGGAGATCGGACGCGCTTTCCCTGTGACAGGGAAGCAGCGATCAATGCTGTTAATCTCTCTTCCAATCCTCCCAGAGTTGAGGATAAAACCTCCTCTGTTATATATACAGGAGCAGGTGGACTGGGGACAGCCGCAGCACCAGGCACTCCTGCGGGGTTTCTACGGCTACTGACCTCTGAATTCTCAGGGGAGATTGGTGCAGTACAAGCATGCCCAATATCCTCAGAGCCCGATGGAGACCCCTTTGGCTTCCTGGAAGACTTATTTCCGGAGCGTCTGGACGACATATCCTTTAAGCACAAAGCTGAGGTATTCCCGTCGTCATACACCAATTTTGCTGGTAATAGTCTAACACAGTTGCTGCTATATACCAGCTGGTGTCCACTAAAGTGCCTTTCTATGGGGATGCCTGCATCAACCGCCTCTGTGTGCCACTGTTTGTTGCTAGCTCTGTTTGCATCCAGCTGACACTTGTACTGTGTCTTTATACAAGCTGGGACGCCTGCACATGCGCAGAAGCGCCGTGGCGCGCATCGAGCGTCATCCACCCGCCCCGCCCCTTTTTTTTCATAGGAGGCGCGTGCACGCGCCCGTGCGCCATTGGCGCCCTTTTCGAAAATCAAACAGGGACTAGGAGCCAGGGCCCTTTTTGCCGGAGGGCCTGTGCGGTGGATGAGCGCAGCAACAGGGCAGAGGAAGTGGATTCCCACAGAGAAACTTACCAACTGCCTGGATCTTTTGACTTGAGAAAACCAAAGATCCACATGACAAGAAAAATGGACCACAGCGGCCTCTAGTGGTTTAACACAGGTACCGCGGTCCTCTTTTATTTTTATTTTTTTCTTGACTACTATTAAAATTTAAAATTTTCAGTAGTTACAGGCATACACAGATATTAGCGGGAATACCGTTAGGTAACAGACAGAAAGACAAATTAGGCTTGGGGGTCCCCCAATAGAACCAAGTTCCTGGGGGCCCCCACTTACCTGATCCCCGCCGCAGGACTTTGTTTGGTCCACAGAAGCCCAAACTTCACCTATCACGGCAGGCATTGTAATTAAACCTTCAGGGACCGGGTTCCCAAGGATTCCACTCCCCTGGACCTGTATAGCACCCTGCACAGACAACATCTTGGTCGTGGGTATGACCAGAGCTCTGGATCCCAGGGTCCAGCCCTCCTAATAGAGGCATTACAGGCAAAACCCTGCTCTTCTCTGCAAGGCCCGGGTACCGACCGTTTAGCTATGAAGCTTTTTTGGTGGGATCCGGAACAGCTTACTAAGGCCCAAAAGAACCTGTACGCAAGCCCAGTGAAAACACATGTTACTCTTTGGCCAACACCTTAGACACTGGCAAAAAACTGAGGTGCTCCCGGATGGGAGGGGCTTATATAGGGGAGGGTACTTCCGGTTTGGAAGTTGCCAGTGCCAGCACCTGAAGGTAAACTATATAACCCATTAGTAATGACTAAGTCGCTCTGTGTCCCGTGATGTACGAAAAAGAAAATGCTCTGGAGCCCACACACGGTCGTTTTTAATGACCAATTTAAAAAATGTAATTTTTCACGCCATGAAAAACGGTCGTGTGTACGCGGCATTAGTAGTAGAGGCTCCTCCAACATTAGGACATTTTCCCGGCTCGCACACCTGGGCTTCAGGTCATTTGATGCATTTTATCACCCAGGAACCCCTTTTTAAAGTGATACTAAATACACACTGTTCAATTTACATTGTCCCTTCTCTTTCTGTATATGGATGATGGCCCTGTAATTATTTTAACTATACAAAACAAATCGGAATACGGCTGTTATGGGACCCAGCTCTTTCCCAGCCTGTCTGCAGGGAAACATAAGCAGGAGGATCTAGAATTTTTGTGGTCTGACTAAGGGTAGACACCCAGTATAACGCACCTCATCCCAAAATTTGATTAAGCCCTGGTTCACACTGGTGCGTTTTGACATGCGATTTGGCATGTCAAATCGCATGTCAAAACGCTGGTATTTGCCGCAAATTGCGGGCAATGGAACCGTCCTAATCGGTGCGACGCCGCATCTGCGGCACTGCACCGATTTCAAAAAGTAGTTTCTGTACTACTTTTTGCGATTTCGGGCCGCGATTTACATTGATATCTGTGCAGAAACCTGCACAGATGTCTCTGTAATCGCGGCCGAAATCGGGACTGACAGGCAGGAGTGAAATCGTGCGAGTTCAGCTGAACTCGCACGGCTTCACTCCCGCAGCCCAGTGTGAACCTGGGCTTTGAAAAGGAAAAAGGAGAAACGGGACTATAGCGGTGCTACGAAATTAATATCAAACACAATGGAAAACCAATTTGTAAAAATATACAGTATTTTTATTTAATTAATTAATTAATGAAATTGATTCAGTGATAATGCTCTAATTTTTATCAATTTTGTATTAATTCATTCAATAAAAATACTGTATATTTTTACAAATTGGTTTTCCATTGCGTTTGATATTAATTTAGTAGCACCGCTATAGTCCCGTTTCTCCTTTTCCTTTTCATAAGCAGGAGGAGCTTTTACTCCTCCGCTGCTGGTCACATGTTCAAAAAAAAAAAAAAACAGCTTGTATTCCAACAGAGTAAAAATAAATAGTTAATATCAATAAACTGTTTTAAATGGTCATACAAATATACAGTAAAAGCTTGGATTCTGAGTATAATTTGTTCCAGAAACATGCTTATTATCCAAAACACTTGTATATCAAAGCAAATTTTCCCATAAGAAATCATGGAAACTTAGATGATTCGTTCCACAACCCTTTAGACCCCATTCACACTGAGGGCGTATTGCAGGAGCTATAGCGTTAAAAATAGCGCCTGAAATCCAACCTTAAACAGCTGCTTCATTGTCTCCAGTGTGAAAGCCCGAGGGCTTTCACATTGGAGCGTTGCGCTAGCTAGCAGGAGAGTAAAAAACGTCCTGCTAGCCGCATCTTTGGAGCGGTGTGTTTACCGCTCCTCCACCGCTCCTGTCCATTGAAATCAATGGAACAGCGCGGCTATACCGCCCGCAATGCGCTGTATCAGCAGCGCATTGCGGGCGGTTTTAACCCTTTCTCGGCCGCTAGCGGGGGTTAAAATCGCCCCGCTAGCGGCCGGAATGCGCCACAAATCCGCCCATAGCGTCGGCGGTAAAAATGGCGGCGTTTTACCACTGACGCTATGGGCGGCTCAGTGTGAAAGGGGTCTTATTCATAAGTCCTTCAGTTTATAGTCAATATATAAAAAGATTATAGCAATGTGATAGGTTGTGTAACCATAAAATGTCCATGCACAAATGGAAGCCTCCACAAGGGGATTAGAAGCAAAATCCAGCAGGAGCTACAGAGTATAAAAGAGAAGAGAGGCGCCTCTTTTTGAATGTGAAAAAAAAAGAGAGGCGCCTCTAAGTGTAGCAATATAGTGACATTTAATGAAGGTACAACGTTTAGCATCTCACATGGTTGAGGACTAAAAGAGGTACATCCAAGTATGCAGCCATCTGGGGTAAAGCTGTCCACATAGACCATCCTCCGCACCGCTGGCTCTCATCCTCTGCACCGCTGTCTCTCATCCTCCGCACCGCTGGCTCTCACTGCTGTCAGTCTGCAATCGTGACCGGGATGACTACCCTGCAGTAGAGCGTTCCGAAAGCGAGGCTTGTAGTGGATGGGATGACGTTGATGGTGGTGCAGAGGATGCTCTATGTTGACAGCTTTACCCCAGATGCCTGCATACTTAGATCTGCCTGTTGTAATCATCCACCATTTGAGTTGCTGAATTTTGTACCTTCATTAAATGTCACCATATTGCTACACTTAGAGGCGCCTCTCTTCTCTATTATACTCAATTGTGACATGACGCTACTTGTATATGAGGACATCGCTCGTTTATCGAGTCAAAATTTATAAAACAAATTTGCTTGTCTTGCAAAACACTCTCAGACCAAGTTACTCTCAATCCAAGGTTTTACTGTACAACTATATTACCAAAAGTATTGGGACACCTGCCTTTACACGCACATGAACTTTAATGGCATCCCAGTCTAAAGGCTCGTACACACGATCAGATTTTCCGACGCCCGTTTGTCCGTTTTTTTTTTTGTTGCATGCTAGTCTCATGTCGAAAGGTGAAGAGGTTGCTCACCATACGAAAATTCTCGTACGACAGAATACAACTTCAGAAGTGACGTAATGTGTTGATTCGTTTTGTATGTATTCTTTCGTTTCTGAGCATGCGTAGTCTTGATCTTACGATTTTTTTTGCAGATGAAAAACGTGCTAATTAAATGAATATCGAACGTTGTGTTCACGTACGACAAAAATGTTATAGTCTGCACATCCCGCTTTTGTCTGACAAAAAAAACAGAATCGGCTGTCGAAAGCACCGTACTAACTATGCGAAAATCGGCAGATCGTTTGTCGGACGAAATTTTACTTCCGATTTTCATATCATGTGTACGGGCCTTTAGTCTGTAGCGTTTAATATTGAGTTGGCCCACCCTTTGCAGCTATAACAGCTTCAACTCTGGGAAATGTTTAGGAGTGTGTCTATGGGAACGTTTGACCATTCTTCCAGAAGCGCATTTGTGAGGTCAGGTACTGATGTTGGACGAGAAGGCCTGGGTCACAGTCTCCACTCTAATTCATCCCAAAGGTGTTTTATTGGGTTGAGATCAGGACACTGTGCAGGCCAGTCAAGTTCCTCCACCCCAAACTCACTCATCCATGTCTTTATGGACCTTGCTTTGTGCACTGGTGCGCAGTCATGTTGGAACAGGAAGGGGCCGTCCCCAAACTGTTCCCACAAAATTGTCCAAAATGTCTTGGTATGCTGACGCCTTAAGAGTTCCCTTCACTAGAACTAAGGGGCCAACCCCTGAAAAACAACCCCACACCATAATCCCCCCTCCACCAAATGATTGGGACCAGTGCACAAAGCAAGGTCCATAAAGAGCAGCAGTTTCTCCAATGCAATTTTACACACTAAACGCATAAATAAATTTTATTGAATTTCAATGCACACAAGGACAATAGCCAAGTTTTTGGTAAAATATCAAATATGGTGTTGCGCCAGGTAAATAGATACCAAACATGTCATGCTTTCAAATTGCGCACGTTTTTTTAAATGGCGCCAAACTTCGGTATTTAAAAATCTCCATAGAAGACGCTTTATAAGCCTTTATTGGTTACCAGTTTAGAGTTACACAGGAGGTCTGGTGCTAGAATTATTATACCATTCGCGGCGAGACCTCGCATGTGTGGTGGGATCCCCGGTTATGTATGCGTATGGGACCAACATGTGCGTTCGCCTTTGCACGCAAGCACAGGGGGTTGGGGGTGCTTTAATTTTTTTTATTTACAGTGCCTTGCAAAAGTATTTACCCCCCTTGGCATTTTTCGTGTTTTGTTGCCTCACACCCTGGAATTAACATGGATTGTTTGAGGATTTGCATCATTTAATTTACAGGACATGCCCACAACTTTGTAGATGGTTTTTTTTTTTATTGTGAAGCAAACAACAATTAGGACGAAATAACAGAAAAAGTCAGTGGGCATAACTATTCACCCCCCTAAAGTAAATACTTTGTAGAGCCACCTTTTGCGGCTATCACAGCTCCAAGTCGCTTTGGATAAGTCTATATGAGCTTACCACATCTTACCACTGGGATTTTTGCCCATTCCTCCTTGCAAAACTGCTCCAGATCCTTTAAGTTGGGTGGTTTGCGCTCAGGGGAGGGCTGGGCCAGGGGGCAGGGTGGCAATTGCCTCCCAGGCCGCCCTAACTTATGTTCAAAATGTCCGGCAGCCGCTGCCCGCTACCATTTTCTTTTTTATTCTGGTCTACGAAGTCGGTTTGGGGGCATGGCCATGGCGCCGAACACTAGCTGTTGCATTCCGGGAGTTGTAGTCCACACTCAAGCTTCTGGTGGGTGGAAAACACAGCAGCGCAGAGGAAACTACAACTCCCTGGGACCGGATTCTTGGAAGCAGGCAGAAGCAGGGCGTGCCAGGGAGTCGGGACGCAGGGCTGAGCACTGGCTGCAACTTGACCCCAGGATCAGGAGAGTTACCGCCCCAGGAGACCGTGGCGTGCAAGGACCTGCTGAGCTGAGATCGCTGAGGTGAGAGACCCTGACACCCCTAGCTGACCCCCCATCTCCCCCCCCCATACACCCCATGTAACCTGCCCCAGTGATCAGGCTGCATTGATGGGCACTGGAGTTGGCTGCACTGATGGGCACTGGTGAGGCTGCATTGAAAAACCAGGTGGGCCATGGATGGTGAGCTGATTCGGCGGTTCAATGAGCCACTTGACTGGACTTGCCCCCCAGACCTAAGGCCGCCAGCCCTCCCCTGTTTGCGCTTAATAATCTTTAAGTCTGACCACAGATTTTCTATTGGATTGAGGTCTGGGCTTTGACTAGGCCATTCTAACACATTTCCATGTTTCCCCTTAAACCACTCAAGTGTTGCTTTAGCAGTGTGTTTGGGGTCATTGTCCTGCTGGAAGGTGAACCTCCGTCCTAGCCTCAAATCATACACAGAGTGGTACAGGTTTTCCTCAAGAATATCCCTGTATTCAGCACCATCCATCTTTCCCTCAACTCTGACCAGTTTCCCAGTCCCGACTGCTGAAAAACATCCCCCACAGCATGATGCTGCCACCACCATGTTTCACTGTGGGGATGGTGTTCTTTGGGTGATGTGATGTGTTGGGTTTCAATTTTAGTCTCATCAGACCAGAGAACCTTCCTCCATACATTTTGGGAGTCTCCCACATGCCTTTTCGCAAACTCAAAACGTGACATTTTGTTTTTTGCTGAAAGAAATGGCTTTCTTCTGGCCACTCTGCCATAAAGCCCAACTCTATGGAGCGTACGGCTTATTGTCGTTCTATGTACAGATACTCCAGTCTCTGCTGTGGAACTCTGCAGCTCCTCCAGGGTTACCTTAGGTCTCTGTGCTGCCTCTCTGATTAAAGCGGAGTTCCACCCAGATTAACAACTTTATATTATCCCCTTCAGCACACTGCCGACATGTTCACTTGACAAATCTTTTTTTTTTTTCTCTCTGTAAATACCATATTATTGCTGTTTCCAGATTGACTTCCGGGACTTGACTACTGCGGGAGTGGGCGTTGCTACTCTTTTCCCCGGTGCCGCGATGACTCAGGAGCTTGGTGTCATGCTTCTCAAGAGTCATTGCGGAACGCCGTACTAGGATTTCCATCACAACGGGGCGTGAACATTCAATGACACCGCCCGTTGTGATGGCAACCATCAGCATACAGGAAATCATTGCCTGTGGGCTTCAACATGCCCACAAGCAAAATGGGAACTGCTGTGCTCGCATTTTCAAAGTTCTTCTTTTGCCGGAAAACGGACATGGTATATTTCATGACATCAAACGAGTGAGTATTTATTTATAATGCGAAAACCTATTGAATACCAGAAAAAAAAAAATTATTTGCCGCAGAACCTCCGTTTTAATGCCCTCCTTGCCCGGTCCGTGAGTTTTGGTGTGCGGCCGTCTCTTGGCAGGCTTGCTGTTGTGCCATGTTCTTTCCATTTGGTTATGATAGATTTGATGGTGCTCCTAGGGATCATCAAAGATTTGGATATTTTTTTATAACCTAACCCTGACTTGTACTTCTCAACAACATTGTCCCGCACTTGTTTGGAGAGTTCCTTGGTCTTCATTGCAGTGTTTGGTTAGTGGTGCCTCTTGCTTAGGTGTTTCTGCCTCTGGGGCCTGTGTATATGTAATGACAGATCATGTGACACTAAAGCTACTTTCACACTGAGGCGCTGGATGCGCTGGCGGTATAGCGGCGCTATTTTTAGTGCCGCTATACCGTTTTTTTTGCCGCGATTTGTGGGCGCTAGCAGGGGTATTTTAACCCCTGCTAGCGGCCGAAAAAGAGTTAAAAACGCCCGAAATAACACCTCTTTGCAGCGTTTTGCCGGCGTATTGGAGGCGCTATAGGAGCGCTATTTTTAGCGCTCCTATTGCGCCTCAAAGATGCGGCTTGCAGGAGTTTTTTGACCCTCCTGCAAGCGCAACGCTCCAGTGTGAAAGCCCTCGGGCTTTCACATTGGATACTATTGAGCGGCTTTTTTGGGGCGCATTGCAGGCGCTATTTTTAGCGCAATAGCGCCTGCAAAGCGCCTCAGTGAGAAAGGGGCCTTAGATTGCACACAGGAGGACATCATTTCACTAATTATGTGACTTCTGAAGGTAATTGGTGGCACCAGAGCTTTTTATGGGCTTCATAACAAAGGGGGTGAATACATACGCACATGCCAATTATCCGTTTTTGTTTCTGAAAAATAGTTTTATGTATTTATTTTTCTAATTTTACTTCATCAACTAATGCCGCGTACACACGGCCGGACTTTTGACCGGGCAAAACTCTGTCGGAATTTCAGACGGAAAAATAGAGAACCTGCTCTCTAAGTCCGTCGGAAATTCAGACGGGAAAAGTCTGATGGGGCATACACACGGTCGGAAAATCCGATGAAAATCTCCCATCGGAAATTCCGATCGTGTGTACGCGGCATTAGACTATTGTGTTCTGATCCATCACTAATAATTCAGATTAAAAAAACATTGAACTAAAGACTGTAATGTAACAAAATAGGTAAAAAGCCAAGAGGGGGGTGAGTACTTTTGCAAGGCACTGCATTTATTAGTGGTACACTAACAGATGTTTTTGTACACTATGACAGATGTTGATCGTCCCCAGACGGACACTGACAGATGTTAAAGTGGTTGTAAACCCCGTAGACAATTTTTTTTTTTTTAACTTACCTGCAAGACAAAGCTATAATGAGCTAGTATGACTAGCATACTAGCTCATTATGTACCACTTACCTTAGGTCGGGGCCCCCCAAGTCGTTCGTGTCCCTCCTCTAGCCGCATCCATCGCTGCGGCGATAGCCGGAATGTTACTTCCGTGTATCGCCGCTGCAGCCAATCACAGCGCCGCTTCGGCGCTGTGATTGGCCGGAGCGGCGAAGACGTGACTCCGCGCATGCGCGCGTGATCCGTCGAATTCGGCTACGTCGTTGAATGTTGCGACCTAGCCGAATTTGTGAATGGGGTTAACCCCATGCGCATGCGCGTGACGTCACGGCGCCGTTTTTAAATGCAAATATCTCCTTAACCGTGTAGGTTAAGGAGATATTTCTTGCACCTACAGGTAAGCCTTAATCTAGGCTTACCTGTAGATGCAAGTGGTCAAAGTGGGTTTACAACCACTTTAATATTGCCATGGAACACCATTGTACTGTTACAGATTTTGATGGGACATTGACAGTTTTTTTGTGCAGTGGTGCATGGTGTACTGTGTGGGGATGGCTGCAGTCTGTGTGATCTGTGACAGCTCTGTGTAAAAGCATCACCTACACAGAGAGCTGTCAGCACAGGCTGCAGCATCTCCCACTCCCCCCTCCTGCACTGAGCTCAGTGGGGATTTCTGAGACAGACACATCATGTGATTGGGAGGGCCAATCACATCGCCAATATCCCAATGTGTAATGAGCTGTGTTGGAAGATCGCAGCCATCACAGGATTGCGCCTAGGGTGACCACGTGTCCCGGATTGCCCGGGACAGTCCCGCATTTTGCAGGTCTGTCCCGGGTACCTTTATGCCAGGACAATACAGTGTCCCGGAATGAAACTGACAGCCATTCCCCGGGCCGATCTGATGGCCCCAAAAAAGGCCGCCACATCACCGCTTTACTCACTGACAGTACTTGTCCTGGCCGGGAATGCCTGGAGGAGCACAATCCCCGCCCCCTGCTTGTGATTGGAGAAATGATAAATCCCGACTATTGTGTCTAATGACTGTGTTGTGATTCGTTACAGCTCAAGCTGATTTTTGGGAAGGGGGGGTGTCCCTGAATGGTCGTTTGGAAATGTGGTCACCCTAATTGCGCCACATCCACTCAGAGCGATGAAGCTTCCACCCGGCCATTTATGTACTATGGCCGGGTGGGAAGCAGGCAAAATATATCGGTGAAATTAAAAACAATATTTATTGTTTTTCATTTTACATACTGTATGTTTTAATAAATGCTACACTTAGGTACTGGCGCTTTTCTCTCCTTATTTTTTTCCCCCCCATTATTATTATTAACCAAGCTTGATCTTGATCCAGCGATGTGCATGAGAGCAGAGTCTGTCTCCCGTCTCATTGGCTCCTGCTGCTGTCAATCAAAGCCAGTGAGGAGGAGGTGGGTCCAAGCCTTTTTTGGCTATAGACACATAGAGCTGGCTTGGGAGCAAACCTGGAGTGACTCCAGAGAAAGCGGCTTGCCATGGGGGCACTTGGCGGGGGGCAGGAGCCAGGAGTGCCAGGTGGGGGACCCGAGAAGAGGAGTATCGGAACTGCTCTGTGTAAAACCCCTGCACAGCGGAGATAGGTATAAATTGTATGTTATTAAAAAAAAAAAAATACAGCTTTAATCCTCGGGTTACACTACTGCCTACAGGAGGACTGGACACTGATAAAAAAAAAAAAAAAAAAAACTATAGGCCAGCCTATGATTACCCCTTCTACTACCAGATGCCTCATTTTTGTAGCAAATAAGGACAAATAGTGTGTTTGTAAACACAGAGGGGTGGGGCCTACATTACATCACAATGTATTCCAGGAAAAGATTTTATAGTGATTTAAAAAAAAAAAATCTATTTTCTTTCTTATCCATTGAGCTACTGTGTTTCCCCGAAAATAAGACCTACCCCGAAAATAAGACCTAGCGTTATTTCCCAGGAGAGCTGCAATATAAGCCCTACCCCGAAAATAAGCCCTAGTTTAAAATGTTTGTAACATCCTATAATCCACTCTATTACAATAGTATATAATGTACAATGTGTGTGTTTCTGTAATATGATTGCGGGGAAGAGAGCTCTGGCGGGTCACAGAAGAGCAGAACGGCGCTATAACTAAGGCATTTGGCACAATTATATTACAGAAACACACAAATTATACATTATATACTACTGTAATAGAGTGGATTATAGGATTTTACATGCATTTTAACTCAGTTCACACTGGAGATTCCTGTCAGGCAGAGGGAGGGAAGACAGCACATTACATGGTAAGACCTACCCCGAAAATAAGCCCTACTGTGTCTTTTGTTGCCAAAATAAATATAAGACCCGGGGCTTATTTTCGGGGAAACACGGTATATCCTCAATGTGCACAGATTGAGGAATAAAGCGTTTTTTCAATTAAAATAATAAACATTTTATACTCTCCTGCTCTGTGCAATGGTATTGCAGCCCCAAACCTCCTCTTGTGGGGTCCCCTGCTGGCGCTCTTGGCTCCTCTTCTGTGTGTTCCCCCATAGCAAGCCGCTTTTGATGGGGACTGTATTGTAAATAGATCCTGAGGTAGGGGATGACTCAGATGGGAACACTGATGTAAGGGAATTCTTATGGGGACATTGTCTGGATGTGGCACAGTATGGGTTGTAAGAGTCTCTCAGCCACTGCTTTTTTGGGGAAAATGATTCCCCTTTTCCCATAAAGATGCTCCAGCTTCTCATTTCACCATCTATCAATGGCTCAGGCAGAGCATCACCAAAGGTCTCAAGGATCTGGTTCCACCCTTTCCAGTCAAGACTCCACTAGATCTGTGAGTGCTTCTTAGGCCTCGTACACACGGCCGGTTTTCTCGTTCAAGAAACGACAAGAAAACTGCCGGGAGAGCTTTCTTGCCGAGAAAACCGGCCGTGTGTACGAGGCTTTCAGGTTTCTCGTCAAGAAAACTGCCCAGAATCTCGACGAGAAAAATAGAGAACCTGCTCTCTATTTTCTCGTCTGGATTCTTGTCGGCCTGTTTCCCGACGAGAAACCCGAGCGTGTGTATACTTACCTGTCGCCGTGGTACGTGTCGAAATGACTTTGACGCATGCACGGTAGCTTCCAAGGCATAGGTAGGGTGAAGCAAGATGGCGGCGACGGCATCGAATGTGACGAGCGCATGCTTGTCGTAGTCGATGACGTCACCGCGTTCGTGCCATTCAGAAGAACGGCGGTTCTTTTGAATCGTACGTGTGTACACTCGGCCGGGACAAGATTCTTGTCAAGAATCTCGTCAGGAAAAACGACGGGTTTTCCTGACGAAATTCTCGGCCGTGTGTACGAGGCTTAAGACTTTTTGGTACATATGATCAATTTTTTGGGCCTGTTAGTGATTGTTTGTTGTGCTGTTCACCCTCAGTTCGACTGTTGCTAGCTATACTGCCTTTCTCATTCCCATTGCTTCTATCGCAATAGCATTGGAGAAGGGAGTTACCAAAAGAATCCCTGATCTCTCTGTTCTTCAGCTTCTATATTTTTGGACAGAACATGTACCATTGACAATTCAAGATGAACCCCTGTTTGGTAGCTTCCCTTCCTATAGAAAGGCCCTAAGCTCCTTTAGTCTAGGGCAGTAGGCTCCAAATTGTGGCCCATGGCCCAGATGCGGCCCTTTGCTTGCCTTTATCTGGCCCTTGAGCTCTATTTCTCCCACCGATACAAGACACTACTTTTCCCACTGACACCAACAATGAGGTATAGGGTGACCACATTTCCAAACTGCCATTCAGGGACACACCCCCTCTCACCCTCCCCAAAAAAAGATGAGGGGGGCGGGGGGGAAATGTAGTCTCGGGGTTGATGGGGAATTTGGCGGCGGGTTATTTGTCAGGTGAATGAGCCACTTGCCACCAGATGCAGTGCCGCTTGCCACCCATAGCCTGCCACCAGATGCAGTGCTGCTGTCACTCCCTCTGCATGAGCCACGAGCGTAGAAGGAAAGGAGTGGCGTCACTATCTGGAGAGTGAAGATCACACCAGTCCCTGCTGCTTGCCGCTGGGTGGCGGATAAGGAGGAGGTGCCGAGGTGGGTGGGGACGGCAGTGCTGCACTAGGCGCAGGCCTCGCTCCCGGTCTCACTGTCTGAGAGTAAATTGTCACTGGTTTCAAGATGCCAGGCAGCGCTGGCCCTAGCAACCAGTTCCAGAAATTTCGTAATTAGTTAGTAGGGGGTGGCTGTGTCCTCCATTTCATTCCGGGACATTGTATTGTCCCAAATTGAAGGTGCCCGCCTGCCCGGGACCCAGGACAGACATGTCAATTGCGGGACAGTCCCGGGCAATCTGGGACACGTGGGCACCCTAATGAGGTACCATTACTTTCACTGACTCCAATAGCTGGGCATAATTTCTCTCACTGACACCAACAATGGGACATACTCATAGGTGTGCGCACAGGGTGTGCCAGGTGTGCCCAGGCACACCCTAATCACACCTGCCTCCTTCCCCTCGCAGCGCTTCCAGCTTCCCTACTCTCCTCTCCCACCGGCTGTTGCTGCTGGGGATATTATAGGATGAGTGGGGGAAGGGGCAGGTAAATATGTAACTTACCGGCCCCTTCCCTTTCATCGTGAGTGATCGGTAGTATGTGTTGAGCTTTGGGGTGCACACCCTAATGCAATAGGCTGCGCACGCCTATGGACATACTGTATTTACCCCCACTGACACCAATGATAGGTTCTATTCCTTCCACTGACACCAACAACAGGGCATCATTTCCTCCTACTGATATAAATGATGGAATACTATTCCTCCTGCTGATAGCAATAATGGGACACTCTTCCTTTCACTGACACAAAGATGGCTCATTGGTTCTCTTAGGCTACTTTCACACTGAAGCATTGGATGCGCTGGCGGTATAGTGGCGCTATTTTTAGAGCCGCTATACCGTAGTTTTTGGCATGATTTGCAGGCGCTAGCGGGGTGATTTTAACCCCCGCTAGCGGCTGAAAAAGGGTTAAAAACACCCACAATAACGCCTCCTTGCAGCGTTTTGCGGGCGTTTTGGAGGCGCTACCCGCTCATATCGCGCCTCAAAGATGCGGCTTGCATGAGTTTTTTTACCCTCCTGCAAGCGCAACGCTCCAGTGTGAAAGCCCTCTGGCTTTCACACTGGATACAAAGTAGCAGCTTTTTTAGGGCGCTTTGCAGGCACTATTTTTAGCGCAATAGCGCCTGCAAAGCGCCTCAGTGTGAAAGGGGCCATACTATTACCAATTATGGGACACTATTCCTCCTCCTGCTGACCAAAAGCGCTAGGTAAATTTTCACTTCCACTGACCACCAAGCCTGAGGAATTGTTTACTCCTACCAAAGCTGGGACACTGGCCATAGTCTGGCCCCCATTATAGTCTGTAGGACATTAACCACTTGCCGACCGCCTCCTGCAGATATACGTCGGCAGAATGGCACGGCTGCGCAAAGCAACATACAGGTTAGGGTGCCCACGTGTCCCGGATTGCCTGGGACATTTCCATAATTAGCAGGTCTGTCCCAGGTCCTGGGCACCTTCATTCCGGGACAATACAGTGTCCTGGAATGGAATTGACAGAGCGAACAAACCCCGCCATAGTGCTGGCGCTCTCACTGCCTCCAGCTCCACCTGAGACTGGCAACTGGTTGCTAGAGTGTCTACCAACCAGTGACCTCACAGCCGCGACTCTGACCAGCATGCAAAGCGGAGGAGGAGTTTGTTAACTTTCTGCCTCCGCGCCGCTCTCCACCATGCCGGACGAGCCTGTCAGCAGAGGAAGCCCCAAAGACACAACTCCCCCGGCTCTGCTCCTGGATGTCTTGTCTCCCTGCCTCAGCCTCATACTGCAGAACAGGCCGAAGCCGCCTTCCCCTCCTCGGCTATTTACAAGTACACAGGAGACGGGCGGCAGACTCAGAGGGACACCGCTGTGCATTCCTGGTGCTGATCTGAGGTCTGTTCAGTTTATAATATATGTATGTAGATGGACAGAGGAGGGGGATATGGGGGGTCTATACTGTGGTGGGGTCTGTACTTAGTGGGGGGTCTATAATGAGGGAGGGGAGTCAGTACTGAAGGGGGTCTACTGAGGGAGGGGGTCTATACTTAGTCAGGGGGGTCTATACTGATGGAGAAGGGGTCTGTATTTAGTGGGGGGGGGTCTATACTGAGGGGCAAAGTCTGTACTGAGGGAGGGGAGTCTATAGTTAGTGGAGAGGGAGCCAGACTGAGGGAGGGGGTCTATAGTTAGTGGAGAAGGGGTCCGTACTGAGGGAGGGGGTCTATACTTAGTGGAAAGGGAGCCGGACTGAGGGAGGGGGTCTATAGTTAGTAGAGGGGGGTCCGTACTGAGGGAGGAGGTCTATAGTTAGTAGAGGGGGGTCCGTACTGAGGGAGGGGGTCTATAGTTAGTAGAGGAGGGTCCGTACTGAGGGAGGGGATCTATAGTTAGTAGAGGGGGGTCCGTACTGAGGGAGGGGGTCTATAGTTAGTAGAGGGGGGTCCGTACTGAGGGAGGGGGTCTATACTGAGGGAAGGGGTTCTGTACTAAAGGGAAGGGGGTCTATTATTACAAGGTAATAAAAGAAATACATTCCAAGCATGGTATTGGGATGATATAAGTGCTAAAACCAGCCATTCACCCGACAAATCGCGCGCCGCCAAAATCCCGTCAACCCCGCAACTACATCCTGTCACCCGTGTACAGGTACGTTGCTTTAAATTCACCGCCGTGCGGGCGCACGCCTCTGCTGTGAGCTCCGTGACCGTGCCCGCGGGACCCGTGGACTCGGTGTCCGCCGGTGTCCCGCGATCGTGTTACGGAGCTGCAGTACAGGGAGATGCCTGTGTAAACAAGGCTTTTCCCTGTTCTGCCTTGTGACAGGACACTGATCTACTGCTCCCTGTCATCGGGAGCAGTGATCAATGTCATGTCACTGGTAGCCCAGCCCCCACACAGTTAGAATCACTCCCTAGGACACACTTAACCCCTTCCTTGCCCCCTAGTGGTTAACCCCTTCCCTGCCAGTGTCATTCACACAGTAATCAGTGCATTTTTATAGCACTGATCATGGTACAAAATGACAATGGTCCCAAAATAGCGTCAAAAGTGTCCGATGTGTCTGCCATAATGTCGCAGTCATGATAAAAAACTCAGATCGCCGCCATTACTAGTAAAAAAAAAAAATATTAATAAAAATACCATAAATCTATCCCCTATTTTGTAGACACCATAACTTTTGCGCAAACCAATCAATATACGTTTGTTGCTATTCTTTACCAAAAATATGTAGACGAATACGTATCAGCCTAAACTGAGAAAGAAATTAGTTTTTATATATTTTTGGGGATATTTATATTATTATTTAAATATTGCTTTTTTTTCAAAATTATCACTCTTTTTTGGTTTATAGCGCAAAAAAATAAAAACCGCAGAAGTGATCAAATACCACCAAAAGAAATCTCTATTTGTGGGAAAAAAGGACGTCAATTTTGTTTGGGAGCCACGTCGCACGACCGCGCAATTGTCAGTTAAAGCAACGCAGTGCCGAATCCCAAAAAAATGGCATGGTCATTGGGCAGCCAAGTGGTTAAACTGGCTCTTTGTTTTGAAAGTTTGTAGACCCCTGGTCTAGGGGGTGTAATACAGAGCAATGCTTATCTTAAATTTTGCTCCCAGCAGCCAAAGCTTAGCTCTCCTATGATCCCACTCGAGCCCCAAAATGATGATGGACCCACAACATATAACAGGTGAAGATGACTGGGTTTGTCGAACTGGTTGTCAGGCAGGGAGGAAGCCTACAGGGCCATGAAATAAGGTAATTCTGCCTAATCTATTTTCCTTAAACTGAAAGGCGTAACTTACTATACAGCTGGGTGAGGACCTATCAAAGACATTTTACTTGTCTTTACTTTTACATATTGCCCCTTTCACGCTTTAGAATGTGATGTTGACCCTTTCAGGGTTATACTTTTCATATGTGTATTCGCCTGCCACTTTATTAAATAAACTTGGCCAGCACCGGGTTGGACCCCCTTTTTGCCTTCAGAACGAGCTTAATTCTTTGTGGCATAGATTCAACAAGGTGTTGGAAACATTCATATTCACATGATAGCATTGCGTAGTTGCTGCAGATTTGTCGGCTGCACATCCACGATGCGAATCTCCACCACATCCCATGGATGCTCTATTGGATTGAGATCCGGCGACTGTGGACGCCAATGGAGTACAGCGAACGAACTCATTGTCATGTTCAAAAAAACAGTTTGAGATGATTTAGGCTTTGTGACGTGCATTATTGTCAGGGGAATAGCCGGAGAAGAACCGGCAATGTCGCCAATACCCAGCATTGCCGCATTCTGCTCGCTCCTGTGCGCATTGGCATGTGTGCCGTAGCATGAGCAGGGTGCGATAGATTCTGGCGCCCACTGGCCTTTAAAAGAACAGCAGTCCTGCTCGCTGGTTGCTGGATGATTGTCAGCCCCCTTGTGTTCCTGTGCTTCTGTGTATTCTGCTACTGGATTCCCTGTTACCAACCCGGCTTGCCTTTGACCTGTCTTGTCTCCATCTCTGGCTCTGACCCCTGGCTTGTGTTACTGTCTGCACTGCTGCCTGTTTTCCTGTGTATGACCCTGGCTTGTGCTACTGACTCTGCTGCTGCCTGATTACTTGTGTATGACCTTGGCTTGTTCCTGATCCTGCTACTGCCCTTGCTCCTGACTGATCACCCGTGCATAACTCCTGGCCTGGCTCCTGATCCTGTTTCCTGTCTCGCACTGCTGTCAAGTACGCCTGGAACTTCTGAGGGACACCACCCCTGCAGTACATTCTGCCATTATTTGGTGATCATCTTTTCAGCTCCTCGGGTTATCACAGCTGGCAACCCATGCTTCTTTGGGCACAGCATTTCCTGTTATTACCTTTTATGGGTGTTCTGCACTCAGCCGCAAAGGGAGCCCTCTTAGCACTTCGGCCTCTGACCAGATACGTGACAGTATCATCCAGCCAACATATCAGAGGCCGACAGAAGTGCTTCCCCACTCAAGGCTTTGTGCCACAGCCCTTACTCAAGCAGTGAAGAGCCTAAAGGAAGGATACTTCCAGTTGGAGGGCCGCCTGCAAATTTTACTGTGTTTTTCTGCTCCTGCTAACCCTATCCCACCTTATGCCAGCACTGCATCTGCCTCACCAGTTTAGGAATGCACAACCTCCACAACCTACTGTGATGGTTCCGCCTCCTGAACCAAGAGTACCAACCTTCAAGAATGCCTGCTTGTTATTTTTGGCCCTTCAGCCAAGGACTTTTTCCTTAGAGACTGTGGGTTCATTATCTCTCTGTTGTCCGATGAACCTCAGGCTTGGGCCCACAACTTGCTGGAACAGAAGAGTCCTGTTGTTAACTCTGTCAACACATTCTTTGAATCCATGGCACAACTTTATGACGACCCGCAAAATATGGCCACCTCTGAAGCCCCCCCAGCATACCTTACAGCAGGGACAGTGCCCGGTGGAAGCTCTCAAGGTTTTGCTGGCTCAAGTAGAGACCCCCTCTTTATTAGAAGTACTTATTCAGCTGGCTATTCAGCTCGACTGATGTCTGCAAGAGCTGCGGTCAGAATGGATCCAAGCTTTCAGGTCTACATGGAAGTTGCCCAAACATCTGCTCCTACATCTGCCTCTGCACCTTTCACCACGGCTGCTTCTGAAGTAGAACCTATGCAGATTGGCCTGGTTTGCTCTGCCCTAACCCCTGATGAGAGAGTACTACACCATCGGCAAGCCAATTTTTGTCTCTGTTGTGGAGGAGCAGAACATTTTCTGAGCAACTGTCCTGTGAGACCCAGTAAGTCTTCTCCAAGTAGTTTTGCGTACTTCCATGTCTCTGGATCTTCTCCATCTCACCTATACATTTAGCTGATGGTTCCATGCCCAGTTCAGGACCCGTCACACAAGAAACTGCACCTGTTTTCATTTTGACAGACTCTGGCCTCCAGGAATTCATCTGTTTCGATGTCCTGTGTTCTCCAATGTTCCCTGTCATGCTGGGAATTCTGTGGCTGTGGGCGCATAACCCACAGTTCGACTGGGTCAAAAAAGAAGTGTCCTTTACACCCACTTACAGCATGCAGCACTGCTTCACCCCTGAATCCAGAGACTGTCTAACTGTCCAGCCAGTACCCAGCACAAGCCAGAGTGTTCCCCCAGCTTACCACGACTTTCTGGATGTTTTCGACTAAAAGAAAGCCAATATCCTTCCACCTCATCGATCATACGACTGCCCAATTGACCCCCTGGTGCTGAAATCCCTTTTGGGTGCATATTCTCTCTATTCGAAATTGAGCTTGAAGCATTAAAGGGACACTAAAGGTACACGTTTTTTCACCTTAATGCATCCTATGCATTAAGGTGAAAAAACATCCGACAATACCAGCCCCCCCAGCCCCCCTGTTTTACTTACCTGAGCCTGTTCACCTGTTGCGCTCGCCCCCGATGTCCTCTTCGCCACTCAGCCTGGTCGTTGATTGGCTAGAGTGGATGGATTGAAAGCAGCGCAGCCATTGGCTCGCGCTGCTGTCAATCACATCCAATGATGCGGCACACCGGGGGCGGGGCCGAGTGATACAGTGAGCGGCTATAGCCGCTCACTGTATCACGGGAGCACGCCCACAAGAACTTACCACCATGCGAGCTCGCTCGCATGAAGGTGTTCAGTTATTGCGGGCAGGAGCCGAGACAGCCGCCGAGGGACCCCAGAAGACCAGGTTCGGGGCCACTCTGTGCAAAATGAGCTGCACTGTGGCGGTAAGTATAACATGTTTGTTATTTAAAAAAAAAAAAAAAAAAATTCTCTTTACAACCCCTTTAAGGCAATATGTCGATGAGAACTTGGAAAAGGGATTTATCCATCTATCCTCTTCTGCTGGTGCCAGTATATTCTTTATTGAGAGGAAAGACCACACACTGAGGCCATGTGTGGACTAGAGCGAGCTTACCAAAATCACTATAAAAAAAAATCGTTATCCGAACCCTCTCATCTCCAAACTTTTCCAACGGTTTCGAGCTACCCAGATCTTTACAAAATTGGATCTGCGGGGCTCCTATAATCTTGTTCGCATTGTGAGGGGGATGAGTGGCAACATGGCTTTCCGAACTCGATTCAGACCCTTTCGAGTACCTCGTTATGCTGTTCGGCTACGGCCACGTTCCAGTACTTTGTGAATTATATTTTGCAGAGAATTCCTGGACAACTTGTAATTGTTTACTTAGATGACATCCTCATCTTTTATGCCACTTTGGAACACCACAGACTACATGTAAAGAAAGTTCGGAATCGACTTACTCTAAGGAAGCACGGACTATATGTTGAGGCAGAAAAATGTGACTTTGAAAAGGTATCTATCCAGTTCTTGGGCCTTATATCTACAGACGGGATTGCAATGGACCCACAAAAGGTGAAAGCTATCCTTGAATGGCCAGCCCCCTCTGATAAGAAAAGCAACCAGAGGTTTGTGGGCTTTGCCAACGTCTATCGGAGATTTGTGAAGAGTTTTTCCGCCATCATTGCTCCTATTACCCAATTGACTCACCAGCATGCCCGATTCCAATGGACTCAGGAAGTTTGCCCATCTTCCGCTTACCATCCACAGAGCAATGGCCAGAAGGAAAGACCTAACCAGACTTATACTGCCGGTGTTTTTGTACCTTATCTCAAGATAACTGGGTGTCCTTACTTTCTTGTGCTGAATTCGCATATAACATCTGTAGCGGCCGCCTCACTCCCCTCTTTTTCTTCAGCTCGTCTGTCTCTTGTCTAGGGGTACCTTCAGAGGGGAAGGGAGCGGGGACACCACGCCTGGCCTTCACCACAGGTGTCAGTGCGGTATAAGCAAAGTTCTTTTACCTTCGGGTCAGTGCTGTGCACCTGGAGCCTCCACCGAGAGTTACCTTGAACAATGTCTGTCAGGAAATGAGCCCCACACCATTAAAGTCCAACACGCCTTCTCGAATGAACACAATCAGTTGAACTCCCTTGGTAGAAACAGAACAGAAAAAGGAGGTGTGGATGCAAGTAGGCCCAGACACAATTTGTTCTCCACTTTCCTCCCTGAAAGTGAGTTGCGGTCTCCGAGCGAGGGGGGATTTCCTTCCAGGCGGTCTCCGATGAGAGGCTCACCCGTCACTGGCAATATGCTGCACCAGGTCTTCGAGTGAGGAGCTACCCCCGGTCCATTACGCCTTCCGGATTCGGGTACCCAATCCCTGGGCACCCTAGGATCTCCTTCCCTCGCGGAACTCAGTGTTGGGCACTGAGCTCCAGACCTCCATCCGAGTACCTCACCCCAGGCTAAAGGTGCCTGGGATGGAACACGACCTCCGGCTGTCCTCTAGGCCTAGGCCGCCTGGAGGACCGACACGAACCACCGCCCACAGGCTGAAGGTGCCTGGGACTCGCCCCCGTGACAAAGATGGCCGGCCCCTTTATACCCTCTCCCAGCAAGCACGGCGGGTTCCCCGCCCCACCATAACGCTGCCGAGGAAGGACAAAAAGGAGGCACGGCCCACAGCAATGATTCAACCCCAGCCCAGGGCGACAGCGCCACCTGCTGGGCTGCAGGGAATTACACATCACTGATGTCTCTGCCAAGTTCAAATTACACCCGGGAAAGTACATACCCGCTACACATCTTTGTGCATACTGCCACCAACCAGTCCCCTTGCTGGGCAAACTATGGGTTCCATCCCTCTTTCTTGCCACACACCATTCCGGAAGCATTAGTTCCTGCAGTCCAAGACAAAGTAAACTTTATTCAAAAAATTACTGGGCACTCCAGAGGGCTATGCAGAAGGCTCAAGAGGACTACATGAATCACTATGACAAAAGGAGGAGGTAAAATCCTGTTCTTAAAGCTGGGGACAAGGTGTGTGCTCGTCAGCAAACCTTAAAGTGACACTAAAGGTTGCCGTTTTTTTTTTTAAAATAACAAATGTCATACTTACCTCCACTGTGCAGTTCGTTTTGCACAGAGTGGCCCCGATCCACCTGTTCTGGGGTCCCACGGTGGCTCTCGCGGCTCCTCCACACATTAGATAAACCCCTCTGGGAAGCTCTCTCCCGAGGGGGTTACCTTGCGGGCACACTCCTGTGTCATACACTCGGCGTCCATAGACGCCGAGTGTATGACTCTGCCCCGCCCCACGGCGCCCGCGTCATTGGATTTGATTGACAGCAGCGGGAGCCAATGGCTGTGCTGCTATCAATCTACCCAATCAAAGCCGGGACTCCAAGGAGAGAAGGACAGCGGGGACGCGCCCACGGAAATTTAGGGCTCAGGTGAGTAAAACGGGGGGCTGGACACTGCAAGGTGTTATTTCACGTAGGTTTACAACCCTTTTAAGCTTTTTTGTCCTTCCCAGAAGTTGGGGCCAAAATGTATTGGTCCATTTGAAATCAAGGGGGACTTGCACTGCCGAATTCCTATAAGATTCATCCGGTATTCCATGTTTCTCTGCTCAAGCCAGCTGTACCCAGTCCATGATGAGAAGAGCTGCCTCCATCTCCAATGCAGCCAGTTTGTCCCCAAATGCAGACAGTTTCCCCCCCAAATGCAGCCAGTTCCCCCCCAAATACAGCCAGTTTCCCCATCAAATACAGCCAGTTTCCCCCCAGCCCTGCACTTACCTTCCTCGGGTCAGCGCCGTCCTTCTTCCGCCCTCGATGTCTTCTCCCGCCCTCGATTTTGCTTCAGCCAAACAGGTTACCGGTAACCAGACCCGGTGAACCTGATTGGCTGAGACGCATGTCAGTGTTAACCAAGGAACGCACAGCCCGTGCGTCCCCATGTTAACTATTTGGAAGCCCATTACAGCCCACAGGCTGTAATCGGGAAGCCTATCAGAGCCAGCACTTCCAAATACCAACCAGCCACTGTTATTTAGATGGCCGGTGCTCACCAGGGGGCCAGCCATCTGAATAGTGGGCGGCAGCGGCACCGGCGACAATACATAGGTTCATGCAATGCATGAACCTATGTATTGTTGACGTGAGAGACGGGCGCAGGAGAGAGAGGGGGCGGCGCTCCTGCGCCAACTATGGACGCACCGCCACTGAGTTTAAGCTATTCTGGATTGTCAGAAAAGAGGTAGGCAAATTCAATATCTCATTAAGTGGAAGGGTTATTCTTCAGAAGAAGATTTCTGGGAACCTGCAAGCAATGTGCACGCTTCTAGGCTCTTACAAAGATTCTTTAACAGATACCCTGAAAAGGGGCTCGTTTAGGCATCCAGAGGCTGCTCCTTGGGGGGAGGCACTGTCAGGTGAATAGCCAGAGGAGAACTTGCAATGTCGCCAATACCTGGCATGGCCACATCCTGCGTGCTCCTGTGTCCATTGGTGCATGCGTGTGCGCATCGGCAAGAACCGCCAGGTGCGTGTGCACGGTTGTGTGTGCAGGGCACAATAGATTCTGGTGCTCCCGCTGGCCTTTAAAAGAACAGCAGCCCAGCTCACTTTTCAGCCTCTCTGTGTTCCTGTGCTTATGTTTATTCTGCTAATGGATTCCCAGTTACCTAACCGGCTTGCCATTAACCTGTCTTGTCTCCATCTTTGGCTCTGACCCCCTCACTTTTGTAACTGACTCTACTGCTGCCTGATTATCTGTGTATGACTCCGGCTGGTTCCTGATCCTGCTAATGCCTCCACTCCTGACTAATCATCCGTGTATGACCCTTGGCCTGGCCCCTGATCCTGTTTTCTGTCTTGCCCTGCTGTCAAGTATGCCTGGAACTTCTGAGGGACACCTGCCCTGTAGTGCATCCTGCCTGTCCCTGCCATTATCTGGTGATCATCTTCTCAGCTCTTCAGGTTATCACAGCTGGCAGCCTATGCTTCTTTGGGCATAGCATCTCCTGTTATCACCTTCAGCCCAGGTTCACACTAGCATGATCTTAGACATCATATGTGATTCAGACACGCACTGCAGGTGCCGATTATGTAGCACACAGATCCCTTACTTGCTTACCTCCGCTAGCAGGTGGGACACACCATGCCACATGCCCAGTATCCTTGTTGAAGAGGGTGAGCAGTGTTATCTGATTTGGGTCCTGCAGCGAGTTACCTCCTTCCGTTGGTTCTCTTCCCTAGAGTGTAGGGAAGAGTCTATTCTCTCTCTTTATTTCAAGAAGGCCATTGTCCAGACAGTATTAAACCCAATAAAGAAAGGTTTATTTTGCTTGCTTGATAACTTGACAGGAAAGTTGGAGATAGAGAAAATGAACAGGGAGGTAGGTTCAGGCACGCGGCACTTAACTAACAAACAATCATCGCCACTCAGGCCTGAGTGGGATTTGCTCACCCGGATAGTCCCCTCTCACGGTTCTAGCAGCCGGTGTGGAGCACGGAACATTCACTTGTAATTTCCTAGGGATACGATCAAGAGACAGCTTCCAAATCTTGAACTTCCCAGCACTTGTAATATCTAAGTCCTTAGGTGCCAATGAGGCACATTACAAGACTTGTGGCGGATTATGGAGTCCTTCCCTCTGATAGGACACCAGGCCTCTCCCGAGACAGTGACTTCCTTCACCGATCCCCTTGGATAGGTGCTCCCCTGGTTTTCTCTCCTTCAGAGCGGGTTACCCCTACTTGAGCACCCTGGGACTCCTCTTCTAATGTAGGCCTCAGCTAAAGGTGCTGGGCCTACCTGGAACGATGCAGCCTCGGGCTAAAAGGTGCCCGGGACTGAATACACATGCACGTACCCCTGGCCATGAGGGCCACCAAAGGAGGGGTACGCGCCTAAGACCAAGGGGTCCTCTGGATCACCTCCGAACTCCCCGCCTAATGGCGTCTGCCCCTTATGTATCCTCTCCCGGCATGCACAGTGGGTAGACCACACCCACTGAACGGCCACCGAGAGAGGACACCCAATAGCGCCGCAATGCTACCCGTGGTTCAACCCGAGCCCTGGGCCTCTAAATTTAGGCATAGCGACCCCTATTATTGGGGGGTCCGCTACACACACCCCCTCCTAGATTAGACACTGTCCCAGTGTCTAGAATAGATCAAAGACCTCCTCAATCCAGAGTAGGCGTCGATTTATTTATAACTATTTTCAAAATTTTGAAAAGGTGCCTGAACCAAAAATTTTGGGAAATGAGAAGGGAAAAGAAGAAAGGAAAAGTACAGAGCAGCACATAAATTTGACATCCCATTCTCAATGTCACATATATTTTTTTTCTTATCGGGCTACAGAGCAATATACACAAAAACATATCACATATCAAATAAACAGTGTAAACAAGGTGAACAAATATTTGCGCTAACGGTGAAAAAAATTTTTTTTTGCAATAACAAAAGCAGCGTGCACAGTCTGTTGATGAAGCAAACGCAAAAATATGTGAATCCAAAAACGCAGCGTTTCAATAAAGCAAATAAACGTGACAGTCCATGTAAAAATCAATAATGAAGGTATATGCAAAAAATGTTGAAGAACCACCACCAAGGATTTCAGTGTGAAAGAACAACACACCACACCAGTTGTGCTCACAATCTGCTTACCAGAAGGTGAACATATTCAAACGTTAATGGCAAATGTAGAGGATCAAAGATGGATACAACTCTCCAGACTTGATGGAATAATGGCAGGAAATTCAAACAACACCAGCATCAAGGAAGCCTTCAGGACTCAGTGTATGGTGATGCTATGCAGTCCTCCTCAGACAAGGTTAATCAATAGGAAGAAAAAAGGCAGCCTAGTGAAGCCCGTAAGATCAAACAGAAAGGTTTATTTAAAATTCTACTTACAGGAAAGCAAATGGTTAAGGCAGGTAACAAACTGCAGGTCAAAGCGTGTTCACATTGGTCAGCCTGACATGTTTCACCCGAAGGGATATCATCAGAGGCGTGGCCAAAGCTATGTGCACGCACAATATATATAAGGAAATTACATCAGCTTCTTTCTCTGATTGGACAGCATGAAGGAGTGCACAGCTGATTCCCATCTCTACCATCCATCACATATCCCACCCTCTTCTAAATTATCTACCCCACCCCATTCTCCGGTGGAGTTGATAGCAGATCACACACCTGCAGAGGGAGAAAAAAAAACATACACTAAACATCCTATCTTCTATCTGTACAAAGAAGTGAGCCGTCTCTCCGAAAAAAAAACGGCTTCCTTCTAGATCAGTGGTTCTCAACTCCTGTCCTCAGGACCCACTAACAGGCCAGATTTTAAGTATTACCTTGGGGGAGATGCAGACTAGAATACTGCAATCCCTGAGCAGCAAATTATATCACCTGTGATGCATTTCAGTTATCTTGCAAACCTGGCCTGTTGGTGGGCCCTGAGGACTGGAGTTGAGAACCACTGTTCTAGATTATAATACGCTAATCCTAGCATTACTTGGCATATATTATATATATGTAGTGGGTGGTTAAATTTAGGGGGAAGCATCTGAGTGGTAACTAGGCTCAGATGCACTAATTGTTAGGTTTCATGGACCATTTCTATCCCTGGGAAATGGTACTGGTGTGTAGTTCCCTGGGGCCTATGGGTGGCGCTGTTGCCATGGGCCTGGGTTGAACCGCAGTACAAGGTTGTGCCTTTTTTTGTCCCCTCTTGGCAGCAGTACGGCGAGGCGGGGAACCTGCTGTGCCTGTCGGGAGAGGATATAAAAGGGGGCGGCCATCTTCCAGAGAGGTCGGTTCTGCGCTCAGGCACCTTAGGCCTGGGTGCGTGTGTGGGCCCAGTAACTTCGACTGGGTTCCACGAGGGTGGAGACGTCCGAGGGGCCCTAAGGTGTTGGGACCCGTATCTGAGGTGAGGAGGCCGGGGAGTGTAACCCTTCCGAATAGCCCGGTACAGCATTAATCCGGTGACGGCGGGGCCTCTGGTAACTTTCTTGGAGGGATGTCTTCCCCCTGACAGGGGCTGCAGCGTAGCGAAGGTAACTCCAGTTCCTGTTCTCTAGAGTCGCTGGAAGAGACTCTGAAGCTAAAAAGTATGTTTTACAGCCACTGTGCTTAGCAACCGTTGGTGAAACCTCAACGGTTTCGTTTCTTTGAGGATTGTGCCTTGACCTACTCCCCACCAATACTGAACTGTTCTATGGGTCTCAAACTGTCTGCCCGCAAAGGACTATTTGTTTGCCGTTATGGAATAAATAAGTGTTGGACCTTTTCAGTGTGTGGTACTCCAATTACTGGAAGCAAAGGGGGTTATCAGCAGAACAGACTTGGCTCTGAGCGTATACACAGCCCGAGGGTAATCTGGTGCTGGCCTTCACCTCTACATGCTGTAATCTAGAGGACATGGGCCATGACGCACCTCGCTCTCCCCTTCAAGGTACCCCTAGACCGGAGCCAGAGTAACCGCTAAAGAAGAGAGAGAGGGTGAGGCCGCTACATAAATAAAAAAAAGAAATTTTGGCAAAGCCGCTGATACCTGGTGGTAGCGCAGAGTCATTACATCTACCATAGCTACGCATGGGAATGAATTACTGCACACATAAACACTTCCCATCTTGACCACAACGTCCCTCGTGCTTTTGGCCCTGGCTAGACTACCCCAAAGTTCAGAAGAAAAACTGTCTCTTTTTCTCTTGAAGAGCAGAGGAGAGAAAGAAAATCAACAGCTCTCCTATTTCCTCTACGAAGGGCAGTTTATTCATGTAAAAACAGGATAGAGAAAAAAAAACACACAAATTCCTGTTTTAAAGGTAGTAGTGAGGATCAGGGAGAATGAGAGTCTTCCACTGTTTGTCCAGTGTTTCAATAGAGTACACAGCATCTATAGAGTGGGTATTCCTGCGCTGCCAATCTGGAGGAATGTGGAGGTGAATGAAACTATCGCAAGCACCTCGCAGGTTAATCCTAACCTGATAAAGTAAAGGATCTAAATCAAGGGGGGGTGGTGCTGCGCTGTTTCTAGTATGATAAATTATAGTGCACAATGGCTAAGTAATTATCAATCAATAAACAGGTTGAGAAAAATAGGATTTTTATAACAGCTTACCTGTAAAATCCTTTTCTTGGAGTACATCACGGGACACAGAGCGACATAGTCATTACTAATGGGTTATATAGATACCGTCAGGTGCTGGCACTGGCAACTTCCAAAACCGGAAGTACCCTCCCCTATATAAGCCCCTCCCATCCGGGAGCACCTCAGTTTTGTAGCAAAGCAATAAGTGTCCCCAAAGAGGGGCGGGAGCTCTGTGTCCCGTGATGTACTCCAAGAAAAGGATTTTACAGGTAAGCTGTTATAAAAATCCTATTTTCTTTCTCGTACATCACGGGACACAGAGCGACATAGTCATTACTAATGGGATGTCCTAAAGCAATGCCAAATGAGGGGGGGGATACACCATATATAAGCTGAGCGCTATCAGACATGAGGATCTTTTGCGGCCTGCAACACACTGCGCCCAAAGGCGACATCCTCCTGACTTCTAACGTCCACCTGGTAGAACCTAGTAAACGTGTGAACTGAAGACCATGTTGCGGCCTTACAGATTTGAGCCAGGGAGGCCTGGTGATGCACTGCCCATGAAGTTCCAACTGCTCTCGTGGAGTGCGCTCTAACTTTGAACGGAGGCGGTCTCCTTCTCAAGCCATAGGCTTGTATTATGACCTGTCGAATCCACTTGGCTAAAGTAGATTTTGACGCTGCCTGACCCTTTCTGGGACCTTCCGGCAGAATAAACAAAGTATCCGTTCTGCGAATCTGAGCAGTGGCTTTTAGATAAGCTTTAACTGCTCTTACTACATCCAAAGAATGCAATAACTTTTCCTCTACCGAAGTAGGTCTGGGGAAAAAAGAAGGAAGAACCACATCTTGGTTCAAATGAAACCTCGATACCACCTTAGGAAGAAAGGCTGGCTGAGGACGTAATACTACTCTGTCCTTATGGATAACCAGATATGGCTCTTTACAGGACATAGCTGCTAATTCCGACACTCTTTCAGCCGAACAAATGGCTACTAGAAAAATCAATTTCCTGGTGAGAAGAACCAAGGAAATATGCTGTAATGGTTCAAATGGTTGTTTCTGTAAAACCGACAGAACCAAGTTTAGATCCCATGGACATATGGGAATATTAACCGGAGGACTAATACGCATCACTCCTTGTATAAAGGCTTTGACTAGTGAATGCGAAGCCAAGGGCCTTTGAAAAAATATTGACAAGGCCGAAATCTGACCCTTGATAGTACTCAAGGCAAGCTTCCTATCTACAGCCCATTGTAGGAAGTCCAGAATCCTACCTATTACGTATTTACGTGGATGCCATTTCTTGGCCTCACACCAGGCGATGTACGCCTTCCAGATTCTATAGTAGATCTGCCTGGATACCGGCTTCCTGGCATTGATCATGGTAGATACCACAGCATTAGAGAGCCCTCTCTTTTTTAGAATGTGGGCTTCAATAGCCAGGCCGTCAAACCTAGGGCTGGTAAGGAAGGGTGGTATATCGGTCCTTGCGAAAGCAGGTCCGGACGATGTGGGAGGGTCCAAGGACTCCCCACAGACATTTTTACAATCTCCGCGTACCATGCTCTTCGGGGCCACGCTGGAGCCACCAGAATCACTGGTTTCTTTTCTACCCTGATTCTGCGGAGTAATCGAGGTAACAATTGTGGCGGTGGGAATGCATATATCAGCTTGAACTGATCCCAAGGGAACACTAGGGCATCCGAGCCGCAAGCTAGGGGATCCCTTGTCCAAGAGACAAACCTGTCCACTTTTGTGTTGAATCTGGATGCTAGCAGATCTACATCCGGTGTTCCCCACCGCTGACATATTGTCCGGAAAACCTCGGGATGAAGGGACCATTCCCCTGGGCATAATTGTTGGCGACTTAGAAAGTCCGCCTTCCAATTCTCCACTCCTGGAATGAATACCGCAGATATGGCTGGGACATATCTTTCTGCCCATCTCAGGATGTAATTTACTTCCCTTTGGGCTGCACGACTCCTGGTGCCCCCCTGACGATTGATATATGCCACTGCTGTGGCATTGTCTGATTGAATTCTGACAGGGGACCCTTGGAGTTTGGATGTCCATGCTACTAGGGCATACCGGGCTGCTCGTATCTCTAAGAGATTGATGGGCAGGGCCTTTTCCGCATCCGACCATCTGCCCTGGAGAGACCATTGCTCCAGCACTGCTCCCCAGCCTATAAGGCTGGCATCTGTAGTGACCACCTTCCAGGAAATCGGACTGAAGGATTTCCCTCTTTCCAGATTCTGGGGAACCAACCACCAGCGGAGGCTCTTGCGAACGGAAGGGGACAAGGACATTGGTAAGTCCAGAGCCTGAACTTTTTTGTTCCAGGCTGACAGTATGGCCCTTTGCAACTTCCTTGAATGGAATTGACCGTAGGGTACTGCTTCGAATGATGCCACCATTTTTTCCAGCAGCCTCATGCACAGGCGTATGGATGGCTGTCTTTTTGAACCCACTAAGTGGATCAAATCTCTCAAAGACGACCCCTTTTCTTGAGGCAAGAAAATTTTTCTCTGGTCTGAATCCAGCCTTAGCCCCAAGTATTCCAGACTTTTGACTGGTTTTAGGGCTGACTTGTCTCGGTTGATAATCCAACCGTGATATTCCAGATACTTGATTGTCTCGTGAACAACCACTTCTAGTTTTTCCACTGAGTGGTCTATCAGCAACAAGTCGTCTAGATATGCCATTATCGTTACACCTCGTGTTCTTAGATTGGCCAATAATGGGGCCAGAATTTTTGTGAACACTCTTGGTGCTGTGGCCAGACCGAAGGGTAAGGCTCTGAACTGAAAATGGCGCCCTTCTACCGCAAAGCGTAGAAATTTTTGGTGGGCTGGAAAGATGGGAATGTGCAAATAAGCATCTTTGATGTCGATCGAGGCTAACCATTCCTCCCCTTGTAGGGCAGTGGCTACCGACCGGATCGACTCCATCCGGAAAGTCCTGATATGTAGGAATTTGTTTAGCCCTTTTAGATTTAATATGGGCCTCACGTCCCCGTTTGGCTTCGGGACTGTAAAGAGGTTTGAGTAAAACCCGAACCCCCATTCTTCCAGGGGAGCCTCTATAATTACTGCTTGGAGCAATAATTGTTCTAGTGCCAACAGGAGGGATCCTCTCTTCTGGGGATCCCTTGGCACGTTTGACCTTATAAAGCGGGAAGGAGGGGAGTTTTTTAACTCCAATTTGTATCCCAGATCTACTGCGGAGAGCACCCATCTGTCTCGGATCGTGTCCCGCCAGGTCTCTGTGAACAACTGAAGTCTTCCCCCCACCCGATTGGGTGGGGGCAACCCTTCATGCATTTGACTTTGGGGGAGGTTTTGTACCTCTCCTGCTCCAGGGCTTCTTGTTACCCTGCAATTGTCCCTGATTTTTACCTCCAGGATTTGACCGAGGAGGCCGTCGGAACTGTTTCACAGCCGATGTCCTAGGGACTGGAGAAGCAGGCCTCTTAAAAGAGGGACCTCTAACTCTATTTTTAACCGGCAAAAGTGTACTTTTACCGCTGGAAATTCTCTGGATATATTTGTCCAGGTCTTCCCCGAATAAGCGTTCACCATGAAATGGGAAGCTGACCAGCAATTTTTTACAGGGAGCTTCAGCAGACCAGTTTTTGAGCCATAGAAGCCTGCGCATATGTACTACAGACAGCGTAAGGCGGGAGGCCTGATGGATTGAATCCTTTATAGCGTCCACCGCAAAGCATAAGGCTCTAGGTAGATCAGCTAGGGCAAGAGCCTGCTGATCTGGCAAGTCTCTTAAGACCTGTTTCAACTGATCCTTCACTGCTTGGCAGACCCCAATAGCTGCCACTGCTGGTTGTGTCACCAATCCTGCTGTAGAAAAAGCAGATTTTAATAAGGACTCCAATTTTTTATCTATTGGGTCCTTGAACATTTGGACATTATCCACCGGACATGTCAGTGATTTATTCACACAAGAGATGGCTGCGTCCACTGTAGGGACCCTCCATTTTCTGATGAACTTATCCTCCATGGGATAGACCACCGGAAATCTCTTGGGGGGAGTAAATATTTTGTCAGGATGCTCCCAATCCTGGTAAATGAGCCCTTCCATTAAAGGATGGATCGGAAAGGAACAAACAGTCTGGGGAGCTTTTAGCGACCCCAACGAGGAGACAGAAGTGGATGATGGCTCCGCAAGTGGCATTTTAAATGCTGATCGGACCATATTAGTCAGGGACTGAACCCATAACCTTTCAGCATGTGATGCTGAGAATGGCTCTTCCACTGTTGATTCCTCTACAACCGAATCGACCTCATCCTGATCCCCTTCAGGTAGGTCGATCCCTGTATGGGACTGTTGCTCTGTTAACAGGCACTCTGAGGGAGGAGACGGAGATCGGGCGCTTTTCTCCTGTGACAGGGAAGCCGCGATCAATGCTGACAATCTCTCTTCCAGCCCTCCCAGAGCTGAGGAAAAAACCTCCTCTGTTACATACACAGGAGCAGGTGAACTGAGGACAGCCACAGTACCAGGTACTCCTGAGGGTGCTCTACGGTCACTAACCTCTGATTCTTCAGGGGAGACTGGTGCAGCCAAAGCATGCCCAAGATCCTCAGAGCCCGATGGAGACCCCCTATTCCTCCTGGAATTTCTAGTCCCGGAGTTTTTAGACGGCATATTCCTAAGCCACAAAGCTGAGGTATTCCAGCCGAAATACACCAGTTACTGACAATAGTCTAGCATAAATGCTGCTATAAGAAACAGTTGGTGTCTACTAATGTGCCTTTCTAGGGGATGCCTGTATCAACCGCTTGCTGTATGCCTTCTTTAAATGTTGCCAGCTCTGTCTCTGTACCTCATAGCCAGCTCACCACACAAAATTGTGGTTTTTAACATGCTGGGACGCCCGCACATGCGCAGAAGCGCTGCGGCGCGCACAGAGCGTCATCCCCCAGGCTCCGCCCCCTTTCCCGGCTCACCTCTATATATAGAGGCGCGTGCACGCGCACGCGCGCGGCCACGTGCGCCTTCGGCGCTAATTTCGAAAATGGAAACCAGGGACAAGAGCCAGGGCCCCTTTGCCGCAGGCCGGGGGATGGACGAGCATTGCAACATGGCAGAGGAAGCAGTTTCCCATAAGAGAACTCACCATCTGCCTGGACTCGCTCTGATGAAAAGAAACTAGTCCACATGACAAGAAACGTTCCACAGCGGCCTCTAGTGGAGAAACACAGGTACCGCAGTCTAATATATTAAATATTAAAAAAAAAAATTTTCTTGACCACCATTAAAAATTATTACATTTTTTTAGTAGTTACAGGCATGCACAGAATTTTGCGGGAATACCATTAGGTAACAGACAGAAAGACAAATTAGGCTTGGGGGTCCCCCAATAGAACCAAGTTCCTGGGGGCCCCCACTTACCTGTTCCCCGCCGCAGGACTTTGTTTGGTCCACAAAAGCCCAAACTTCACCTATCACGGCAGGCATTGTAATCAAACCTTCAGGGACCGGGTTCCCAAGGATTCCACTCCCCTGGACCTGTATAGCACCCTGCACAGAAAACATCTTGGTCGTGGGTATGACCAGAGCTCTGGATCCCAGGGTCCAGCTCTCCTAAGAGAAGCATTACAGGCAAAACCTTGCTCTTCTCTGCAAGGCCCGGGTACCGACCGTTTAGCTATGAAGCTTTTTTGGTCGGATCCGGAATAGCTTACTGAGGCCCAAAAGAACCTGTACGCAAGCTCAGTGAAAAACACATGTTTCTTCTTGGCCAACACCTTAGACACTGGCAAAAAATGGGAGGGGCTTATATAGGGGAGGGTACTTCCGGTTTTGGAAGTTGCCAGTGCCAGCACCTGACGGTATCTATATAACCCATTAGTAATGACTATGTCGCTCTGTGTCCCGTGATGTACGAGAAAGAAAATAAACAATAAATACAACTGATCAATTATAGTGATGTATAAATACTAAAACCATAAGATCAGTAAAAATATAAATATATAAACTGTAAAAACAATAAATATATAAGTAAACCTGTGAATAAATACCAAGGTGAATGTTACTGTGCAAATATGCTGTGAGAATGAATAAATGAAAGAAGTCGTCTGCAATTTGCAGTAAAATAATAGGTGCACTAATGTGACTGCTAAATAAACAAAGTGCAGTACAGTGCTAAAGTGAAGCAGTAAAATCAATGAGTAACGAAAGGTGAAAATTGTCCAATCAGGGGATCCCCTGATGAAGTCACGTGACCGTGACGCCACGCGTAGGGACGGAGAGGCAGACAGTCAGACGGAGGCACACGAGCTCGCCGTTCGTTTAGGATAAGTGCATGTTTTAAAATTTTTCTTTGTGAGTTTATGTAAGCAACCTTGTTACATTTATGCAATATTAAAGTACACACCTTTTAAAAAAACTTACTTCACGATCGAGACCCCATTTTTTTCTTTCTAACCCGGCCATCGTTGGGAGATGTAAGCAACCCTTTAAGATCCAGTATAAGTTATTCCATATGTGAGGAACAGCAGCATCCTGTTATAAAGGTTTCCCTATTGGACGCCAGAATCGCGTTAAAGGATTTTACTGACCCCCATTATACAAAAGCGGTTACCTCATTACCGCAAGGTAAGAGGCCACCCATTATTCTTAGTGTGACACCAGAAGTGAAGATCCAGACACCCCATCACCACAGCACCATTCACCCATATGAAGTTGCAGGATTGTCACTTACAAGAAATTGATCTGCACGGGCACCACTTACCATTGTTCTTCTTCTCTGGATTTTTGGAGTTCAATTTGTGTTCCTTTGCTTATTGGACAATTTTCACCTTTCGTTACTCATTGATTTTACTGCTTCACTTTAGCACTGTACTGCACTTTGTTTATTTAGCAGTCACATTAGTGCACCTATTATTTTACTGCAAATTGCAGGCGACTTCTTTCATTTATTCATTCTCACAGCATATTTGCACAGTAACATTCACCTTGGTATTTATTCACAGGTTTACTTATATATTTATTGTTTTTACAGTTTATATATTTATATTTTTACTGATCTTATGGTTTTAGTATTTATACATCACTATAATTGATCAGTTGTATTTATTGTTTATTTTTCTCAACCTGTTTATTGATTGATAATTACTTAGCCATTGTGCACTATAATTTATCATACTAGAGTACACAGCATCCTCTCTCTCCTTATTGCAGATCACCACTCGGTCAGCATGTATGTGCCGACCATAGTTCCACTCCTTGCGGCAACCTCTGAAACGATCAGTCAAGGTGGCTAAACATGCAAAGTACCTGCAGGATTTAGGCACTTGCAGGTGATCCCAAATAAAGTCGGAGTACCACCTCTCACGGTAGGCCTCTATTTCAAATAGGAGCTCCTTAGGAACATAAGGGTACTCCCAACCATATTCACTAGCGACTCTCCTGCTGAGGAGCCGCTGCAACCAGGAAATGGGTGGCATGGTTGCACGGTCTCCTGCTCCTGGTAAAACAATGGCATCCGGGGACCTTTTAACTAGCACTGCATCAGACGTTGGTAGGGGCGGCCGCAACAGCAAGCGCCCTTTTGTAGTGGCGAACACAAGTGTTGCGGGTGTGGATGCAACCTTCTCCTCCAGAGCAGGGGCTTTAACTCGGGGCGTAGTTTCCCCAGAGTCCATCGGCGATCCCTCTCTAAGGTTGCAGGACGGGGTCACCGGAATCCTGTCCCAACCCTTCTTGACGAAGATCTCATCGATCTTCTCATCGTCACCCACATCGGACGATGAGTC
Organism: Rana muscosa; assembly: GCA_029206835.1. Classification (NCBI taxonomy): domain Eukaryota; kingdom Metazoa; phylum Chordata; class Amphibia; order Anura; family Ranidae; genus Rana; species Rana muscosa. The sequence goes on from CM055123.1 coordinate 391,162,721, forward strand.
CAGATCCGAAGTGTCATACTCCTCGGCCGGTAAATAACTTCTGACCGACACAGATACATTGTCCCCAGATGGTGGAAGTTCCCGCGGGTTGGCTGTCCACACATACCCAGTAGTATAGGGTATGGGCTTCTTTCCCTTCCTCTGCAAACTTGTTGTCACAGTCCCCCCAGCCTCCTTACCATCACCTGACATGGATTTTCCAGAGATCCCTCCGCTTTGAAGATCCGGTTCAGGCAGCTGCTGGGGCAGGCTTCTACAGCGGGCGCGGGAGGCCTTAACGTATCCCACCTTCCGCTTGGCGGGCGGGATGGAAGTTTCCGTAGTGACAGAGGCAGCATCCGCTGTGGCGTCCGTCGCTGGCTCCGTGGCGGCTAGTAGGGATGGGCCCGGTGCTCGATTCGAACCCACGTTCGAATTGAGCACCGGGCGTTCGCTCGCTCGGCGAGCCCAGAACTATTTGGGCCGTTCGCATCACATTCGTGTGATGCGAGCGGCCCCGCAATGCATTGCGGCCGGCGCAGTGCATTGCTGGCTGATGATTGGCCAAGCATACACTGTGACCCCGCATGCTTGGCCAATCACAGCGCCCGAAACTCGGAGAGCAATAATTGGCTACAGGCAGGACGCCTGTAGCCAATTACAGCTCAGGGGCTTTAGTACGCGCCCCACCATTTAAAAGGCCGCCACGCCGTCGGCCCCGGTCACATGAGTTCCGGCTTTAGGAGAGATCAGTCTGCTGATTCTGTCTTTGCTTGATACTGAAAGATTTGCTCTTCTTTGCTAAACCATTGGCTATTTCTTTGCTAAACCATTGCTACCTAAGTCATTGATCGTTCATTGCTGCTGATTGCACAGATAGTGTGTTATTAGCTGCTGCTGGGGATTAGTCTGGTGCGTGCTTACTGTTAGTACAGTATTGCAGTAGTACCAACCGCAGTGCTGTTAGCACAGCATTGCACCCCAACAGCACCCATAGGACTTCCAGTGTGTTAGTGGCAGCAAACAGAGCTCCTATATTTTCTTCTCAGCAGCACCCATAGGACTTCTAGTGTGTTAGTGGCTTCACACAGAGCTCCTATATTTTCTTCTCAGCAGCACCCATAGGACTTCTAGTGTGTTAGTGGCATCACACAGAGCTCCTATATTTTCTTCTCAGAAGCACCCATAGGACTTCTAGTGTGTTAGTGGCAGCAAACAGAGCTCCTATATTTTCATCTCAGAAGCACCCATAGGACTTCTAGTGTGTTAGTGGCAGCAAACAGAGCTCCTATATTTTCTTCTCAGCAGCACCCATAGGACTTCTAGTGTGTTAGTGGCATCACACAGAGCTCCTATATTTTCTTCTCAGAAGCACCCATAGGACTTCTAGTGTGTTAGTGGCAGCAAACAGAGCTCCTATATTTTCTTCTCAGAAGCACCCATAGGACTTCAAGTGTGTTAGTGACAGCAAACAGAGCTCCTATATTTTCTTCTCAGAAGCACCCATAGGACTTCTAGTGTGTTAGTGGCAGCAAACAGAGCTCCTATATTTTCATCTCAGAAGCACCCATAGGACTTCTAGTGTGTTAGTGGCATTACACAGAGCTCCTATATTTTCTTCTCAGAAGCACCCATAGGACATCTAGTGTGTTAGTGGCAGCAAACAGAGCTCCTATATTTTCTTCTCAGAAGCACCCATAGGACTTCAAGTGTGTTAGTGGCAGCAAACAGAGCTCCTATATTTTCTTCTCAGAAGCACCCATAGGACTTCTAGTGTGTTAGTGGCAGCAAACAGAGCTCCTATATTTTCATCTCAGAAGCACCCATAGGACTTCTAGTGTGTTAGTGGCATTACACAGAGCTCCTATATTTTCTTCTCAGAAGCACCCATAGGACTTCTAGTGTGTTAGTGGCAGCAAACAGAGCTCCTATATTTTCTTCTCAGAAGCACCCATAGGACTTCAAGTGTGTTAGTGGCAGCAAACAGAGCTCCTATATTTTCTTCTCAGAAGCACCCATAGGACTTCTAGTGTGTTAGTGGCAGCAAACAGAGCTCCTATATTTTCATCTCAGAAGCACCCATAGGACTTCTAGTGTGTTAGTGGCATTACACAGAGCTCCTATATTTTCTTCTCAGAAGCACCCATAGGACTTCTAGTGTGTTAGTGGCAGCAAACAGAGCTCCTATATTTTCTTCTCAGAAGCACCCATAGGACTTCAAGTGTGTTAGTGGCAGCAAACAGAGCTCCTATATTTTCTTCTCAGAAGCACCCATAGGACTTCTAGTGTGTTAGTGGCAGCAAACAGAGCTCCTATATTTTCATCTCAGAAGCACCCATAGGACTTCTAGTGTGTTAGTGGCATTACACAGAGCTCCTATATTTTCTTCTCAGAAGCACCCATAGGACTTCTAGTGTGTTAGTGGCAGCAAACAGAGCTCCTATATTTTCTTCTCAGCAGCACCCATAGGACTTCTAGTGTGTTAGTGGCATCACACAGAGCTCCTATATTTTCTTCTCAGCAGCACCCATAGGACTTCTAGTGTGTTAGTGGCATCACACAGAGCTCCTATATTTTCTTCTCAGCAGCACCCATAGGACTTCTAGTGTGTTAGTGGCATCACACAGAGCTCCTATATTTTCTTCTCAGCAGCACCCATAGGACTTCTAGTGTGTTAGTGGCATTACACAGAGCTCCTATATTTTCTTCTCAGAAGCACCCATAGGACTTCTAGTGTGTTAGTGGCATCACACAGAGCTCCTATATTTTCTTCTCAGCAGCACCCATAGGACTTCTAGTGTGTTAGTGGCATCACACAGAGCTTCTATATTTTCATCTCAGAAGCACCCATAGGACTTCTAGTGTGTTAGTGGCATCACACAGAGCTCCTATATTTTCTTCTCAGCAGCACCCATAAGACTTCTAGTGTGTTAGTGGCATCACACAGAGCTCCTATATTTTCTTCTCAGCAGCACCCATAGGACTTCTAGTGTGTTAGTGGCATCACACAGAGCTTCTATATTTTCTTCTCAGAAGCACCCATAGGACTTCTAGTGTGTTAGTGGCAGCAAACAGAGCTCCTATATTTTCTTCTCAGCAGCACCCATAGGACTTCTAGTGTGTTAGTGGCATCACACAGAGCTCCTATATTTTCTTCTCAGAAGCACCCATAAGACTTCTAGTGTGTTAGTGGCATCACACAGAGCTCCTATATTTTCATCTCAGAAGCACCCATAAGACTTCTAGTGTGTTAGTGGCATCACACAGAGCTCCTATATTTTCTTCTCAGCAGCACCCATAGGACTTCTAGTGTGTTAGTGGCATCACACAGAGCTCCTATATTTTCTTCTCAGAAGCACCCATAGGACTTCTAGTGTGTTAGTGGCATCACACAGAGCTCCTATATTTTCTTCTCAGAAGCACCCATAGGACTTCTAGTGTGTTAGTGGCATCACACAGAGCTCCTATATTTTCTTCTCAGAAGCACCCATAGGACTTCTAGTGTGTTAGTGGCATCACACAGAGCTCCTATATTTTCATCTCAGAAGCACCCATAGGACTTCTAGTGTGTTAGTGGCATCACACAGAGCTCCTATATTTTCTTCTCAGAAGCACCCATAGGACTTCTAGTGTGTTAGTGGCATCACACAGAGCTCCTATATTTTCATCTCAGAAGCACCCATAGGACTTCTAGTGTGTTAGTGGCATCACACAGAGCTCCTATATTTTCTTCTCAGCAGCACCCATAGGACTTCTAGTGTGTTAGTGGCATCACACAGAGCTCCTATATTTTCTTCTCAGCAGCACCCATAGGACTTCTAGTGTGTTAGTGGCATCACACAGAGCTCCTATATTTTCATCTCAGAAGCACCCATAGGACTTCTAGTGTGTTAGTGGCATCACACAGAGCTCCTATATTTTCATCTCAGAAGCACCCATAGGACTTCTAGTGTGTTAGTGGCATCACACAGAGCTCCTATATTTTCTTCTCAGAAGTAGGGATGAGCTTCGTGTTCGAGTCGAACATACGTTCGACTCGAACATTGGCTGTTCGATCGTTCGACGAAGATCGAACGATTTGGGCCGTTCGCGCCAAATTCGAGTGACGCGAACGGCCCACAATGCACTACGCCATCGCAGTGTCATCCAGGCGCTGTGATTGGCCAAGCATGCACTGTGACCCCGCATGCTTGGCCAATCACAGCGCCGGCAGCGAGGAGAGCAATGATTGGCCACAGGCAGGATGCCTGTGGCCAATTATTGCTGAGGGTGTTTAGTACACGCCCCACACTATAAAAGGCCGCCAGCACGGCGGCCTAGTGTAGTGTGTTCCGGAGCAGGGATAGAGTAGCATAGGCAGGGACAGTGACTGTTATTTCTTTCTTGCTTAACCTGGATTCCTTTAGTTTAGGGAAAGAGAAGGATAGGTAGGGAGAGTGTCAGTGTGTTTTGTGCTTCTGCTATAGTGTGCTTAAAAAAAAACATTTATTCTAGGGACAGAAAACTCTAGGTAGGGACAGTGTCAGTTTCTTTCACTCTGCAAGTCCTTGTTTCCAGGGACCTGGAAGGACAGTGAGTGAATTGTCCTTTTGCTATATTGTGATTAAAAAAAACATTTATTCTAGGGACAGAAAACTCTAGGTAGGGACAGTGTCAGTTTCTTTCACTCTGCAAGTCCTTGTTTCCAGGGACCTGGAAGGACAGTGAGTGAATTGTCCTTTTGCTATATTGTGATTAAAAAAAACATTTATTCTAGGGACAGAAAACTCTAGGTAGGGACAGTGTCAGTTTCTTTCACTCTGCAAGTCCTTGTTTCCAGGGACCTGGAAGGACAGTGAGTGAATTGTCCTTTTGCTATATTGTGATTAAAAAAAACATTTATTCTAGGGACAGAAAACTCTAGGTAGGGACAGTGTCAGTTTCTTTCACTCTGCAAGTCCTTGTTTCCAGGGACCTGGAAGGACAGTGAGTGAATTGTCCTTTTGCTATATTGTGATTAAAAAAAACATTTATTCTAGGGACAGAAAACTCTAGGTAGGGACAGTGTCAGTTTCTTTCACTCTGCAAGTCCTTGTTTCCAGGGACCTGGAAGGACAGTGAGTGAATTGTCCTTTTGCTATATTGTGATTAAAAAAAACATTTATTCTAGGGACAGAAAACTCTAGGTAGGGACAGTGTCAGTTTCTTTCACTCTGCAAGTCCTTGTTTCCAGGGACCTGGAAGGACAGTGAGTGAATTGTCCTTTTGCTATATTGTGATTAAAAAAAACATTTATTCTAGGGACAGAAAACTCTAGGTAGGGACAGTGTCAGTTTCTTTCACTCTGCAAGTCCTTGTTTCCAGGGACCTGGAAGGACAGTGAGTGAATTGTCCTTTTGCTATATTGTGATTAAAAAAAACATTTATTCTAGGGACAGAAAACTCTAGGTAGGGACAGTGTCAGTTTCTTTCACTCTGCAAGTCCTTGTTTCCAGGGACCTGGAAGGACAGTGAGTGAATTGTCCTTTTGCTATATTGTGATTAAAAAAAACATTTATTCTAGGGACAGAAAACTCTAGGTAGGGACAGTGTCAGTTTCTTTCACTCTGCAAGTCCTTGTTTCCAGGGACCTGGAAGGACAGTGAGTGAATTGTCCTTTTGCTATATTGTGATTAAAAAAAACATTTATTCTAGGGACAGAAAACTCTAGGTAGGGACAGTGTCAGTTTCTTTCACTCTGCAAGTCCTTGTTTCCAGGGACCTGGAAGGACAGTGAGTGAATTGTCCTTTTGCTATATTGTGATTAAAAAAAACATTTATTCTAGGGACAGAAAACTCTAGGTAGGGACAGTGTCAGTTTCTTTCACTCTGCAAGTCCTTGTTTCCAGGGACCTGGAAGGACAGTGAGTGAATTGTCCTTTTGCTATATTGTGATTAAAAAAAACATTTATTCTAGGGACAGAAAACTCTAGGTAGGGACAGTGTCAGTTTCTTTCACTCTGCAAGTCCTTGTTTCCAGGGACCTGGAAGGACAGTGAGTGAATTGTCCTTTTGCTATATTGTGATTAAAAAAAACATTTTTTTCTAGGGACAGAAAACTGTAGGTAGGGAGAGTATTTTTTTTCTTTCACTCTGCAAGTCCTTGTTTCCAGGGACCTGTAAGGACAGTGAGTTAATTGTCCTTGTGCTATATTGTGCTGAAAAAAACATTTATTCCAGGGACAGAAAACTCTAGGTAGGGACAGTGTCAGTTTCTTTCACTCTGCAAGTCCTTGTTTCCAGGGACCTGGAAGGACAGTGAGTGAATTGTCCTTTTGCTATATTGTGATTAAAAAAAACATTTTTTTCTAGGGACAGAAAACTGTAGGTAGGGAGAGTGTTTTTTTTCTTTCACTCTGCAAGTCCTTGTTTCCAGGGACCTGTAAGGACAGTGAGTTAATTTTCCTTGTGCTATATTGTGATTAAAAAAAACATTTATTCTAGGGACAGAAAACTCTAGGTAGGGACAGTGTCAGTTTCTTTCACTCTGCAAGTCCTTGTTTCCAGGGACCTGGAAGGACAGTGAGTGAATTGTCCTTTTGCTATATTGTGATTAAAAAAAACATTTATTCTAGGGACAGAAAACTCTAGGTAGGGACAGTGTCAGTTTCTTTCACTCTGCAAGTCCTTGTTTCCAGGGACCTGGAAGGACAGTGAGTGAATTGTCCTTTTGCTATATTGTGATTAAAAAAAACATTTATTCTAGGGACAGAAAACTCTAGGTAGGGACAGTGTCAGTTTCTTTCACTCTGCAAGTCCTTGTTTCCAGGGACCTGGAAGGACAGTGAGTGAATTGTCCTTTTGCTATATTGTGATTAAAAAAAACATTTTTTTCTAGGGACAGAAAACTGTAGGTAGGGAGAGTGTTTTTTTTCTTTCACTCTGCAAGTCCTTGTTTCCAGGGACCTGTAAGGACAGTGAGTTAATTTTCCTTGTGCTATATTGTGATTAAAAAAAACATTTTTTCTAGGGACAGAAAACTGTAGGTAGGGAGAGTGTTTTTTTTCTTTCACTCTGCAAGTCCTTGTTTCCAGGGACAGAGAAGGACACCTGAAGGTAGCCCTTATTGCTTTTTTCCCATCTCCCTGCAGGCCATCTATTAGAATGTCTGGAAGGCAAACAAGGAGAGGCAGACAGTCAGGAGGCAATAAAAGAGGGCAAGCAGGCTCTGTGTCTGGGGGCAACAGTGCTGGTCGTGGACGCGGTGCATTGTCATCAGCACATGGCCATGGGACACGCTTGTCCTTCTTTTCGGCAGCTGGACATGTTGAGCCACATCATGCCGAAGACTTGGTAGAGTGGATGACCAAGCCCTCCTCCTCCTCCTCATCCTCTCTCACCCAGGCTCAGGGTACTGGAAAAGCAGCTGCCAAAGCGTCGTCTTCCCTGGTATCAATGTCAGACAAATCATCAGTCACTCCTTCCCTAGACCCACCATGTCCTCCTCCTGAGGAGTCCCCCGAACTGTTTCAGCACAGTGTTGGGTACATGCTCCAGGAGGATGCCCAGCGTTTCGAAGGGTCTGATGATGAAACCCAGCTAGAGGAAGGCAGTAGCGTGAGAGCAGACAGAGGGGATGCTCAAGAAGGACACCAATCTGGCAGTCATGTTCCAGCAGCTGCAGCATACTGCCAGATTGGCTCCAGTGATGAGGAGGGAGGGGATGATGAGGTCAATGACTCCACGTGGGTGCCTAATAGGAGAGAGGAGGAGGAGGAGGATGAGGAGGAGGCACATCTCCAACGAGGCAGGATGCCCTTTGGTGGCCAGCGTAAGGGCAGTACACCGACGGAATCACACCGCAGAGCTCCGCCTGTGCAGGGCGCTGCCTCTGCCCGTCATTCAAAAAGTTCTTTGGTGTGGGCCTTTTTTGAGGCTAGTGCATCAGATCGCACAGCTGCTGTTTGCAACATATGTCTCAAGCGTATATCGCGTGGCCAAAACATCAGCCGCTTGGGTACCACATGCCTGACCAGACATATGTTGACCTGCCATGCAGCTCGTTGGCAAGCCTACCTCAAAGACCCACACCAAAGAACAAAGCGGACCTCTCCTTGCACCGCATCAGCTGGGATCTCCAACCCCACTATAACTTCAGTCCTCTCTGAAACATGCACTGAGAGGAATGAAGGTGTAGAATTAGGTGTGTCACAGCCAAGTACTTGCGCCCACTCTGCTAGCAGTACACCGACGTCCGATTCTAGCAGGCAAATTTCCCTGCCCCAGCTGCTGGACCGTCGAAAGAAGTTCACTCCCAGCCATCCACATGCCCAGCGGTTGAATGCTAGCTTGGCTAAATTGCTAGCGCTTCAACTGCTGCCTTTTCAGTTGGTAGACTCGGCCCCCTTCCGTGAGTTTGTGCAATGTGCGGTTCCTCAGTGGCAGGTTCCCAAACGCCACTTTTTCTCACGGAAGGCTATTCCGGCTCTCTACCGGCATGTGGAAGGCAATGTCTTGGCCTCGCTGGACAGGGCGGTCAGCGGTAAGGTGCATATTACCGCTGACTCATGGTCCAGCAGGCATGGACAGGGACGTTACCTTTCTTTCACGGCCCATTGGGTCACTCTTTTGGCAGCTGGGAAGGATTCAGGACAAGGTGCAGTAGTGTTGGAGGTTGTCCCACCGCCACGCCTCCAAAATGCTACTACTGGTTGTGACACACCTCTCTCCTCCACCCCCTCCTCTTCTTCTTCCTCCATGGCCTCTTCCTGTGGTTTGTCCTATGAACCAGCGGTGCTCCGTAGCCGTTCACGGGGCTACGCAAGTACGCAGGCAAAAAGATGCCATGCCGTGCTTGCGCTGGTGTGTTTGGGGGACAGAAGCCACACTGGGGCAGAGGTCCTGTCTGCTCTGCAGGGCCAGGCCGAGAGGTGGTTGACGCCACGCCAGCTTAAGCCAGGAATGGTGGTTTGCGACAATGGCACCAACCTCCTCTCCGCCCTCCGACAGGGACAACTGACCCATGTGCCCTGTGTGGCTCACGTCCTTAACCTGGTGGTGCAGCGGTTCTTGGGCAGGTACCCGGGCTTACAGGATGTCCTGAGGCAGGCCAGGAAAGTCTGTGTGCATTTCCGCAGATCTTATAATGCCAGTGCTCGCCTGGCTGAGCTGCAAAAGGAGTTGAACCTGCCCAAGAACCGCCTTATATGTGACATGCCCACCAGGTGGAACTCAACGTTGGCCATGCTGCAGCGGCTGCACACGCAGCAGAGGGCCATCAATGAGTACCTGTGCGACTACGGCACCAGGACAGGGTCAGGGGAGCTTGGTTTTTTTTCTCCACGCCAGTGGGGCATGATCAGGGATGCATGCACTGTCCTGGCACCATTTGAGGAGGCCACGAGGATGGTGAGCAGTGACAGTGCATGCATCAGTGACACTGTACCTCTTGTCCACCTGTTGGAGCACACGCTGCGTGGAATAATGGACAGGGCACTTGAGGCAGAACAGAGGCAGGAAGAGGAGGACTTCCTTGCCTCTCAAGGCCCCCTTTACCCAGACAGTGTTCCTTCTGTCCCACCCATCGCACAGGAAGAGGAGGAGGAGGAGGAGGAGGAGGAGGAGGAGGATTGTGTCAGCATGGAGGTGGAGGCTGGCACTCAGCATCATCAGCAGCAGTCTTTTAGGGATGATTTACAGTCCCAAGAAACCAGTGGACTTGTACGTGGCTGGGAGGAGGTGGCTGCGGATCATGTCGTCCTTAGTGACCCAGAGGACTCCGGAGCGAATGCCTCAGCAAACCTACGCTGCATGGCCTCCCTGATCCTGCAAAGTCTGCGGAAGGATCCTCGTATTCTTCGGATCAAGGAGAGGGACCATTACTGGCTGGCCACTCTCCTTGATCCACGGTACAAGGGTAAGGTTGCGGACCTTATGTTACCGTCGCAGAGGGAGCAGAGGATGAGACAACTCCGGGAGGCCTTGCAGAAAGGTCTGTGCAACGCGTTCCCAGAGACTGGGAGGTTGCAAACTCCTGGTCCTGGACAACGAGTTGCTGAGGCTTCGGCCAGTCAAAGAAGGAGCGGTGGGGAAGGTGGCCGTCTGACCGATGCGTTCAGACAATTCTTTAGTCCGCAGCCCCAAAGTATGATTGGTTCCAGCAACCATCGCCAGCGTCTGATAAACATGGTGCAGGAATATCTAGGGGCAAGGTCAGACTTGGACACCTTCCCCACCGAAAATCCTCTGGCTTACTGGGTCTTGAGGATGGATCACTGGCCAGAGCTTGCACAGTATGCAATTGAGCTACTGGCCTGTCCTGCATCCAGCGTTCTTTCGGAACGCACATTCAGTGCTGCTGGAGGATTTGTCACGGATCACAGGGTGCGCCTGTCCACCGACTCGGTTGATCGACTGACTTTCATCAAGATGAACCAGTCTTGGATCACCACCAGCTACCACACACCTGATGCTGATATAACAGACTAATTGATTTTAAAATGTCACATCCCTTCAAGACTGATGCTGATGCTGAGTGCCTGTGCTGTTATGTTGACTGGCTATCCTCCTCCTCCGAGTCCTCAATGATACGATTGATGATGATAGCTTGGAAGATCATTTTTGTTTATGGGTGCCGCCACCAGTGCCTAACGCCCAATTTGTCAGCCCCTGTTTAACAGGGGCGTGTAATTACAATTTTTGAAGCAATACTTTGCAACAGGGCTCATTGCTGTGCTCCAAGTACAGTATCTGTGAGGAGTTGCAGTGTTGTGCCACCAGTGCCTAAGGCCCAATTTTTCAGCCCCTGTTTAACAGGGGCGTGTCATTACAATTTTTGAAGCAATACTTTGCAACAGGGCTCATTGCTGTGCTCCAAGTACAGTATCTGTGAGGGGTTGCAGTGTTGTGCCACCAGTGCCTAAGGCCCAATTTTTCAGCCCCTGTTCAACAGGGGCATGTAATTACAATTCTTGATCTAATAATTCACAGCAGGGCCCATTGCTGCACCCACCAAGAGTAACTGTCAGGGCTTACAGTGTTGTGGCACCAGCACCACCATCAAAGGCCCAATTTTTACTACCACTGTTCAACAATTATATGTAATTAAAATTCCTGATATAATAGTTGACAGCAGGGCGTTCCAGCACCAACCAAGAGTAACTGTGAGTGCTTACAGTGTTGTGCCAACACCAACAACTAAGGGGCCTATTTCTGCAGAGTATATACGGCAGGTCCCTACTTTCAAACATCCAACTTACAAACGACTCCTACTTGCAAACGCAAGAAGACAACAGGAAGTGAGAGGAAATCTACCACTAGGAAGGAAAATTCTCTCCTGTAAGAATAAATATGGGAGAAAGGTGTCTCCTCTGTACTGATGCTTTATCAGCAATCCTTGTTTCAAGAAAAACACCACATTTCAAAAACAGTTGTCATTGGGACGGAAAGTGAGGTGAAATGTTCTGAACAGGGGCACAGACAGCAAAACAAATGTTACAGGGGTGATAACCCTTACCTATGTTTTCCAAAAAGTTTAAAAATAGATTTTTGGGCTGGAGCTACACTTCAACAATGTACCTGTTCAAAATTACAAACAGATTCTACATAAGAACAAACCTACAGTCCCTGTCTTGTATGCACCGCCTGTATACGGCTGTTCAGAGTATATAGGGCCTTTTTTATTTTATGTGCGGGGTTCCCCTTAATATCCATACAAGACCCAAAGGGGCTGGTAATGGGCTGGGGTAGGGGGGGGGGGTCATGGGGTAGCTATGCCATTTTTCTTAAAGAATTTCATCCATATTACCGGGACCAGACATTACATTAAAGCCGCAAGCAGTTTTAAATGGCTTTTTTTTCCTTTAGAAGTGTCATTTTGTGCAGGGACAGTTCTAAACACGGGAAACACGTGGCACTTCACAGGCATACTTTAGACACCCCCCAGGTACGATATTTAAAGGAATATTTGACTTTTTTTTTTTCACTTTATGCATCATTAAAATGACTGCTCCCGAAAAACGACCGTTTTTAAAACTTCTTTTTGCATTGATACATGTCCCCTGGTGCAGAACCCGGGTTCCCAAACCCTTTTTAGGACAATAACATGCATAATAGTTGTTATAATTAGCACTTTAGAATTCGAACGTTCGCATCCATTGTATTTAATAGGGTTCTAATGTTCGTTCGAACTTCCGGTCCGTTCGCGGGTTCTGGTGCGAACCGAACCCGGGGGTGTTCGGCTCATCACTACTCAGAAGCACCCATAGGACTTCTAGTGTGTTAGTGGCAGCAAACAGAGCTCCTATATTTTCATCTCAGAAGCACCCATAGGACTTCTAGTGTGTTAGTGGCAGCAAACAGAGCTCCTATATTTTCATCTCAGAAGCACCCATAGGACTTCTAGTGAGTTAGTGGCAGCAAACAGAGCTCCTATATTTTCTTCTCAGCAGCACCCATAGGACTTCTAGTGTGTTAGTGGCAGCAAACAGAGCTCCTATATTTTCTTCTCAGCAGCACCCATAGGACTTCTAGTGTGTTAGTGGCATCACACAGAGCTCCTATATTTTCTTCTCAGAAGCACCCATAGGACTTCTAGTGTGTTAGTGGCAGCAAACAGAGCTCCTATATTTTCTTCTCAGCAGCACCCATAGGACTTCTAGTGTGTTAGTGGCATCACACAGAGCTCCTATATTTTCTTCTCAGAAGCACCCATAGGACTTTAAGTGTGTTAGTGGCAGCAAACAGAGCTCCTATATTTTCTTCTCAGAAGCACCCATAGGACTTCTAGTGTGTTAGTGGCAGCAAACAGAGCTCCTATATTTTCATCTCCGAAGCACCCATAAGACTTCTAGTGTGTTAGTGGCATCACACAGAGCTCCTATATTTTCTTCTCAGCAGCACCCATAGGACTTCTAGTGTGTTAGTGGCATCACACAGAGCTCCTATATTTTCTTCTCAGAAGCACCCATAGGACTTCTAGTGTGTTAGTGGCATCACACAGAGCTCCTATATTTTCTTCTCAGAAGCACCCATAGGACTTCTAGTGTGTTAGTGGCATCACACAGAGCTCCTATATTTTCTTCTCAGAAGCACCCATAGGACTTCTAGTGTGTTAGTGGCATCACACAGAGCTCCTATATTTTCATCTCAGAAGCACCCATAGGACTTCTAGTGTGTTAGTGGCATCACACAGAGCTCTTATATTTTCTTCTCAGAAGCACCCATAGGACTTCTAGTGTGTTAGTGGCATCACACAGAGCTCCTATATTTTCTTCTCAGAAGCACCCATAGGACTTCTAGTGTGTTAGTGGCATCACACAGAGCTCCTATATTTTCTTCTCAGAAGCACCCATAGGACTTCTAGTGTGTTAGTGGCATCACACAGAGCTCCTATATTTTCTTCTCAGAAGCACCCATAGGACTTCTAGTGTGTTAGTGGCATCACACAGAGCTCCTATATTTTCATCTCAGAAGCACCCATAGGACTTCTAGTGTGTTAGTGGCATCACACAGAGCTCTTATATTTTCTTCTCAGAAGCACCCATAGGACTTCTAGTGTGTTAGTGGCATCACACAGAGCTCCTATATTTTCATCTCAGAAGCACCCATAGGACTTCTAGTGTGTTAGTGGCATCACACAGAGCTCCTATATTTTCTTCTCAGCAGCACCCATAGGACTTCTAGTGTGTTAGTGGCATCACACAGAGCTCCTATATTTTCTTCTCAGCAGCACCCATAGGACTTCTAGTGTGTTAGTGGCATCACACAGAGCTCCTATATTTTCTTCTCAGAAGCACCCATAGGACTTCTAGTGTGTTAGTGGCATCACACAGAGCTCCTATATTTTCTTCTCAGCAGCACCCATAGGACTTCTAGTGTGTTAGTGGCATCACACAGAGCTCCTATATTTTCTTCTCAGCAGTACCCATAGGACTTCTAGTGTGTTAGTGGCATCACACAGAGCTCCTATATTTTCTTCTCAGAAGCACCCATAGGACTTCTAGTGTGTTAGTGGCATCACACAGAGCTCCTATATTTTCATCTCAGAAGCACCCATAGGACTTCTAGTGTGTTAGTGGCATCACACAGAGCTCCTATATTTTCTTCTCAGAAGCACCCATAGGACTTCTAGTGTGTTAGTGGCATCACACAGAGCTCCTATATTTTCTTCTCAGAAGCACCCATAGGACTTCTAGTGTGTTAGTGGCATCACACAGAGCTCCTATATTTTCATCTCAGCAGCACCCATAGGACTTCTAGTGTGTTAGTGGCATCACACAGAGCTCCTATATTTTCATCTCAGAAGCACCCATAGGACTTCTAGTGTGTTAGTGTCAGCAAACAGAGCTCCTATATTTTCTTCTCAGAAGCACCCATAGGACTTCTAGTGTGTTAGTGGCATCACACAGAGCTCCTATATTTTCATCTCAGAAGCACCCATAGGACTTCTAGTGTGTTAGTGGCATCACACAGAGCTCCTATATTTTCTTCTCAGCAGCACCCATAGGACTTCTAGTGTGTTAGTGGCATCACACAGAGCTCCTATATTTTCTTCTCAGCAGCACCCATAGGACTTCTAGTGTGTTAGTGGCATCACACAGAGCTCCTATATTTTCTTCTCAGAAGCACCCATAGGACTTCTAGTGTGTTAGTGGCATCACACAGAGCTCCTATATTTTCTTCTCAGCAGCACCCATAGGACTTCTAGTGTGTTAGTGGCATCACACAGAGCTCCTATATTTTCTTCTCAGCAGCACCCATAGGACTTCTAGTGTGTTAGTGGCATCACACAGAGCTCCTATATTTTCTTCTCAGCAGCACCAATAGGACTTCTAGTGTGTTAGTGGCATCACACAGAGCTCCTATATTTTCTTCTCAGAAGCACCCATAGGACTTCTAGTGTGTTAGTGGCATCACACAGAGCTCCTATATTTTCTTCTCAGAAGCACCCATAGGACTTCTAGTGTGTTAGTGGCATCACACAGAGCTCCTATATTTTCTTCTCAGCAGCACCCATAGGGCTTCTAGTGTGTTAGTGGCATCACACAGAGCTCCTATATTTTCTTCTCAGCAGCACCCATAGGACTTCTAGTGTGTTAGTGGCATCACACAGAGCTCCTATATTTTCTTCTCAGCAGCACCCATAGGACTTCTAGTGTGTTAGTGGCATCACACAGAGCTCCTATATTTTCTTCTCAGAAGCACCCATAGGACTTCTAGTGTGTTAGTGGCATCACACAGAGCTCCTATATTTTCATCTCAGAAGCACCCATAGGACTTCTAGTGTGTTAGTGGCATCACACAGAGCTCCTATATTTTCTTCTCAGAAGCACCCATAGGACTTCAAGTGTGTTAGTGGCATCACACAGAGCTCCTATATTTTCATCTCAGAAGCACCCATAGGACTTCTAGTGTGTTAGTGGCATCACACAGAGCTCCTATATTTTCTTCTCAGCAGCACCCATAGGACTTCTAGTGTGTTAGTGGCATCACACAGAGCTCCTATATTTTCTTCTCAGCAGCACCCATAGGACTTCTAGTGTGTTAGTGGCATCACACAGAGCTCCTATATTTTCTTCTCAGAAGCACCCATAGGACCTCTAGTGTGTTAGTGGCATCACACAGAGCTCCTATATTTTCTTCTCAGAAGCACCCATAGGACTTCTAGTGTGTTAGTGGCATCACACAGAGCTCCTATATTTTCTTCTCAGAAGCACCCATAGGACTTCTAGTGTGTTAGTGGCATCACACAGAGCTCCTATATTTTCATCTCAGAAGCACCCATAGGACTTCTAGTGTGTTAGTGGCATCACACAGAGCTCCTATATTTTCTTCTCAGAAGCACCCATAGGACTTCTAGTGTGTTAGTGGCATCACACAGAGCTCCTATATTTTCTTCTCAGCAGCACCCATAGGACTTCTAGTGTGTTAGTGGCAGCAAACAGAGCTCCTATATTTTCATCTCAGAAGCACCCATAGGACTTCTAGTGTGTTAGTGTCAGCAAACAGAGCTCCTATATTTTCTTCTCAGAAGCACCCATAGGACTTCTAGTGTGTTAGTGTCAGCAAACAGAGCTCCTATATTTTCTTCTCAGAAGCACCCATAGGACTTCTAGTGTGTTAGTGGCATCACACAGAGCTCCTATATTTTCTTCTCAGCAGCACCCATAGGACTTCTAGTGTGTTAGTGGCATTACACAGAGCTCCTATATTTTCATCTCAGAAGCACCCATAGGACTTCTAGTGTGTTAGTGGCATCACACAGAGCTCCTATATTTTCTTCTCAGCAGCACCCATAGGACTTCTAGTGTGTTAGTGGCAGCAAACAGAGCTCCTATATTTTCTTCTCAGCAGCACCCATAGGACTTCTAGTGTGTTAGTGGCATCACACAGAGCTCCTATATTTTCATCTCAGAAGCACCCATAGGACTTCTAGTGTGTTAGTGGTATCACACAGAGCTCCTATATTTTCTTCTCAGCAGCACCCATAGGACTTCTAGTGTGTTAGTGGCATCACACAGAGCTCCTATATTTTCTTCTCAGAAGCACCCATAGGACTTCTAGTGTGTTAGTGGCATCACACAGAGCTCCTATATTTTCTTCTCAGCAGCACCAATAGGACTTCTAGTGTGTTAGTGGCATCACACAGAGCTCCTATATTTTCTTCTCAGAAGCACCCATAGGACTTCTAGTGTGTTAGTGGCATCACACAGAGCTCCTATATTTTCATCTCAGAAGCACCCATAGGACTTCTAGTGTGTTAGTGGCATCACACAGAGCTCCTATATTTTCTTCTCAGCAGCACCCATAGGACTTCTAGTGTGTTAGTGGCATCACACAGAGCTCCTATATTTTCATCTCAGAAGTACCAATAGGACTTCTAGTGTGTTAGTGGCATCACACAGAGCTCCTATATTTTCTTCTCAGCAGCACCCATAGGACTTCTAGTGTGTTAGTGGCATCACACAGAGCTCCTATATTTTCATCTCAGAAGCACCAATAGGACTTCTAGTGTGTTAGTGGCATCACACAGAGCTCCTATATTTTCTTCTCAGCATCACCCATAGGACTTCTAGTGTGTTAGTGGCAGCAAACAGAGCTCCTATATTTTCTTGTCAGCAGCACACATAGTACCTATAGTGTGTTAGTGTCAGCACCCATAGGACCTACAGTGTGTTGTGAGCACACATAGGAGCTCTATTTTTTATACTATATACACTACCGACTACAATGGCTGGAAGACCGCCAAGGAGAGGCAGAGCGTGCCGAGGCAAGAACACAGGGCAGGCAGGCTCTGTTTCTAGAGACAACAGTGCTGGCCTTGGACGTGGTCGTGCATCGTCATCAGCACGTGGCCATGGGACACGCTTGTCTTTGTTTTCGGCAGCTGGACATGTGGAGCCGCATCATGCCGAAGGCTTGGTAGAATGGATGACCAAGCCCTCCTCATCCTCCTCATCCTCTCTCACCCAGGCTCAGGGTACTGGCAGAGCAGCTGCCAACGCGTACTCAATGGCATCATCAGCCACCCCTTCCCTAGACCCACCATGTCCTCCTGAGGAGTCCCCCGAACTGTTTGAGCACAGTGTTGGGTACATGCTCCAGGAGGATGCCCAACGATTCGAAGGCTCGGATGATGATACCCAGCTTGAGGAAGTCAGTAGTGTGCGCGCAGAGAGAGGGGATGCTGAAGGACAGCAATCTGGCAGTACTGTTCCACCAGCTGCAGCTTACTGCCAGGTTTGCTCTAGTGGTGAAGAGGGAGGGGATGATGAGGTCACTGACTCCACGTGGGTGCCTGAAGGGAGAGAGGAGGAGGAGGAGGAGGATGCGGCGTCACATGTCCAACGAGGCAGGATGCCCCCTGGAGGCCAGCTAGAGGCCAGCACAGCAACTGTACCACACCGCAGAGCTCCGCCTGTGCAGGGCGCTGCCTCTGCACGTTATCACAAAAGTTCTTTGGTGTGGGCCTTTTTTGAGACGAGTGCATCAGATCGCACCACTGCTATTTGCAATATTTGTCTCAAGCGTATCTCGCGTGGCCAAAACATCAGCCGCTTGGGCACCACAAGCATGAGCAGACATATGTCGACCTGCCATGCAGCTCGTTGGCAAGCACACATAAAAGACCCACACCAAAGAACAAAGCGGACCTCTCCTTGCTCCTCATCAGCTGGGATCTCCATCCCCACTATATCTTCAGTCCTCTCTGAAAGCTGCTCTGAGAGGACTGAAGGTGTAGAATTAGGTGTGTCACAACCAAGTACTTGCAGTACACCGACGTCCGATTGTAGCAGGCAAATTTCCCTGCCCCAGCTGCTGGACCGTCGAAAGAAGTATACTCCCAGCCATCCACATGCCCAGCGGTTGAATGCTAGCTTGGCTAAATTGCTAGCACTTCAACTGCTGCCTTTTCAGTTGGTAGACTCGGCCCCCTTCCGTGAGTTTGTTCAATGTGCGGTTCCTCAGTGGCAGGTTCCCAAACGCCACTTTTTCTCACGGAAGGCGATTCCGGCTCTCTACCGGCATGTGGAAGGCAATGTCTTGGCCTTGCTGGACAGGGCGGTCAGCGGTAAGGTGCATATTACCGCTGACTCATGGTCCAGCAGGCATGGACAGGGACATTATCTTTCTTTCACGGCCCATTGGGTCACTCTATTGGCAGCTGGGAGGGATGCAGGACAAGGTGCAGTAGTGTTGGAGGTTGTTCCGCCACCACGCCTCCAAAATGCTACTACTGGTTGTGACACACCTCTCTCCTCCACCCCCTCCTCTTCTTCTTCCTCCATGTCCTCTTCGAGTGCTCTGTCCTCGGAACCAGCGGTGCTCCGTAGGCGTACAAGGGGCTACGCGAGTACGCAGGCAAAAAGATGCCATGCCGTGCTTGCGCTGGTGTGTTTGGGGGACAGGAGCCACACTGGGCCAGAGGTTCTGGCAGCTCTGCAGGGGCAGGCCGAGAGGTGGTTGACGCCACGCCAGCTTAAGCCAGGAATGGTCATTTCTGACAATGGCACCAACCTCCTCTCCGCCCTGCGACAGGGGCAGCTCACCCATGTGCCCTGTATGGCTCACGTCCTCAACCTGGTGGTGCAGCGGTTCTTGGGCAGGTTCCCAAGCTTACAGGATGTCCTGAGGCAGGCCAGGAAAGTCTGTGTGCATTTCCGCCGATCTTATAATGCCAGTGCTCGGCTGACTGAGCTGCAGAAGGAGCTGAACCTGCCCAAGAACCGCCTAATATGTGACATGCCCACCAGGTGGAACTCAACGTTGGCCATGCTGCAGCGACTGCACACGCAGCAGAGGGCCATCAATGAGTACCTTTGCGACTACGGCACCAGGACAGGGTCAGGGGAGCTTGGCTTTTTTTCCCCACGCCAGTGGAGCATGATCAGGGATGCATGCACTGTCCTCTCACCATTTGAGGAGGCCACGAGGATGGTGAGCAGTGACAGTGCATGCATCAGTGACACTGTACCTCTTGTCCACCTGTTGGAGCATACGCTGCGTGGGATAATGGACAGGGCACTTGAGGCAGAACAGAGGCAGGAAGAGGAGGACTTCCTTGCCTCTCAAGGCCCCCTTTATCCAGACAGTGTTCCTTCTGTCCCACCCATCACACAGGATGAGGATGAGGATGAGGAGGAGGAGGAGGATTGTGTGAGCATGGAGGTGGAGCCTGGCACTCAGCATCAGCAGCAGCAGTCTTTTAGGGATGATGTACAGTCCCAACAAACCAGTGGACTTGTACGTGGCTGGGAGGAGGTGGCTGGCGATCATGTCATCCTCAGTGACCCAGAAGACTCCGGACCGAATGCCTCAGCTAACCTACGCTGCTTGGCCTCCCTGATCCTGCAAAGCCTGCGGAAGGATCCTCGTGTTCTTCGGATCAAGGAGAGGGACCATTACTGGCTGGCCACTCTCCTTGATCCACGGTACAAGGGTAAGGTTGCGGACCTTATCTTGCCGTCGCAGAGGGAGCAGAGGATGAGACATCTCAGGGAGGCCTTGCAGAAAGGTCTGTGCAACGCGTTCCCAGAAACTGGGAGGTTACAAACTCCTGGTCCTAGACGACGAGTTGCTGAGGCTTCGGTCAGTAGCAGAAGGAGCGGTGGGGAAGGTGGACGTCTGACCGATGCGTTCAGACAATTTTTTAGTCCGCAGCCCCAAGGTATGATCGGTTCCAGCAACCATCGCCAGCGTCTGATATACTTGGTGCAGGAATACCTAGGGGCAAGGTCAGACTTGGACACCTTTCCCACCGAAAATCCTCTGGCTTACTGGGTCCTGAGGATGGATCACTGGCCAGAGCTTGCACAGTATGCAATTGAGCTACTGGCCTGTCCTGCATCCAGCGTTCTTTCCGAACGCACATTCAGTGCTGCTGGAGGATTTGTCACCGATCATAGGGTGCGCCTGTCCACCGACTCGGTTGATCGACTGACCTTCATAAAAATGAATCAGTCTTGGATCACCACCAGCTACCAGACACCTGAAGCGGATATAACGGAATAATTTATAATGTCACATCCCTTCAAGACTGCCTATGCTGATGCTGAGTGACTGTCCTGTTATGTTCACTGACTATCCTCTTCCTCCTCCTCAATGATCCATGCCACCACACCAGTGCCTAAGGCACAATTTTTCAGCCCCTGTATAACAGGGGCGTGTAATTACAATTTTTTAAAAAGATGCTTCGCAACAGGTGTGACTGCTGTGCTCCAAGTACAGTATCTGTGAGGGGTTGCAGTGTTGTGGCGCCAGTACCAGTGCCTAAGGCACAATTTTTCAGCCCCTGTTGGGGCGTGTAATTACAATTTTTAGGCAATGCTTTGCAACAGGTCTCATTGCTGTGCTCAGAGTACAGTATCTGTGAGGGGTTGCAGTGTTGTGGCACCAGCACCAGTGCCTAAGGCACAATTTTTCAGCCCCTGTATAACAGGGGCGTGTAATTACAATTTTTTAAAAAGATGCTTCGCAACAGGTGTGACTGCTGTGCTCCAAGTACAGTATCTGTGAGGGGTTGCAGTGTTGTGGCACCAGCACCAGTGCCTAAGGCACAATTTTTCAGCCCCTGTTGGGGCGTGTAATTACAATTTTTAGGCAATGCTTTGCAACAGGTCTCATTGCTGTGCTCAGAGTACAGTATCTGTGAGGGGTTGCAGTGTTGTGGCACCAGCACCAGTGCCTAAGGCACAATTTTTCAGCCCCTGTATAACAGGGGCGTGTAATTACAATTTTTTTAAAAGATGCTTCGCAACAGGTGTGACTGCTGTGCTCCAAGTACAGTATCTGTGAGGGGTTGCAGTGTTGTGGCACCAGCACCAATGCCTAAGGCACAATTTTTCAGCCCCTGTTTAACAGGGGCGTGTAATTACAAATCTTGATCTAATAGTTCACAGCAGGGCCCATTCCTGCGCCCACCAAGAGTAACTATGAGGGCCTACAGTCTTGTGGCAACACCGTCCACCACCACCACCACCACCACCAAAGGCCCAATTTTTCTGCCCTGTTCAACAGGTGCATGCAATTACAAATCTTGAGCTAATAACTCACAGCAGGGCCCATTCCTGCACCCACCAAGAGTAACTGTGAGGGCTTACAGTCTTGTGGCAACACCGTCCACCACCACCACCACCACCACCAAAGGCCCAATTTTTCTGCCCGGTTCAACAGGTGCATGCAAGTACAAATCTTGATCTATTAACTCACAGCAGGGCCCATTCCTGTGCCCACCAGTCTTGTGGCTACACCAACATCTAATAGGGCAAATTTCTGCAGAGTATATACGGCAGGCCCCTACTTTCAAACATCCAACTTACAAACGACTCCTACTTGCAAACGGCAAGAGAAAACAGGAAGTGAGAGGAAATCTACCCCTAGGAAGGGAAATTCTATCCTGTTAGATTTAATTTGGGAAAAAGGTATCTCCTCTCTACTGATGCTTTATCACCAATCCTTGTTTCAATTAAAACCCCACTTTTCCAAAAACATTTGTCATTGGGACGGAAAGTGAGGTGACATGTTCTGAACAGATGTGCAAAGACAGCAAATGTTACAGGGGTGATAACCCCTCCCTATGTTCTCCAAAAAGCTTAAAAATAGATTTTTTTGGGATGGAGCTACACTTCATAATGTACCTGTTCAGATTCTACTTAAGAACAAACCTACAGTCCGTGTCTTGTTTGCACCACCTATATACTGCTGTTCAGAGTATATAGGGTTGTAGGTATAGGGTTTTATTTTGGGTGCGGGGTCCCCCTTAATATCCATACAAGACCCAAAGGGGCTGGGGTGGGGGGGGGGGGGTGATGGGGTAGCCATGCCATTTTTCTCAAGGATTTTCAGCCATATGGTGGCCAGGACAAGACATGACATTAAAGCCGCAAGTGGTTTTAAATGGCTTCTTTTTTTCCTTTACAAATGTCATTTTGTGCAAGGACAGTTCTAAACACGGGAAACACATGCCACTTCACAGGCATACTTTAGACACCCCCCAGGTACCATATTTAAAGGAAAATTTCACTTTTTTTTTTTCACTTTATGCATCATTAAAATGACTGCTCCCGAAAAAACGTTAGTTTTTAAAATTTATTTTTGCATTGATATATGTCCCCTGGGGCAGGACCCGGGTCCCCAAACCTGTTTTATGACATTAACATGCATATTGGCCGTTGTGATTAGCAATTTTGATTTCGAACGTTCGCGTCCATTATAACGAATAGGGTTTGAAAATTCGCGCAAACTTTCGGTCCGTTCAAAGGTTCTGGTGCGAACCGAACCCGGGGGTGTTCGGCTCATCCCTAGCGGCTAGAACTCCATCTTTGGCATCCGTTGCAGCCGCGGTGATGCGCGTGGGCTCGGCTGTAGGGGCGTAGTTGTCTTCCTCGGAAGTAACAGTCCCTGTGATATAGTTGACCCGGTAAGCTCGGGGTGACTCGGTGGGCTGGTCCACCTCAAATAGAAATTCCCCACAGGTCAAACACCTTCCGAATGGCCGTATCTGCACAGCCAAGCCACCACATCTGGGACAGAGCACGCCCAGGGCCTCCGCATCTCGGCAAGTGTAAAGTGCGAAGCGGCCCCTAGGCTTGAGCTGGATCCCTGTATCCGTGAGGGGAGCAGTAATGGGAGCAATGTCCATGGTAGTAGTAGTTGGGAACATCCGAGGTCCCGGTGAAATGGAAGTCCATGGAGTGGCAGACATATTGCTCCTCTTTACTAGTCCAGGCTCTTACTGTCCCTTGGCGTCAAATGCACCACGTGCAACTCACAATTGGTGGGGGCTCCTCCCCCTTTTCTTTTTCTTTCTGCACGCAGCTCGCAGGTTTTTCTTCTTTTAGGATACGCCCACAAACTACGCAGTTAGAAACAGTCAAAGCACAGTCCTGCACCTCCTTTTCTCTCGATAAAGTAACGACGCAGTCCAATTTTCCTCAATGGCCGACCTCCACAAAAACACACAGATAGAGGAAAAAATAGTCCAACTTCCAGGGGTAGCTGCAAAATCCCGGACTCGAGCCCCCACGTGTAGCACACAGATCCCTTACTTGCTTACTTCTGCTAGCAGGTGGGACACACCATGCCACATGCCCAGTGTCCTCCTTGTTGAAGAGGGTGAGCGGTGTTATCTGATTTGGGTCCTGCAGCGAGTTACCTCCTTTCGTTGGTTCTCTTCCCTAGAGTGTAGGGAAGAGTCTATTCTCTCTCTTTTTTTCAAGAAGGCCATTGTCCAGACAGTAATAAACCCAATAAAGAAAGGTTTATTTTGCTTGCTTGATAACTTGACAGGAAAGTTGGAGATAGAGAAAATGAACAGGGAGGTAGGTTCAGGCACGTGACACTTAACTAACAATCATCGCCACTCAGGCCTGAGTGGGATTTGCTCACCCGGATAGTCCCCTCTCACGGTTCTAGCAGCCGGTGTGGAGCACGGAACATTCACTTGTAATTTCCTAGGGATACAATCAAGAGACAGCTTCCAAATCTTGAACTTCCCAGCACTTGTAAAATCTAAGTCCTTAGGTGCCAATGGGGCACATTACAAGGCTTGTGGCGGATTAACCAGGCCTCTCCAGAGACAGTGACTTCCTTCACCGATCCCCTTGGATAGGTCCTCCCCTGGTTTCCTCTCCTTCAGAGCGGGTTACCCCTACTTGAGCACCCTGGGACTCCTCTTCTGGTGTAGGCCTCAGCTAAAGGTGCTGGGCCTACCTGGAACGATGCAACCTCGGGCTAAAGGTGCCGGGACTGAATACACATGCACGTACCCCTGGCCATGAGGGCCACCGAAGGAGGGGTACGTGCATAGGACCAAGGGGTCCTCTGGAACACCTCCGAACTCCCCGCCTAATGGCGTCTGCCCCTTAAGTACCCTCTCCCGGCATGCACCGCGGGTAGACCACGCCCACTGAACGGCCGCCGAGAGAGGACACCCAATAGCGCTGCAATGCTACCCGTGGTTCAACCCGAGCCCGGGGCAACAGTGCCACCCACAGGCCACAGGGAACTGCACTGCCAGGTAACATTACCTTAGAGCAGAAGCCAGTTTGAAGAATTCAACAGCCTGAGCCCAACAATTAGCTCAGGCTACCCTCTAAATTTAGGCATAGCGACCCCTATTATTGGGGGGTCCGCTACAATTACATGCAATGTCTGTGAGATGCGAGTTCAGCCATACAGTTGTGTAGCGATACCTACAGTTAAGAGGGCCGCAGATTTAGTTTGGGCCCTGAAGACAGCTCCGCCAACCCCCGGCAATTAACTCGACCCCCTACTGGCACAGTTAGTCTAGGGTAATATGTGTATATCTTATGCTCTATGATTGAATTCAAACACCAAGGCAGTGATAGAAGAATAACGAATTTACTTTCTATGGTAATAAAAATCAACAGTCATAACAGATCATATGAATCTATCTGCAGAGCCCTGCAGCAATAGTCACACTATAACTATTAAGATATGGCGCACACGCGCCACGTGTAACAGTACTTCACTATGCGCCCTATGGCGCAGCAACTTAATAAACTACCTAGATGGCCAGGCCTGACCATATAACTCAGTCTCTAGGGGGGTAAAATTCTTCGCATGCAAGTCTTTAAACGGTGGTGCACATTTCAGGAACACATTTGTAATCCAAGGGGGGGGGGGGGGTAAAAATGCCAACACAGTACACGCCACTAGAGATCCGTTTGGCTCAGTTCTGCTTTGGATCTCAAGTGGGGGAAAAGAACTAAAATAGGAACTGGTGGGCCACGGCAGTCTGTAGGCCTAACAATGGTATAAAGTATTTGTGGATTGAGCAAGTGCTCGCTCACCCCTCCGGACGCGATCCCAGTCCGGGAACTTCCACCTGCTGTGTCTCCACACACAGCGTCTGCAGCGGTATGGTCTCCGGCTCGGCAGCAGTTGAAGAAAACCGAGTCAGATGCCACCCAGGCTCGCGATGGGGTGGAAGGCTCTTTAGGTAGCAGCGCAAGGCCCCAGGCTTCAGACCTTGCACCACAGCGGATCTGCACAGCAAGATCTCTCCCTTGAAGTCTCGTGTCCCAAAGAGGCCGAGCCCAGCCTCGCCTCCTCCTTTTATAACCCCTCCCATGAGTCTCTGGGGTGGAAACATTGCCGAAAAGGGTTCTGGGTAAGGTAGTCCTGGGAGTCTTAAAGGGGACCCCGCTACAGTTGTATGGCTGAACTCGGATAAAATTTGCAGGAAATAAAAGTGCAGGGAGTTTTTTTCCCCTGCACTGAAATTGCATCACGTGGGTGTTCTCACCTATGCAATTCGATTCCTGTCTGAATTCACAGTTCGCACTGCGATCTGTGAACCGATCTGGGGGTGTCATTAACAATGTAACACCCGCAGCAGTTTGCAGAAGACAGTGTGAACTGCCTGCGGGAGAGGAGCGATGCGGGAACCAGCGCTGTAATCGCGCTGGTTCCTGCATCGCATCACTGTGAACCTAGGCTCAGGTGTTCTGCACTCAGCCACAAGGGGAACCCTCTCAGCACTTCATCCTCCAACCAGGTACGTTACAATTATCCTGCTGGAAGGAGCCATCAGAAGATGGGTATACTGTAGTCATAAAGGGATGGACACGGTCAGCAACAATACTCAGGTAATCCGTGGCATTTAAAGCAGTTGTAAACCGCTGGTTGTTTTTTTGGACCTGCAAGGTAAAGGCATAATGGGCTAGCATGCATCGCATACTAGCACATTATGTGAAACTTACCTGAAAACTAAGCCCTCCAGCGATGCGATGTGATCACTGGAGGCAGCATCCATCTTCTCCTGGTCTTCCTTTCCGGGTTCCGTGGACTCCGGCTCTGTGACAGGCCGAAACCGCAATGACGTCACTCCCGCGCATGGGCGGGGAAGCCGTCATTCACGGCACACGTATCTGAAGTAATGGCACGGGTGGCCGTTCCTTCAGAGTGCATGCCCCAATGACATAATCGTCTGCATGCAATGTCACACCTCCCAATTTTTTGAAATGGGAATGAGGGACACCTATCAGCAAAAGTATGCAGGCATAGGACACACCCTTTGCCACGCCCCCTTAAAGGAGAATTGTACAAAAAAAATAAGATTGGTTAAACCCACAAGTCTTTTTTTTTTTTACCACTACTATTCCTTTATATTGGCTTTTGGAATTTACAAATGCAGCAATTTAGAAAATCAGATGAAAGGTTTAGCACTGGAAAACACTTTTTGATAGATAAAAAGTGCATTTTATATACAATTATATAGATCAGACCAAAATGAGGCGCAATGAGGGACATTGTTCCAAATCAGGGACAGTCCCTCGAAATCAGGGACAGTTTGGAGCTATGTGTAGCAATACCCTCTTCAGGGCCGCTGATCAGTTTTGGGTTTTGCACGTTACCTCTTCAGCTGCGTTGTCCGGGTAGGAAAGTCTGTAGTAATGCAATGTCCACACAGATGTAAAACCTCAAACAGTCAGGCTTTAATTTTCTTATGCAGTTTAACTTTGAGAAGTAGAAAGTACGAAAGAGTAGGGGAAGGTTCAGGCACTCGCCACAAACGTTGACAAAGGTAGAAGTTCAAAGTCACTCACCACTCTCAGTATTAGAGTGGGTATTGGTCACCCGGATAGTCCCCTCTCACATGGCCTAGCAGCCGGGATGACACGCGAATCAGCAACAGGGCAGTCTCTGCCACAGACTGCCCAAGGTGAAGAAGGTCTCTGCCACAGACTGCCCAAGGTGAAGAAGGTCTCTGCCACAGACTGCACAAGGTGAAGAAGGTCTCTGCCACAGACCTGTTCAAATGTACAAAGTCTCTGCCACAGACTGCCCAAGGTGAAGAAGGTCTCTGCCACAGACTGCCCAAGGTGAAGAAGGTCTCTGCCATAGACTGCCCAAGGTGAAGAAGGTCTCTGCCACAGACTGCCCAAGGTGAAGAAGGTCTCTGCCACAGACTGCCCAAGGTGAAGAAGGTCTCTGCCACAGACTGCCCAAGGTGAAGAAGGTCTCTGCCACAGACCTGTTCAAATGTACAAAGTCTCTGCCACAGACTGCCCAAGGTGAAAAAGGTCTCTGCCGCAGACCTGTTCAAATGTACAAAGTCTCTGCCACAGACTGCCCAAGGTGAAGAAGGTCTCTGCCACAGACTGCCCAAGGTGAAGAAGGTCTCTGCCATAGACTGCCCAAGGTGAAGAAGGTCTCTGCCACAGACTGCCCAAGGTGAAGAAGGTCTCTGCCATAGACTGCCCAAGGTGAAGAAGGTCTCTGCCACAGACCTGTTCAAATGCACAAAGTCTCTGCCACAGACTGCCCAAGGTGAAGAAGGTCTCTGCCGCAGACCTGTTCAAATGTACAAAGTCTCTGCCACAGACTGCCCAAGGTGAAGAAGGTCTCTGCCACAGACTGCCCAAGGTGAAGAAGGTCTCTGCCACAGACTGCCCAAGGTGAAGAAGGTCTCTGCCACAGACTGCCCAAGGTGAAGAAGGTCTCTGCCACAGACTGCCCAAGGTGAAGAAGGTCTCTGCCACAGACTGCCCAAGGTGAAGAAGGTCTCTGCCACAGACTGCCCAAGGTGAAGAAGGTCTCTGCCACAGACTGCCCAAGGTGAAGAAGCCAGGTCTCTGCCACAGACTGCCCAAGGTGAAGGAGGTCTCTGCCACAGACTGCCCAAGGTGAAGAAGCCAGGTCTCTGCCACAGACTGCCTAAGGTGAAGAAGGTCTCTGCCACAGACTGCCCAAGGTGAAGAAGCCAGGTCTCTGCCACAGACTGCCTAAGGTGAAGAAGGTCTCTGCCACAGACTGCCCAAGGTGAAGAAGCCAGGTCTCTGCCACAGACTGCCCAAGGTGAAGAAGGTCTCTGCCACAGACTGCCCAAGGTGAAGAAGGTCTCTGCCACAGACTGCCCAAGGAGAAGAAGGTCTCTGCCACAGACCTGTTCAAATGTACAAAGTCTCTGCCACAGACCTTCTTTGAAGTTGAGCAATGGATAGTCCAGGATTCCTCTGCCACAGGATTTTAAAGTCTCAAACTTCCAGCCGTACAGTTTAAAGAGCCTTTAGGCAATTCGGCGAACTGCAGGGCTTGTAGTGTAATGTATCCTTCCTTAATAAAGTTGCCAGGCCTCACCCGAGACAGCAGCGCTGTGCCGGTCTCCTCCAGGGCAGGTCCTCCCCTGGTCTCCTTCATTAAGATGCTTTCTCCCCATTTAGATGGGCAGCTTGGGATCCCCTCTCCGGATATAGGCCCGAGCCAGACTAGCTGGGCCTACTACGTAGCGATGCAGCCTCGGGCCAACGTGGCCCCCGAGACCAAGACCACACACCTCGCGCCCGGGGGACTGTGGGGTGTGAATGAACCCCAATCAATGGCGTCTGCCCCTTAAGTATCCCCTCCTAGCAGGCACAGCGGGTTGACCACTCCCACTATACCACTGCCGAGAGGGGCCCCTCTATGCACCATAATCTGCCCGTATTCCAACAAGTGCCTGAGGTGGTAACGCCACCTACAGGCAAAAAGGGAAATCACTACCAGGCAAACCATAACTGAGACAGAGGCAATTTTAAATGTAATTACCTATCAACCGTCTGAGCCCAACTACTGGCTCAGACATCCCTCTAAATTTGAATAGCGTCCCAACCATTTGGGATGGGCGCTACATATGCAATGTAAATATTCCCTAAACAGTGTACATTTAGGAGATATTTACCTTATTATAGGCTTACCTATAGGTACAAATTATGCACAGGAGTTTACTTCCTCTTCAAATGATGCTCAGTTGGTACTAAGGAGCCCAAAGTGTGCCAAGAAAATATCCCCCACACCATTACTCCACTACCACCAGCCTGAACCGTTGATACAAAGCAGGATGGATCCATGCTTTCATGTTGTTTATGCCACATTCTGACCCTACCATCTGAATGTCGCAGCTGAAATCGAGCCTCATCAGGCCAGGCAACTGTAACGACAGGGGTTAACGTTGTTTAAATATATTCCATTCCCGAACACACAGCAGCTACCAGACACTCGACAGTCAGGAGACCGAGACCCATAGGAATAATTCTCCCAGAAATACGAGACAAACGCTCTGTATGAGGTTTCCAACTGGTCTGACACTTTATTGAGAAAAAGCCAGGCTTTTATATACACTAAATGAATACTGTAGTCCAAATGGACAACTCCACCCACAACATCACACAATGGTCACATAATGAGCCCCCAATACACATTATTCTGACATCTCTTAGCAGACAACAGGGGAGTTCATTAGCTAATCCCTTTTCAGCTTAAATGACTATGCATAACCTTTATGTTCCCCAGACTGTCTGTCTGCTAATTTACAATACCCACAATTACAGAGTTAACTATCACAGCCCACAATGAAAAGATCTTTAGAATAGTTGGGATTCATTAACATTACACAGGCATCCAGGTGATTGGAGTTGAAGAAATAAGCATCTCTCAATTAACCTGTTGAGTTCAGGATCAACAAACAGTAAATAGTTATTTACAGATATCCTGGGGAATATGGTGGATTAATATTACAGACCCATTTTAAAGCAATCCAAGACATATTCTCAATGTCCATTATTTCCTGGCTCATACTTTCTAAGAACTTCTGGGTTCCACGGGCCCACCCGTTACAGCAACGTTTTTCCAATCTTCTATTGTCCAATGTTGGTGAGCCTGTGCGAATTGTAGCCTCAGTTTCCCGTTCTTAGCTGATAGAGTTGCACCCGGTGTGGTCTTCTGCTGCTGTAGCCCATCTGCTTTAAGGTTCGATGTGTTGTGAGTTTGAAGATGGTATTCTGCATACCTTGGTTGTAACGAGTGGTTATTTAAGTTACTGTTGCCTTTCTATCATTCATCTCGAACCAGTCTGCCCATCCTCCTCTGACCTCTGGCATCAACAAGGCATTTTCCTCCACACAACTCCTTTAGCAGGGCAGAAATAGTAGCTTGGTCCCTGCCACAGACCTGGTGAACTTGGTCTCTGCCACAGACCTGGTGAACTTGGTCTCTGCCACAGACCTGGTGAACTTGGTCTCTGCCACAGACCTGGTGAACTTGGTCTCTGCCACAGACCTGGTGAACTCGGTCTCTGCCACAGACCTGGTGAACTTGGTCTCTGCCACAGACCTGGTGAACTTGGTCTCTGCCACAGACCTGGTGAACTTGGTCTCTGCCACAGACCTGGTGAACTCGGTCTTTGCCACAGACTTGGTGAACTTGGTCTCTGCCACAGACTTGGTGAACTTGGTCTCTGCCACAGACCTGGTGAACTTGGTCTCTGCCACAGACCTGGTGAACTTGGTCTCTGCCACAGACCTGGTGAACTCGGTCTTTGCCACAGACTTGGTGAACTTGGTCTCTGCCACAGACCTGGTGAACTTGGTCTCTGCCACAGACCTGGTGAACTTCTCAACGGTCCCTCGGAACAGTTCCTCTCCCGGCCTCCTCGTCTAAGATACGGGGGTCCCCTCGCAAGGCGGCACCCTGGGATTCCTCGATCCTTGATGGGCCCCAGCTGAAGGTGCTGGGCCCAAGGCCTTTGCTGCAGTCCCAGGGCTAAAGGTGCCTGGTACTGATTCACCGACCTCCGCCCCCTGGGCTAAAGGTGCCCAGGGCGAACAGGAACACACTCCTGGGACTAGGACTCCCGACGACCGAAGAAGAACCCCGAACAGGCAGCTTCTGCCCCTTTTATATCCTCTCCCAGTATGCACAGCAGGCCTGCCACACCCACCGTACGGCTGCTGAGAGGGGACACACAAGGCACAGCACTGTATCAGCGGTTCAACCCCGACCTACCATGGCAGCGCCACCCGCAGGCCACAGGGAACTATACACCGATACTCTCCCTGCGGACAAAAATGGTTGATAGAATCCTGACAATTGGGGTGTTTGAGCATAACTACCACTCAAACACTTCCCCTAAATTTAGGACCCTGCTACATAAAAAACTGACACCACTCTCCCCTGTCCTACCAACACTGTCCACTGCCCCAACCCCCTCCCCCCAAAAAGCATTGTGAAAGAAAATTTAAAACAGATTAAATTGTAAAAAAAAAGAAATATTAAGAATAAAAAAACTACTGACACCGTCCACTGCCACATACAACTGAGGAATTAAAAATATTTCAGTTGACTTTACATATGGTATTATTATATTAACTGTTATACAGTGTTACATGTGTAGCGGGTATTTGAATTTAGGGGAAGCATCTGGGTGGTAGTGTAACCCAGATGCACTAATTGCTAGGGGATCCGAGACCTTTTTTTCTGGTTCTTGGAGGACTCTGGTGGTGTGAGGTTCCTTGCGGTCCACGGGTGGCGCTGTTGCCCTGGGCCGGGGCTGAACTCACACCGCAAGACTGTACCTTTTTGTCCTCCCCTGGAGCTGGTACAGCGGGGCGGGGAACCCGCTGTGGCGCGAAGGGAGAGGGGATAAAAGGGGCGGACGCCCTTACCACAGGGTTCAGAGTTCGGAGTCAGAGTTGGAGGATGCGGCCGCACCCAGGCACCTTCAGCTTGGGTGCTGGCAGTCCGGAGTTCTGGGCTCAGGTGCCCTTGACCTGGCCGGAGCGAGAGATGGAGTCCATCCCAGGCACCTTCAGCCTGGGGTGAGGTACTATAGCGGATGTCTGGGGCTCAGTACCTTCGACTGAGTTCCGCGAGGGTGGAGGAATCCGAGGGGGCCCTAACTCCTTGGGTGCCCGTGTCTGAGTTCGTGAGATCTGGTGTGCGGAACTTCTCTGAAGAGTCCGGCGCAGCATTGCTGGTGACAGAGAGGCCTCCGGTTTCTCCCTTGGACGGATTTCCTTCCCCTGACAGGGGCCGTGCTAGCGAAGGTAATTCACATTCTACTCAATATAGTCAGTGGCAGTGACTACCCGCCACTGGTGATACCACAGTGGTTAGCAGGAGAAGGGAAGGGATGGTGCCTCGATCTATTCCCCATTACTACTCAGTAGAAGAAACTGTTTATTGTTTGGCAAGAAGAATAAAACTGAGTTGGACCTATTCACTGTGTGGAACTCTGGTTACTAGGAGCAAAGGAGTCAGGGACGAAGTACTGGACTTGACTCTAGGACACCCACACAAGACCCAATCTTCTGGCCTTCACCTCTTAGCTATGGAGGACATGGGCCGTGGTGTATCTCATCCCTCTCCCCAGCACCGAAACCCCTAGACGAAGAAAGACAAGCCGAGCATGAGAAGGGGAGAGAGGGGTGAGGTCGCTACACATGTAACATACACCTAGTGGAATAATTGTACATGTAATAGGCCAGCAGCAGGGACTCCACTGAGCTCAGCATGCATGTTCTTCCCATAGAATATTGAGCACACACCTATTAATACATTACAAACCTGGAAGTTGGCTGGGGGGCCCTCCCTCAGGCACTCAGATGGGAGGCTCGGGTCGCGGCCCTCGTGGGCGGGAGGAGGAGAGAAGTCTCGCTGCAGGCAATGCACTGCAGGCAGCGGGAGTCGGCCCCGGGACTGGCACTGGGCACAGGCTGCCGTGGATCTGCACCGCAGAATGCCACTGGAGGAGGAGATACAGACGCTCACTCTGGACTGGGCTCTGGCTGCTGCTCTCTCTTTGCTGCTGCTGCTGCGGCCGGAGGCGGAGAAGGAGAGGAGGTGGGTGGACTCAGAGCACTGCGCAGGGCAGCTCTGGGTAAGGCGGCCCTTGCGACGCTCAGCCTCTGACTGACTTTGCCAATGATTTCACTGGTTGCTAGACGTGAGGCGGGGTGGCCCTAGCAACCAGCTTGGCAGTGTTGATCAGGGTGGCTATGTGTCCTTATTTCATTCCGGGATGAAGGTGCCCGGGACACAAATCTGAATTGAGGGACAATCCCAGACAATCCCGGACACGTGGGCACCCTAGCTGTCACCCGCGGAGCCGCCTGCGCTGTCACCCACTCTCTTTTGCATTCTCGGAGGGGGCAATTGCCCCATTGCCCCCCCTGGATCCGCCCCTGCCCGCACCGCCCCAAAGATGCTGCTTGCAGGTCTTTTTTTCTTGTTCTGCAAGAGAACCGCCCCAGTGTGAAAGCACTCAGGCTTTCACACTGGGGCTGCAAAAGAGGCTAATTTCAAGTCCTATTTTTAGCGCAAAAATGTCAGAAAAGCTCCTCAGTGTGAAAGTGGTCTTAAAGCGGAGGTCCACTCTAAAGTGGAACTTCCGCTCATGGGAACCCTCCCCCCCTCCGGTGTCACATTTGGCACCTTTTCAGGGGGGAGGGGGGTGCAGATACCTGTCTAAGACAGGTATTTGCACCCACTTCCGGGAGTCCTCTCTGCGGGTATTCTGCGGGTAGTGCGTCACTTCCCGCATAACGCCCGTTGTGTTCTGGGGAACACACGGCTCCCAGAACACAACGGTGACCAGTGAGGACGGCGCCGCGCGACTCGCGCATGCGCCGTAGGGAACCGGCCAGTGAAGCCGGAACGCTTCACTTCCTGATTCCCTCACCGAGGATGGCGGTGGGGGCAGCAGATAGACGAGCGATTGCTCGTCTTCTGCTGCAGACGTCGCTGGACTCCAGGACAGGTAAGTGTCCATATATTAAAAGTCAGCAGCTGCAGTATGTGTAGCTGCTGCCTTTTAATATTTTTTTAACGACGGAGCTCCACTTTAAATAACAATTAGATATAGCTAAAAAAAAATGAATAAAATAGATAGATATAGATACATAAATATATATTATTATAGAGTGTGTATATACAATATATATATATATATATATATATATATATATACAGGTCCTTCTCAAAAAATTAGCATATTGTGATAAAGTTCATTATTTTCTGTAATGTACTGATAAACATTAGACTTTCATATATTTTAGATTCATTACACACAACTGAAGTAGTTCAAGCCTTTTCTTGTTTTAATATTGATGATTTTGGCATACAGCTCATGACAAC